>WHVE01000347.1:0-130179 GCA_015178995.1 Trichophaea hybrida | reverse complement strand
CTCCGTGAAATGTAGGTGAACGTTTGATGTTCCTTGTGCGTCATGTTTCTCCAGGTACATGCTGGTATTAATCCATCGTATTCTTTTTGCATTGGTACTACTTCGAACGTTTCGAGTGATCGGTGGTTTCCGAAGGCTAACTCTAGCGGGATGGTATACATACCCGGTAGCTTACCTTGTTTCCTCCAAAGTTATTTGCTCTGACCGAGTTTTTCCTTCTAACCACTGGCACGTTAAACACTTTTGCACATTGCGGTGATATTGTGAAGAATGTAGATCCTAGGTCCAACATTGCTCGTACTGGGAATTGTTTGCTGTTTCCAATTCCATCGTCGTAATCCATAAAGAACTTATAGATTGGTCTTTTTCCGATGCGTGTTTGTGGGATTTTGTGTATTTTTTTGACTTCGTGAAACACAAAGTCGTTTGATGTATTTTGTCGCTTGATTGAGTTTTCTTCCTCCGTGGGAGGTTGTTTGCGTTTTGTAGCCATCCTTTCGTCAATGACTGGGCCGTAGCAGGTCCTTGAATTCTATTATTTTTTAGTAGAGGGGTATACTTACTGATTGCGCAACTACCGTCCAGTGGTTTCATCCCTTCTGGAATCCCCAAGGTTGCGACCGGTATCTATATAAAGGCTTTCTCCGGCCTAATCGCCAAAATCCTCCACGTAATTTTATCACGTTAACAAATTGTTCTATTATCTCCTTACTCCGAGATGTCTTCAGTTTGGTTCCACCAATCGTCTGCCATGTCCTCACTGCTATTCTCTGTTATCTCGTCTCCCTCGGATGTTTGTACGTGCCCTTCTTTTTCCTTATCACTTTCAATTTCGAAATCGTCAATTGGTTCATCTTCCAATTGGTCAAAACCTCCTACTTTCAACTTTTGGTAGCCTTTAGGAATGTCCGCCGTTCCGCTGGTGATTTTTACTGCTTGGAAGCACTTCATTGTTCCGTGTGCTCCTTTTCGCCCCGAAGGCCATGCACACCGTATGCATTCCTTTGCCGCCCTCCTTTCTTTTTCTTCTTCCGGTGGGACTCCTTGAATCATTTGTGCGTAGGTTTTTCCATCTGCGCTTTTGAATGCTCGAGGTACTGACCCTTTTTGATTTGCTGGTGTGTATGTCGTTTGTTTTTTGAGACGAGAGTTTTTTCTAAAAGGCGTTTTTTGAATTGAGCCTCAGTCCGAGATTCGTCCCGTTGTTTTGGGCGTATTCTTAATCATTCTGAAGTTTTTTGCTGTGGCTTGCCATATTTCCACATTCTTTCCAGCATTGAGGATGATTTCCCTCAATTCTGCGTCTGTTTTGTCTGCTGGATTAACTGTTGCCAGTTGTTTGAATACTTGTGGTGGAAGTTGTCCCATCAGCATGGTTCGATAGGCCACACCAGTTATTCCGGCTTCAACGTTCAGGGTGTTGTATTCCGTAATCATGTCCTGGATGTTTCCCTTATACCTTACATCCATAATGGCTTTGTATGCTGCTTCCTGTTGGAATTGATTATGGAATCTGGCGTTTATTGCGGCTCGATAATCCATTCAACTTCTTTCATGCTTTCCGGTGGATGCTTCTGTTTCCCATTGCATATGCCATGCCAGGGCATGTCCCTCTAGGCGTCCCCTGCAATATTGCATTATTATTCCTGGCCTGGGGAATAAATAGGGTTGGTTCGCGATGTATGTTTCCATGCACATCCACCAAGTGTCGAAATCCTCTGAACTTTTTCCTGCGAACTTGGGTGGATCTGTTATTTCAATTCTTGAATCCCTTGGTTTGTTGTATTGCCTTGTTTTGGATCGTGACCTGGACTTTCTTGTTCTGGACCGTCTGGTTGGGGATCTCGATCTTCTACTTCAAGATCTGGGTCGTTCAGATGGTCCTGGTGGAGACGGAGGTGGTGGCGGATCTCCTCCTACTCCTCTATTTCCACTTGGTCCTGGTTCAGGCTCTGGTTCTGGTTCAGGCTCTGGGTCGGGCATTCCGGCGTCGGTGCCAGATCCTCCCCTAAGACCGGGTCTCAGGGCTGTATCTGAATCCGTTATCAGAGAAATGCTTCTGTTTTTTTCCTCCGTCCTGTGTCGCCATTCCTGAACTTGTTCGGTTCTTCCCCGTCTGCCTGGTGTTGTATTAGACACCTTTGCTCTTTCCACCGCTTCTGTCAGGCCTGTGGTTTGCTCTGCAACCTCCTCAATTCTGTCCGTGATTTTCCGTAAATTGTGGTAGTCGGGTACATTCTTCTTTGTATGAGCCTCTAGGTCTGTTATCCTTTTATGTATTGCGGTGTAGGATACTGATAGCGAGGCTTGCTTAACCCTTATTTGTGATTGCACTCTTTCACAACTTTCTATTCTTTTTTCGAGTCTTCTGAACTCGTCTGTGGCTCAAGCAATGATTTGCTGTGATTGGTCCTGGATGACATCGATTACAGTTCTTGTTTCTTTCAGTACACATACAAGTATCCTGATCTGTTGTTCGTGTCCTTCCAGTACTTGAGCTCCAAGGGCTCTGTTGGTTTCTACCTGCTGAGCGAAGATTTCGCAGTCTTTCCGAACATCGTCGAATTCGACTTCTATCACTACTCTCTCGCTGTTGCAGCATTCGATTAGATTCTGCATTTTTTGATCTAGTCGTAATACTCTTGCTTGTACGCTGTCGATCATTTCGGTGTCCTCATCCTGCACTATATGTTGGTACTTCTGCCGTGATTGTTGATAGTGCTCTTGTAATTTCTTGACCCATTCTGGTAGAGGCTTGGGTGCTGCCGAGGTTGGTTTGGAGATTGCTGTGGACACTGGTGCTAACCGGTCCGCTCCAAAGGTGAGTCTGTGCCTGGGTGTCGACATTTTGGGTATTCGAGAATGTTGTGACACTTGCTCTGGCTAGCGCGTAAAGAGCTATTCGTTGGACGTGACGGCAATGTAAACACTGATTGTTGCAATATTTTGGACAGTGTCGTGGGCAACAAGGTATGTTTTCGTTGTTTCCTGTTATGTCGAATATCTTTGCCACACAGCACGCTTTTTCTTCGCACAGCACACAGTTCATGAACGTATTTCAGATAACGTCCGAAATATTATACTGTTGGGGGGATACTTCGGATAGATGTATGTGGTTTTATTGGTACTGCTGAACCACCTGTTGATAAAGGCGCACTGTGATGATGATGATACAACCGCAGATGTGAAATTCAAGTGTAACGCGTTTTCGTCGTTGCCGTGTGTGTAGATATACGGGCATCTATCGAAGTACGGCCCTGCTTAAAAGTCATAGGTGTCTTGGAGATAGTCCTCGGATGACTCGTCAAAGTCTACTTGAGAGGGGAGTTCACCGGTGTGGAAATAGTGTAGATAATCTTCAACTATGTCGTGATGAATATGATAGCGTGCTACGTGGGCGTAGCGGGCAGCCGTGTTTGCGTGACTTTGGAGGACACGTGCAAATAGGACGTGTTGATCTTTTGCAATAGACATAAAAATATAATATTCTTAAGGTAATAAACTTAATAATATTTCAGGTGGTTTTTCGGCGATTGTGTTCTGACTGTGGTTTGTTCGGCTGTTGCTGAATCGTTGTGTTTAAACTTGTGGGTTTAAGGTGGTCTTTTATAGGTGAGGATTTCCGCGTCAAACCATCCTGCTAAGGGGTGACGGTACTGCACTGAAATCTATGAAGTGTGTGTATAGTACTATCTCGATTACACTCAGTCCACGTAAATGGGTGTTCACATAACATCTGATCGTTGCTTCAGAGCCGATCTCGGTTGTTAATTGTGGAGAGTTTCGTTTGACAACGTGTGGTTGCGTAAGCCCCCACCAGGAGTCCCAAAGGTTTTCCTGCATTTATGATGACGTTGCTGACGCACATATCGGACCAGTACTTCGTATTAGTTATCTTTCTTCGTATTGAGTGGAATAGTGATCAATGATTTAATGAGCTGCCAACCCATACTGTCACAGTTGTGTCGAGTGAGGATCGAGGAAGGAATATAGATCGATGATTGGGATACGGAAATACGAAGGAAATCAGGTTTTGTCGGTTGGAATCAGGTTTTGTTGGTTCGAATCAGGTTTTGTTGTTTGGAATCAGGTTTTGTTGGATGGAATGAGGTTTCGTTAGTTGCGTTGTAAATATGGCGTGATGGTTATGGCGTAGGCCACGGACTGAAAGGGTTGCGTACATGGTTGGGTGGAGTTAGGATGTATTTTGGAACGAGTGAGCAAAGGTGACGACGGTCGCGTTAACTGTATATAAGTATGCTGGATTCGCGGGGGATAGGTTTGTTCTTCAATCGTTCTCTAGTCTACAAAACAATCAATAGCTTCGGCACCAATCTCTGTTCACTTCTGTGATTCCGGATTTCGAGTCTCTAGTTTGTTACGCAGTACCCGCGATCACTGCACCTTTATGTTTGGTTTTTATTCGCCCTAGAACTCCGAACCTTGAAACCCTGACAGAAGAAGGAGTCTACAATCGATTCTACCGGTTATAATTCAGTATATGTGCCGTTATCCTCATCGAAGCGGTTGTTACTTTTGTTACGGACATTGCAACTCCCTTTGTTCTGTATTCAAATCAGCGGGAAACTTGGAGATCAAGCTCACAGAACACAGCTTTTGGAGACACTCCTGTGTTGTGTGCCAGTGGAAACATCGAAGAGAAGGATCCACGCTGTTTTAAATGCCAGTATACGACAGCAACAAACTACAACAATCTCGAATCAATTTCTTCGACCTAGCTGGTGGAACCACCAACCTCTTTGAAAAAGAACCTCTGAACGCTTTCGATAGCATCGACGCTATCCTCAACAAACCCAAGGAACCTTTGGAAGCATATTTCTGGGACGAGCCACAAACGGTATCTCCTTGGAATAGCTACTGGACAGAAGCAGCAAGCAACGGAGGAGGCCTCCAAATCAACGACGCAGTATTGAAAAACTTCTGGACCAAAGTATTACGGTCTTCACGTCGATTGTCAGGACAAAGAACCGTGCTACTGCGAACACAACTGCGGAGGGACGCATACAACCATCGGCAGAGCAGCAGAAGCTCAATCAACAAAATCTGAATCCACGATCAAAGCAACACAGAAGCACATAGAAAGTCAAATCTTGTGGGCGGATTACAACCAACGAAAAGCACACAAGGGAAACAGTGTTAACCGCGAATTACATCCGGCCCTTTACCATCCCCACTGATCATCGTAACAACACCCAGCAAACACGAGGTGTTCTTCTGGTGGATGGTCAATCCGTTTCTAGAAGCAGAAATCAAAGCGGCAGTTCAACAAATCCAAGTCAACATAGACAAAGTCAGAGACTGTTTGTCAGAACCTCGACTCGTCACAGCCGCCTCTCTACATCATCAGAAAGATGTCCGGAGAATCCTCGAGATCAACTCGCGACGTCACGTTGACTGGAGATTTACAAGTAGAACTGGAAAATGTGGCAGCAAAAAATACAGAAACCATGAACGAAACACAGCTCAGGAGTCACATCACGGACATCAACAAAGGACCAACAGCACTGAGCCAACTACCGACAACCAGCAGATTGAACGAATTGCTCAAGAAACAGCAATCTGTGAAGAAGGCGGAAGCACAAATATTGGAGTTGTTGGCAGAAGGAGTCAAAGTCGTCCAAGAGAGGAATGACTTGAGGCAGGAATTACTGCTTACCCAACAAGCACCAGCCGCCGAAACGACACCGCAGGCATGCAGTCATGGGGATCTGGAAGAGAAGTCCGGATTCTAAAACAAGCATTGGAGGAATCAAATCCAGACCTGGCGGAACTCAGGAAAGATCTGGAAGACGCTCAGGCTCAAATGGAGATATTCAGGGACCTGGCGGAAGAAAATCGACAGCAGGTAGTCAGGATCCTGAAGTTGATGGAAGGAAGAAAGGGAGAAACAGGAGAAAGGACGGACAGGGAGGAGCGTGAGGAAAAGGTAAATGACATTACCAGCTGCTCAGGAGAAGATAGGAAGGAACTTCGAGGGTGGAAGGTGCAGTTGGCGTTAAAGATAGCCGAAAACCGAAGCCATTCAACAACGAACAGATGAAACTGAGGTATGCTGTTGGATGTCTAAAAGGAGTGGCTCTGGCACAGTTAATGCCACACTGTGACGAAATATCAGAGGAAGTCAAATTCAACACCTTGAAAGACCTGGTTGACCTGCTGGATGTAGCGTTCGGAGATCAGGACAGAGCAGCAACGGCAAAAAGGGAACTCGAGAAACTAAGACAACACGATCGCGAATTCTCCCAATACTACGCGGAATTTCAAAGATACGTAGTAGATACCAAGTGGAACGAAGATGCACAACTGGACGCATTACGAAAGGGATTATCCAACGAGGTCAAAGACTCCATACAACATATCGAGGAGCCAGAAAGCATGATCGAATTCGTCAAAATGGTGTCAAAAAGAGACTCGCAACTGAGAAGGAGAGCGGCGGAAAAGAAATCTGGGAAATGGGAGGGTTATAAGAGGTCCGATTCAACGACCAACACCACATCCGCCCCAGACGGTGCACCAGCAGGATCAGTTTCAGGTTATCACGGTCCCGCTCCAATGGACCTTTCGGCAGTGAAAGGAAAGAAAATCACACCTGAGGAAAGGAAGAGACGAAGGGAAGGAGGATTATGTATGTACTGTAGGGATAGCAGACATTTTGCGGCATCGTGCCCAAGGAAGCTGAAGGCAACATCAGGACAAACAGAAGTGTCACCGTTTAAGAAGGCAGCAAATGAAGGGATGCAGATTCAACAACAGGAAAAGGAAAGGAAGTGGAATCGGGAAAAGTTAAGTCCAGTGCAATAAGGATGGCAATTGCGCTGGAAACGAATCTCCTTTGTCAGTTAATGCTAGTTTTGGTATTTCGCAGTTTTCTATATCAAGCACAGAAATAAAAGAGTCTTCTATGGAAAGCAAACATCTCGTTGTGAAATGCTCACTGAGAATAGAAGACAAAATCTTTGATACCCACGCTTTGATAGACTGCGGAGCTACTGGAAAAGCATTCATTGTCAAAGATTTGTCCGCCATCATCAATTACAAGAACAAGAATTAAAACAATCAACAGAATTAGATGTTATAGATGGAAAACCCATCGAATCAGGAACCATCACCACTATGGCTAAACTGAACTTAGGCATACGCAGACATCAGGAGCAGTTACCAGCATTCGTTACGAAACTTGGACATTATCCAATCGTACTTGGATTACCATGGCTACAACTTCACGATGTTACAGTCAAATTCCAAAAGACAAGAATAGGATTCGAAAGCGATAACTGCCAGAAGAATTGTCAACATCATTCAAGTGTAAGGGTATGGAGAAATCATATGGAAACAACGGAATCCGATGGACCAAAACTGGACATATGCGCCATGGCAGCAGCTCCATTTGTGAGACGGAATAAGAAGGAGAGATTTAAGGTGTATGCGGTAACCTTATATGAAAACAACAAGGCCCTAGAAGTGAAGGACCTTCAAGAAAAACTGCTGGAACAATTAATTCCGAAGGAATATCATGAGTTTCTCCCCCTCCTTGACAAAGTAATCGCTGAAAGACTACCACCACACAGACCATACGATCATAAGATTACACTCCAAGACGGATTCACCCGACCTTTCGGACCAATATACAGCTTGTCAAGAGAAGAACTTCAGGTCCTAAAAGAATGGATTGAAAAGAATTTGTCAAAGGGATTCATCAGATCGTCATCATCACCATGCGGAGCACCGGTGTTGTTCGCTCCTGAACCGAATGGAGGCTTACGACAATGCCTGGACTACCGAGAACTCAACGAAGGAACGATAAAAAATCGATACCCACTACCATTAATGCAGGAAACCCTGCTGAGATTGTCAAAAGCAAAATGGTACACCAAGTTGGATATCCGAGATGCCTACAATATGATCCGAATAGCGGCAGGAGACCAATGGAAAATGGCGTTAAGAACCCGTTATGGCGTGTTTGAATCCCTCGTTATGCCCTTCGGACTCACCAATGCACCAGCTAGCGTTCAGGAATTCATCAACGATACCCTTCTCCCCTTTCTGGACATCTTCTGTACGGCATTCCTGGACGACATCCTTATTTACAGTGACAATTTACAGGAACATAAGGAACACGTCAGAGCAATAATGACGACGCTTAAGGAGGCCGGTCTGTATCTGAAGGCGGAAAAATCAGAGTTTCATCAACAGGAAGTGAAGTATCTGGGATCGATAGTTGGGGTAAATGGGATTAGTATGGACCCGGAAAAAGTAACAGCGGTGAAGGAGTGGGAAGCACATGGCAAGCGCATGGAAGTTCAAGCGTTTTTGAGGATTCGCAAACTTCTACCGAAGGTTTATATGAAACTACAGCAGGGTGGTCCAACCGTTAACCAAACTTACGAAGAAACTGGTACCTTTTCACTGGGGCCCCGATCAAATGAGAGCATTTGCCGAATTGAAGGAAGCATTTACAACAGCACCAGTCCTAGCACACTTCGATTACGAAAAGGAAATCGTCCTGGAAACTGACGCATCGAGTTATGTATCCGCGGGAGTACTATCACAATACGACGATCAAGGAATCCTCCATCCAGTGGCATTCTTTTCAAAGAAACACACACCAGCGGAAGAAAATTACGAAATCTATGATGAAGAGCTTGGAGCCATCGTTAAAAGTCTGGAACAATGGAGACCGGAATGCGAAGGGTCAGTACATTCTATTCAAATACTGACAGATCATAAGAACCTCGAATACATCATGACATCAAAGCTACTCAATAGAATGCAAACAAGATGTTCTGAATTTCTGTCAAGATTCAAGTTCAAGATTATATACTGTCCAGGAAAACAGGGTCAGGAGCCCGATGCCCTAACCAGAATGCCAGGAGACATTCCTCCGAAGGGGTGGGCAGAAAAAACCCAACAAATTGTGCTGAAGACGGAAAATCTTGATCAAAGAATACAGAAGGGATTGGTGGTAGCGTTTGCGGAAGTAGTCAATCGAGAAGCGGATGAAACTAGTCCAGAGGAGTTATGGAACTGGATTCAAAGGATATGCAATGACTGCCCATATGACAGCAGCGAAGGACTGTGTGCCAACGCCACGAAAATCGTCAGCGAAGAAACTTCGAAGAAACTTCAACTGATAAAGGATCATTACGATACACCGGCAGCAGGACATCCAGGACGAGTAAAAACCTTCGAACTCCTCAGAAGAAGTCATCAATGGCCAGGTATGAGGCAGGACGTGGACAGGTACGTACGAAACTGCCACGTATGTCAACGCAGCAAAGCAACTCACCAGAAAATCCACGGATGGCTCAAACCACTGGAAATACCGCAACAACCGTGGAAGGATCTGAGTATGGACTTCGTGGTGGGACTACCGGAGAGCGAGGGGTACAACGCCATATGGGTAGTGGTTGATAGGTTGTCAAAAATGAAACATTTAGTACCATGTCGGGACGATACAGACGGAAAGAAGCTGGGCGAGATGTTTATAAGAGAGGTCTTCAAGTTACATGGCTTACCAGACACCATAGTATCGGACAGAGGACCCCAATTCGTGTCAGTGTGCTGGAGACATGTTTGTGAAAGACTCGGAATCAAACGAAGGCTGTCAACCGCGTGTCATCCGCAGTCAGATGGACAAACAGAACGAATGAACGCCATTATGGAACAGTACCCCAGGGCTTTCGTCAATTATCAACAGAATGACTGGACACAGTGGCTACCAATGGCAGAATTCGCATCGAACAATCACGCCTCGGAAACAACAGAATGCTTACCATTATTTGGCAATTACGGATTTCACCCAAGAACGACCTTTAGTCAACATCCGATTCAGAATGGAAACGATATCAGTGAAGTAAACGCAAACATCCTATCCCAGAAAATGAACGATAACTTCCAACAGATGAAGGCTGAAATGACTCGAGCGCAAGATATCCATGCGGAACAAGCGGACAAGCATCGACGGGAGGGAGTGCAGATGAAGATTGGGGATCGAGTCTGGATGGACGCCAGGAATATTACAACACAACGACCCAGCAAGACACTTGACTGGAAACGCCTGGGACCATACAAGATTACGGAGGCCATTAGTTCATGGGCCTATCGGTTACAGTTACCCAAGGATCTTCACATTCATCCAGTACAACCAATCTCCCGCTTGATCAAACTGTCGGAAGATCCCTTGCCAGGGCAAATCGAATCCGCACCACCAGCAGTAATTGTGGACGGAGAAGAAGAATACGAAGTGGAACGCATCGATGACTCGAGGGTGTTTCGACGACAACTGCAGTACCTAGTCAAGTGGAATGGCTATGATGAACAAAGCCGGGAACCGGCAGACAATGTGGACGGACTTCAAGCAATCGATGTATTCCACAAAGAAAAACCTGGCAAACCCGGATCAGTAGCCTTGTAGCAACTCGGCCTGTGGAAGGGGGAGCTACTGTCACGGTTGTGTCGAGTGAGGATCGAGGGAGGAATATGGATCGATGATTGGGATACGGGAATACGAAGGAAATCAGGTTTTGTTGGTTGGAATCAGGTTTCGTTGGTTGCGTTGTAAATATGGTGTGATGGTAGTGGCGTAGGCCGCGGACTGAATGGGTTGCGTACATGGTTGGGTGGAGTTAGGATGTATTTCGAAACCAGTGAGCAAAGGTGACGACGGTCGCGTTAACTGTATATATGGATGCTGGATTCGCGGAGGATAGGTTTGTTCTTCACTCGTTCTCTAGTCTACAAAACTATCAATAGCTTCGGCACCATCCGCTGTTCACTTCTGTGATTCCGGATTTCGAGTCTCTAGTTTGTTACGCAGTACCCGCAATCACTGCACCTTTACGTTTGGTTTTTATAACCCCTAGAACTCCGAGCCTAGAAACCCTGACACATACATTGCCACGTACCTAGTGTCATCGGGTCTTATCCGTGTTCCCCGAAGGTGATGCCCTCTGTCAGTTATCGCGTTGCAAACGCGGCAGCGCTGGGTTTCGACAGTCTAGATCCAAGCACTTATCTTTTAGGTAGAGTTAACTACCGGGACACAGTTAGCTTATCTCCTTTGCTTATTCTAGCTCTAGAGATAGCAAAGTCCCGTATACTAAGATAATATCGCTTGTCCAACCATATCCATGAGGCTAAACATGGGTAGGGTTTGTCTCAGTATTAACATGATACTGGAGATAACACTGGTCTGATCCGTAACGCACAGCTGACCCGAAGGCCCCTGCTCGGCAGTTACATTGCTTCGGCAGTATGGTTGGTGTGTCCCATGCCTTGGCCAGTACTATGGGAATTAACCCATGATTACTGTCTGATCGAGTGTGCGTACTGTCTCCACAATGGATAGCTACTCCTTATGCTGAGACGTAGTATTGTAGCATAGACAATTATGTTGATTTCACCTGGCTGTGTTGAGCCGTCTGCTAACTCATCAGTGGACATCCTGAGGGGTGTGTTCTTTAACCGCTGATTCAACTTGCACAGCGGCAAGCCTGGGAGACTAAGCCTGATGTACGTCATACGCATGCTAAGGGGAAACCCCTAACAACAAAGACAGCAGGAGTTTGAAACTATTATGGAATGAGTGAATTACTGTATATAAACCAAGCGTTTGGTGGAGGATAAGTTTCTTTCTTCACTTGTTCTCTTGTCTATATAACGATCAATTGGCTTCAGCGATCACATCTTTCACCCTCGGTGATTCTGAATCGGATTTTTTGTATACAGTCCTCCCCTTTGTAGCTTCAGGCCACCCTCGAACTTCTTAGCCATCCGGCTTTCAGTATTATAACCCTTAGATCCTCACAGCCCTGAACCCTTGATACCGAGCCCTGAACCTTTCACACCCCCCCCCCATTAAAAGGGTGTTTCCTGGCATTCTATCCAATATATCGAACTTCTGGCCTTGCTCTACTGGTCAATTAATGATTTTGAATTTGAATCTTGGCAGGAATTAGAACCATTGAGTTTGTTTCCATATCTGCAGTTTCAATATCATACACTACTTCAAGATCATGTGGTCTATCAGTATTTTTATTAAATGTACTATGCGCTTGCATTCCACTTTTGATTGTTCTTGGCTTTTGACTATTTCTTCCAACTCATGGTAATAAATTTTGTAATTTTTCTTGGCTGGAGTATGTTTCTTTGAAGAGAAAACCCCTGGACAAAGATTTTCTGGGTCATCATATGGTGACAACAATTCTGCTGTCACATAGCTGGATGTATCAGTTACCAGAACAATTTCCTTGTGTGACACTAGAAGCGTCACTGCAGGTTCACCGGTCAAAGTAGCAGCCGCACTTGGTATGGGACTGGCTTCAATTGCAGCAGGTTGGGGGCTTCCCTCAGGATGTGCAAATAACAAAAAAATTCACAACAAAAAGAAATAACTATCCGAATACATCTAGTGTTAAGGCTTTTTCTGCTTACAGGGAAAGTGATTGATGATCTGATGCCTTTCTACTCTTAAAGAAACCGATGGTCTTTATACCTTCATCTTTGCTCTTAACTACAATATTCACTTTACTCCAAGGCTTCCATACCTGAACTATCTTCGAACCAATACACAACCCTTGCAACTACTGCCGGCCTCGATCTTCAAATTCCTTTGTATCTTTATCCTCAATATATTATACCCAGAGGATTGGTTAGTGTTAGCAACAGGTCCGGGTTACCTAGCCACGGTTAGGTTCCGAACCGGACCTGTGGCCCCTGTTCGATTCTGAAACCGCCCAGGAACGGAACTGTCCAATCACAGATGGTTAAAACTTAGAATCGAACCGTAACCCGCGGGGTTTTGGCCGGTTTCTTCTCTAAGACTATTGCTCCAATTCAGTATTTGAGTTCTGAGTAGATCGCAACAATTTATATACGTTGATTATGCAGTTGTTGGCACTCCTTTACCTCCCAATCTCCGGTTTGCGATACAATTAGTATTCGTTGAGTCGCTGTGAAATAAAGCCAAAAATATGGCCAAAATCAACTGTTATTCGCAGCAACTGAACAAATACCAATTGTATGGCAAATTGGAGAGCGGAAGGAGAAAGAGCGTCAAAAACTGCATAATCTACATATAGAACATTTCGCGATCCAATCAGAACTCAAATTCCTAATTGGAGCGATAGTTTAAGGGAAGAAACTCACCGAAACCCGGCTGGTTACGATTCGGTTCCTGTTTTTAACTGCCTGTGATTGAAAGGTTCATTCCTTGGTGGTTCGGAACCGGAACTGACTCGGACCCGTAATTTGGAACTGTTGTTATCACTACTATTGGTATCTTTCCTGACATCAACTCTACAGTTTCTGTCTTCCAGACCTGTGGTATCCTACCGATCTAGTTAATCTCCAGACAGATAGGTATCATGCAATAGACAGTAGCTTCGTAGCATGGCACGGTGGATGATTTGAGCTGTGGTTGTGTAGAGTGTAGCTTTTCCTACCGTTTTTTGTGTTGAAATTAGCCTACTCTAGCATTGTTGTTCAAAGCAGTGCATTTCCTTGATTTTATCGTGTACACAAGTTCAGAGCCATGTACACTCCAGCTTTCATTGCATAGAGAGTTTTGGGGCGATGTACACTGTAGCGTTTATTGTATAGAAGTTCCAGAGCTACTCTATTCTTGCTTCGCCCTGGCCAGAGTGGTGCATTCCCTAGATTCGTTCACTAGAGGGAATCATCACTGGTAAAGATTTTCGCAGTTCAATATTCTTCGCAGTTTGAGATCCTTTGCTGTTGCTTCTGAGACAAGTGACAGCCAATACTGTCAAGTTGTGAGTGATCTTGTGTGTCCCCACTGCAAGGGTATCATGTGAGGTATAATACCTTGATATAATTATTGGTAGCAAAGGTTCCAACCCAGAGCGTCCAGTCTGGATTCAGATTGGAACCAAACCATTTCCAAATTGACTATTCAGGTCACGAGTAGATCCGAACTGGCAAACGTGGTTAAGGTTGACTCAATATTGGGAAACTGTCAACAATTACAGACAATTTAATGGGTTGAGAAGTGGGTTCATGATAAACTGCCTTCAACATGTAATATACTATATATTCTGCTATATATGATATAGATCAATTGTTTTGACTGTCACCAACCTCATTTTGGTAATATTAAATATGTCAACAACATATTGTAAAATTCGTTTGGTATCATTGTAGCTTAGTGTGATTACTGAATGGATGACAGGCAATACTGCTATGCTTAAAATGATGCTGTGTTAAATCCAAATGTGGTATTGTCAATGTTAATTTCTGCAGATATTGTCCAAATCAACTATATGTATATTCATTGTCCAGTTATTGCCAATCTTTTGCACACATTATTCTTATCAAATATATTCTTAGCATATAACAGAACTTCAACATTGTTTAAAGCATATCCCAATACATGACACTTTTGAATACCACAATAAGGAATTTCAAATATTATACAGGTGAAAATAAACAAACAGTGTTAACTTTGTTAGTGGTTGTGGTTATCATATTATATTCAGTAACAGTAATACAACTGATGATATATATTAGTATGATTCATTATGACATATCCTTTGACATACAGCTAATACAAATTGGTCACAGCAATTACATAGCTAATAAAGTGTTAGGGATACAGGCAGCTTGTATATTTAAAGCTAATTTTGAATTCAGTGGTTGCCAAGAAACTGATTTCATGGGTAAATATATCATTGAACGTATGTATCAATGATATATGGAGCAATAGTTCAGTACTACTGGTTTGAATTGTGACTTAAATGTAATACATATCAGGGAAATCATGTCAGTTTTCTATATTTTTCAAGGCTATAATCACGTTTGGCAAAATGGTCAAATGAGTCATATCAACCAACTTCATAAACATATAGTTAGGACGATATAGGGCCAAACCATTCTAAAATAAGTGACAACAGAGCATTAATACTTTTTGTTTCAATATCTTATTCAAGAGTACAATCACATTTGTCAAAATATTCATATTAATCATATCAACAGACTTTATCTGAAAATGGTCAACATACAATCTGGCAAAAACATACCAAAATAAGCATCAGCAGAACATCAACACTTTTCAGTTCACCATATTGCTTAAGTATATAATCACATGCAGTAAAATGGTCAAATCAGTCATATAGACAAACTTTATCAGGACACGATTTGAATGAAGTATGGCATGAATATTCGAAAATGAGTATCATCAGAACATCAACACTTTCCAGTTCACCATCTTATTCAAGTGCACAATCATATTTGGCCAAATAGTCAAATTGGTTATATCGACCCACTTCATCAGCAAATGGTTAAAATAAAGTATGGCAAGAATATACTAAAATCAGCATCAACAGAGTGTCAATGCTGAACAGTTGACTACCATGTTGAAGTATACAATTGCATTTCATAAAATACACACATCTGTTATATTGACAGACTTCATCAGCAAATAATCTGAATAAAGTTAGACAAAAACATTCTAAAATAAATGACAATAGAGCGTCAACATTTTTCAGTTTACCATCTTATATAACTATACTATCATATTCAGTAGAATAGTTTCATCAATCATACTGACTGACTGTATTGGCAAATGATCAGAATGAAGCAGGGTAAGAACATTGTAAAATGACCATCAACAGAATGTCAACACTGTTCAGTTCACCATCCTGTTGTAGTATACGATCGCATTCAGCAAAATAAACAAATCTATCATATTGACAGACTTTATTGGCCACGGATGAAGATACAGTATGGAAAGAACATTCTCAAATGAACATCAACATAGCATCATCAGAGGGTCAATACTTTTCTGTTCACCTTCATATTCAAATGTTCAATTATATTGTGCAAAATGGTCAAATCATTCAGGCCAATTAACGTGATTGGCAAATAATAATGATAAAGTACAGCCAGAACATTCTAAAATGAGCATGAACAGAGTATCAACACTTTTCAGTTCACCATCTCATTGCAGTGTTCAATAGTATTATATACAATGGTCCAATCAGTAATATTGACCAACTTTATTACCAAATAGACAGGGTAAAGTAGGGCAAGAACATTCTCAAATGAGCCTTAACAAGTGTCAACAGCAGCTTGAAATGACATTTGAAATCGGTTTCAACTCTCTTCAAGTCTCCACTTAATAGTAGTATAGAATTACATGTTCCAAAAGAGTTAATTCAATTATATTAACCCACTTTCAATGAAAAATGTCTGTGTTCTAGTATTGTATAAATATTTCAAAATGAGCATCAACAGAACATCAACACTTTCAATTCACCATGTTATTGGAGTGTACAATGGTATTCTGAAAAATAGTCAAATCAGTTATATTGACTGACCATATCAGTACATAGTCAAGGAGAAGTATGGCAAGTTTATTCTACAATGAGTATCAATGAGTGCCAACAGCAGCTGAAAATGCAGCTTAAAATCAACATCAACAGAGTGTCAACATGTCATTGTTCATCATCATATTTCATTGTATACTAGTATTCTGTAAAATAGTCAAATCAATCATATTGACCAACTTAATAAGGGATTGGTCAAGATGCAGTAATAAAAGTACGTTCTAAAACGAGCGTCAATATGCGTCAACAGTGGCCTCAAATAAAGCTAAAATGAGCATCAACTTTCTTCAAGTGATTACTTTATGATACAATAGAATTGCATTCCCCAACAGAGTTGATTCCGTTATAATAACCAACTGTTAATGAGAAATATTTCTGTTTTAGTATATTATGAATGTTGTAAAATAAGTATTAACATTCATGATATCACTACTTCATTATAGCATACAATCGCATTTGGCAAACACTTCAAATCAGAAATATTAAATGATTTTTTTTGTGAAACACTTCTATTCTAGTATTGTATACATATTGTCAAATAAGCATCAACAGAGTGTCAATTCTATCCACATTTGTAGATTGGATTGGAAATTATTTTCTGTCAAATATTTGACAAATTTTATAACCAATATGGAAATTGCTGCCATATAGAAGAAATTTGGAGTGTGTCAAATTTCGGAAAACCCCAAATATTCAACAGGAGGTTAAAACATGCAGGTCTAACCAAATCTGGCAAGACTAACCGGTTGGCCAGTTCGGTTGTGGGTTTGGAACCATAAAATATGTGTGGTTCAGTTCTAGTCTGGTTTCAAACCATAACCAGGGCTGCAGTTTGGTTCCAAACCAGGACTGCAGTTATATAACCTGGAACTATTACTAACACTAGTTGTAATCGAAGTGAGCTAGTACTGGTACAGTTGTAAATTCTTTATTTAGTTTTACAAATACATTCTTTTGCTCTACACCCTACCAGGAAGGTACCAGTTTCTTTGTTAGCTTGGTTAATGATTGCACCACATTGCTGTAATTTCTTATGAACCTTGGGTAGATATTGGCAAATTCCAAGAATACTTGCACTTCTTTAAGTTTGCCTGGTGCTTTCCATTCTTTGACTGCTTGTACTTTCTTGGAATCCATCTGAATTCAATCACCTTCTACAAGCAATTTGAAATATTTGACCTCTTTATAATGAAACATGTATTTTTGCACTTTCAGGCATAATCCTACTTCTTTGAGTGTTTGCATTACTGCATAGGCATGTTTCTTATATGTCTTTTAATTGGTACTGTAAATAGGGATAGCATCCAGAAAGACTGCAGAATATATACATGAATAGTTTTAAGATATAATTGATGAATTCCTGACAGAATGAGGGTACATTAGTCAGTCTTAAGGGCATTGCTGGTGATTGAAACAGGCAATTGATGTGTCTTGAATGCAGTTCTCTATTCATCCCCTTCTGTGATTCTGATTTCATTGTGGATGTCCCTTATATTCAGCTTGATGTATAAGCAGGCCTTCAAAATTTAAAGACTTTTTCCTGAATCAATGATAGTGGATAAGGGATTATCATTGTTTCTTTATTAAGGCCTCCACTGTCCACACCTAGTTTCAAACCTCAATTTGGTTTTCCTGGAAACAGCAGAGGGGCTGCATAAAGGGATAATGATAATCCAATAAATCCCTTTGAAAGACTTCTTTTCATCCAGTCCTTCAAGACCTGCAGATCCTCACTTGACAGGCTGTGGATTGGTTCAAAGGGTGGTCAGAATTCTTCCTGGGGTTTGATTTTGTAGTTGTAAGGTCTATATCTTACTACCATACTTAATAACTGCTCTACTTTATTACTTATCATCTTGTGCAACTGTATCTACTCTTTCTATTGAGTATGGGGCCATACTTGGACGTACTCACCCTTACACTGGTCTAGACTTTGCCGATTCCACTTGTATTTGTATTCCTTTTCCTCGATTTTGAATCTCCTTGAATCGATTGATTTCTACCTATCCTGATGCTACTTTCAACTTTCTTCGTCAACTTGCTTCAAAATGTCTACAATCTCTGGAATACATGAATAATCCTCCTCCCCTTTGATACTTGTGCTCCTCAGGTCTAATTTCCATTTTTTAATGGCCGAAAAGGTTATAGGGGCAGGGCCATGATAACCTGCAACCATTCCTGCTGGGGCCAGCTGTAGGGCAGATATGGTGTTGTTTATGGTTTCAGGTTTCTTGAATCCTGATTTCCATCATGTGTACTTCTTTTCAATGACTCAGACATGGATTCAGAAGTTCCATTTTCAGTATATTTCAACCGATTCTGCAAGGACTGATAGAATATTGCGGTGTTGTAGTTAATCCTTCAACTCTTCGGACAGGCCTTGCCATAGGACTTATATCTGGGCAGTCTCTTTCCAATCTATATCAAGTACCTCTGGCCGGAATTCAATATAATATGGTGTCAATTTTTAGTCTTTTTGCCAATGTTTGAAGAGTCCTCAATTGGCAGTAGCTCATATATCTTGATCTCCAAACACCAATTGTGACAGGTCTAGATGGTTTTCCAGTGATTCTATTCTGAAGTTTGCAATTTTCCTCTTGATCTATAGCTGAATGTGATTTACAGCTCTACTATCGAATCAATTGGCTGCATATTGCATTTTTAACTGATCATGAAAGAATCATGTTGGTTTGTCTGCAATTTTGATTCCTAATTGTGCTATCCACGTGTGATGGGCTTTTCTGTCTATTCCAGAAAATCAGAGAATCACACTGCTGTTGTCTGTTCTACCCCCTCCATTGCCACAATCTGTTGTTCCTGCCAACACCAATACTCTGTTGACTTGCATCAAGTGCATTTTCTGTTCTTCTCCCATAATCTTTAGTTACTTCTTTGCATCCTCAAGTTCTTGTCTTGATTTCTCTGTATCTATTGGCATTCGGTGTTTCTGTTATTGTTTTAGATTGGTCATTTTGGCTTTAAATCTCCATGTATTCAAGTGGGCACTGTTGCCTCCAAGTCCCTGACATTGTGTTGATTCCATGCTAGTTGCTAGTCTGTATTCGGTTTGTTTTGTTTGAAGTGATTTCCTGTCAAGGATTCAGGGCTGGGTGTCGAGGGTTCAGGGCTTGGGGTTCTAGGCGTTATAAAATCCAAGAGCAGGACGCTCAGAGTCGAGAATAGCCTGTAGCTAAAGAAACAAAGACTGTTCGCAAGACACTCAATCCAGGATTACCAAATGTGAAAGAAGTGAAAGCCGAAGCTAATTGATTGTTTTATAGACGAGAGAACAAGTGAAGACAGAAACTTATCCTCCGCCGAACGCCTGGTTTATATACAGTCATTTCACTCGTTCCATAATACATCCGAACTCCTGCTGTCTTGGTACACTGCTTTCGTACGATTCCGTCGTTTACCGTAAAACCCTGATTTGAAACCTGATTTCATTCTCATCGTGCTTTAGCCTCCGTCTTAAACCTGATTCTATTTTCGTCGTGCTTTATCTTCGATATCATTCACCGATCATCACTCCACCACCAATCGTCACTCAACTCAACTGTGACAGTAGCTTCCCCCTCTCCAATGCCGAGTACCTACGAGGTTCACGATCCGGGCTTACCAGGTTGTTCCGTGTGAACATTGTCGATAGCCTTAAGTCCATCAACATTGGTCATGGGCTCCCAGCTGCGCTCGTCATAGCCCCTGGATATCACCAAATACTGCAGCTGCCTCCGAAACAGCCTAGAATCGTCTATCTGCTGAACCTTTTTACTCCTCTTCTTCGTCCACTATTACCGGTGGTCGTGGTTCTTGCTTTTGATTCAGGAGGGGATCCTGGGCGGCGTTCTCTAGTCTGGATATCGGTTGAACGTTGTGAATATGCAGTTGATTTGGTAGCTTAATTCTATAGGCCCATGCACTGATGACTTCAGTAACTTCGTATGGTCCTATGCATATCCAATCGAGTTTTGTGCTTGGTCGGGTTGTTCATATATTTCGTGCATCCAGCCAAACATGATTGCCCTCTTCCAGCGATGTGCCGACCCTACTGGACATGTTGGGTTGTTCGGACTGTACGGCCTGGGCCCTGTTCATCTCGGCTCTGAGTACGCTGAAAAGTTGTTCCATTCGTTGGGCCATCTGCTGGGCGTTGACTTCGTGAATATCATTAGGATCTTGGATCAGATGTTGGGCAAAAGTCATTTGTGGATGAAAGCCATAGTTGCCAAAGAACGCAGAGCAATTAGTCGTTTCCGAGGTATGATTGTTAGCGACGAATTCTGCCAATGGTAACCACCGAACCCAATCGTCCTGCTGGTAATTCACAAAGTTTCGGAGATACTGTTCCATTACTGCGTTGACTCTTTCAGTTTGGCCATCAGTCTGGGGATGAAATATGGTTGAAGATCTTTATTCGATTCCCAATCTTTCGCAGACGTATTTCCGGAATTCCGAAGCGAAATGCGGTCCCCGATCAGACACTATTGTTTTGCGCAGTTCGTGCAGTCTGAACACATCTTTGATGTACATTTCTCCCAGCTTCTGTCCATGGATTTGATCCGCACATGGTACTAAATGTTGCATCTTCGTTAGGCGATCGACCACTACCCATACTGCGTTGAATCCTTCGCTTTCTGGCAGTCCGACTACAAAGTCCATACTCATGTCCTTCCATTGTTTCTCTGGTATTTCTAATGGTCGTAACAAGCCATGAGTGTTTCCGTGGGTTGCCTTGCTCCGTTGGCAGGTGTGGCAGTTGCGTACATTGTGGTCCACGTCTTTCCTCATCTGATTCCAGGAGTGACTTCGGCTTAGCACGTCATAAGTTGTTGATCGTCCTGGATGTCCCGTGACCGGGGAGTCATGGCATTCTTGGATCCACTTGAGGTTACTCTGGTCCGTCAGTTGGATTTGTGTTTCAGACATTTCCAGCGACTGATCCTTATGTGTACATAGTCCTTCGCCACTGTCGTACGTGCAGTGCTGACATAAATTTTGTATCCATTTCCATAGCTCATCGGAACTTACGGAGTCGCTATCCAGGTTGACAGTGTCCGCGAATGCCACCATTAACAGTTTGCGTACCCTCTTGTCGAGGATTTCTGTTTTTAGCACGGTGTGCTGGGTTTTTTCTTGCCCCCCCTTCGGAGGAATGTTTCCTGGCATTCTTGTAAGTGCATCGGGTTTTTGATCTTGCTTTCCTGGCCGGTAAACTATCTTGAATTGAAACCCTGACATAAATTCGGGCCATCTGGTCTGCCTTCAATTTAACGGTTTCAATGTCATGAAGTACTCCAGGTTCTTGGGATCGGTAAGGATCTTAATCGGATGTACTGAACCTTCGCATTCGGGTCTCCATTGTTCCAGGCTTTTGACCATCGCGCCTGATTCTTAATTGTAAATTTCGTAATTTTCTTCGGCGGGTGAATGTTTCTTGGAGAAGGAGCCCACTGGGTGTAGCACTCATTGATTGTCGTACTGAGAGAGGACTTCCACGGATACGTAACTTGAGGCATCGGTTTCCAGAACTATTTCTTTTTCGTAATCGAAGTGGGCCAGTACCGGAGCTGTTGTAAATGCTTACTTAAGTTCTGCGAATGCTCTTTTCTGATCGGGTCCCCAGTGAAAAGGTCATAGGTTTTTCATGAGTTTTGTTAGTGGTTGCACTATCCTGTTATAATTCCGTATGAACCGTTGGTAAAAATTAGCATAGCCTAGGAAGGCTTGGACTTCATTGAGTTTCGCTGGTGCTTCCCAGTTCTTGTCTGCTTGAACTTTCTCTGAATCCATTCCAATTCCGTTTACTCCGACAATTATCCCTAGGTATTTGATTTCTTTCTTATGGAACTTGCATTTTTCTGCTTTTAGGTAGAGGCCTGCTTCCTTGAGTGAGGTCCTGACTGCTCCGATGTGTTCCTTAGGTTCCATCAGATTATCGCAGTAAATGAGGATGTCGTCCAAAACAGCCATGCAAAATATGTCCAAAAAGCTGCGTAGTATATCATTGATGAATTCTTGAAACAATGCTGGTGCGTTGGTAAGTCCAAAGGGCATAACTAAGGATTCAAAAGTCCGTATCGGGTTCTGAAAGCCATTTTCCATTCATCTCCTTCCGGGATTCTAATGATATTGTACGTGTCGCGGACGTCCAACTTGGTGCAGTAACGGGCTTTGGAGAGTCTTAGCAAGGTTAATTGGATAAATGGTAGGGGGTATCGGTTTTTATTATTCCTTTGTTCAACCCTCGGTAGTTGACACAAAGTCTAATGCCTCCTCCTGGTTTCGGAGTGATAAATTGCGGGGCTCCGCAGGGGAACGACAATGATCGGATATATCCCTTGGACAAGATCTTTTCTATCCATTCTTTTAAGACTTGTAATTCTTCTAGGGATAGGCTGTAAATCGGTCCATATGGTGGTGTGAAGCCCCCTTGTTACTTGATCTTGTAATCGTAGGATCGATACGGTGGAAGTGTTTCTGCGATTACCTTGCTGAATAGAGGTAGAAACTCGTGGTACTCCTTAGGAATGACCTCTCTGAGGGGTTCTTCTTGGAGATCTATTATTCCGAAGGCTTTATTGATTTCGTACAATGTAACAGCGTAAACCTTGAGTTTCTTCTTCTTTATTTTTCCCATAAAAGGTGATGCCGCTATTGCGCAGATGTCCAATTTCAGATTCTCCGGGTCTGCTGTTGTTTCCATATGATTACCCCAATCCCATACGCTCGAATGATGCTGACAATGTTGTTGGCAATAACTGCTTTCGAAACCAATCCTTCGGCACTGGATTTTGGACGTGACATCATGAAGCTGTAACAATGGTAATCCTAACACTATTGGGTAGTGCCCAAATTTGGTAACGTACGCTGGTAGCTGTTCCTGGTGTGATCGTATTCCCATATTCAACCTGGCCATGCTCGTAATGGTTCCTGATTCGATGGGTCTTCCATCAATAACCTCCAACTCTCTTGATTCGCGTAATTCCTTCTCATCCAATTCATGATGGCGAACGAAATCTTGGTCCACAAATGCTATTCCCGTTGCTCCACTGTCGATTAAAGCGTGCGTGTTGATTACTCTGTCGCCAATTTTCAGCGAACATTTCACAACAAAATGCTTGCTTTCCATCAAAGACTCCCTAATTGCTGTGCTACTTATCGAGAACTGCGAAATTCCAAAACTTGACTTAACAACTGTAGACAAAGGAGATTCGTGCCCAGCGCAATAGCCATCCTTATTGCACTGGCCTAGACTTTTCCCGACTCGACTTCTTTTCCCAAATCTGCGTCCATTTCACTTCCTGCTTTCCTAAAAGGTGTTACTTCCACATGCCCTGATGCTGCTTTCAATTTTCTCGGGCAACTTGCTGCAAAGTGCCTTGAATCCACACAGTACATGCACAATCTACCTTCCCTTCGTCTTTTTCGTTCTCCGGCATAATCTTCCTCCCCTTGACTGCTGCACTGTCCATTGGAGCTGGGCCGTGGTAACCTGCCACAGTGCCTGTGGGTACTGTTTCTGGGGCAGGTGTGGTGTTGCTCGTGGTTTCGGGTTTCTTTGATCTTGCTGTCCATCTTCCTGAGTATCTTTCCGCAGCTCGGACATGGATTTCAGAGTCTCTCTTGGAGCACATTTTGTCAAATTCCATGGGATTAGATGGGATGTCGCAGTGCTGTAGTGAGTCCTTCAGCTCCTCAGATAGGCCATGACGTAACACTTCCAACTGGGCTGCTTCGTTCCAATTGACATCAGGTGCCCACTGTTGGAATTCTGCGTAGTATTGCGCAAATTCTCGATCCTTCTGCTTAAGTTTCAGCAGTTCCCGATTCGCTGTGGCCCGTATGTCTTGGTCTCCGAAGGCCAACTGCAACAGGTCCAGTAGTTTTTCTAAAGACTCTAACTTCAGATCTCCGGTTTTCCTGTCGATGTATGGTTGAATTTGATTCAGGGCCACGCCGTTTAATCGATTTGCTGCGGACTTCATTTTGGTTTGTTCGCTAAAGAATCGTCCCAGTTCATCCGCAATTCCATGGCTAGTTGTGCCATCCATCCTCGAAGTGCCCTTCGGTCTGTTGCAGAGAATCTGAGAATTTTACTGCCTTTGTGTCCTCTATTCCCGTTGCCACCATCCAATGTTCCTGCCAGTGCTAATACTCACTTGACCTGATCCCGATATTCGTTTCTTTCCTCTTCACAGATCCTTAACTGTTCCTCTGTTTCTGCTAGTTCCTGTGTGAGGATTTCAGTCCCTTCTGGTGCTCTGTTTTCCAATCGTTGTTCTGGATCTGTGATCTTGGCTTGCAGGTCTCCATGTGTGCAGACTGGCACACTTTCCTCAGTGGTTTTTAACTTCTGTTGCGTAAGAAGCAGCTCTTGTTTCAGGTTGTTGCGTTCCTTGATGACCTTGTTTCTTTCTGCCAACAACTCCGATATTCGTGCCTCCGCATCATTCACTGATTGCTGTTGCTTTTGCATTTCGTTCAACCTGCTGGTTGTCAGTAACCGAGCAAGGGCTGTTAGACCTGTGTAGATGTCCTGAATATGACTCCTGAGTTGCTCTTCGTTCATGATCTCCGTATTTGCCAGCGTTACGTTTTCGAGTTCCAATTGTAGTGCCCCCGTCAGCGTCAGATCGCAGGTTGTTCTTGAAGATTCTTCTGACATCTTTGCAATTTTCGAACGGTGATTGGTGTAGATATTTATTGATTCTCCAACCGAAGGTTTGTGCTACTTCAAGGCACTGGTCACAGATGTGCCTCCAGATATCGCTTGTCCAATAAATCCAGGAGTTGTTGCCACAGGGAATTTCGCACCAAATACACTTCTTTGGGTTCCAGTACATTTAACGACTGATGGCGAATCGCTGTCAATCTTTTTCGTTGATTAACTAACACTCTTTGATTGCTTTGACTAAAAAAGCGTATTTGCTGCCCGTTGGGCTATATCACAAGGCAAGAGGAATTCGAGATCGATAGTCTAAACTAAACAAAGTATGCAATTTTTTTCCTCAATGCAATCGAAAAACGTATCAAATTCCTCTATGCCGCAGTTGCAAGTAGGTGTTTCGGTCCAATCCTGAATGGCTGCGCAGTTGCAGTGGATAGTTGGGTTTGGATAATCGTGGTCTAGGTCTCCTTCTTCTTCTGAACAGTAGCAAAAGTAAATATAGTCGCAGGTCCTTTCGTCCTTGGTCATGTGTTTTGAAGAAGAGGCACTGGTTGCCAACAATATCTGGATTCGTAGGTCTTCGAAAGGTCCACAAGCAAGATACACAGATGTGTCTCCAGTAGGATTGGATGACCAATCTATTGTCGAAATTGCTTGCTGATTGAAAAACTTTACAAGACACGTTGCAAATGCGATGACAATAATATCAACCTAAACGGTGAGGATAACGGCAGATAAAACATGAATATAACCGGTAGAATCAATTTTAGACTCGTTCTTCTGTCAAGAACTCAGGGCTAGGCGTCGAGGGTTCAGAACTTGGGGTTCTAGGGGTTATAAGATCCAATAGTAGGAAAGCTCAGAGTCGAGAATAGCCTGTAGCTAAAGAAATGAGGACTGTACGCAAGAGACTCCATCCGGAATCACCAAGTGTGAAAGAAGTGAAAGCCGAAGCTGATTGATTGGTTTATAGACCAGAGAACGAGTGAAGAACGAAACATATCCTCCGCCAAACGCCTGGTTTATATACAGTAATTCACTTGTTCCATAATATCTCCGAACTCCTGCAATCTTTGTTTATTGCTTTGCCACGATTCCGTCGTATCCGGTTCGAAACCTGATTTCATTCTCGTCGTGCTTTAGCCTCCGTTCGAAACCTGATGTCATGTTCGTAGTGCCTTTAGCCTCAATTCGAAACCTGATGTCATGCTTGTCGTGTTTTAGCCTCCGTTGGAAACATGATTTCATTCTGATCGTGTTTATTCTTTTATATTAATCACCGATCACCACTGCACCATCGATCGTCACTCAACACAATCGTGACACAGACGTTACCACCGCATCGGCCAAGTGACCATGCGATTGAATTGGAGCCTGGCCATCAGTTGCCATATGGGAGGATTTTCAACCTTTCCGAGGTCAAGCTGCAAACCTTGAAGGCTTACATTGAGACGAACTTGGCCAATGGCTTCATCCAGTGGTCATCATTGCTGGCGGCGGCACCAATACTGATTGCAAAAAAGAAGGATGGGGGCTTGAGACTTTGTGTTGACTATCGAGCTCTCAACACTAGGACAATTAAGAATCGGTATCCCCTTCCATTCATTTCGGAGATGCTTGACCATATGCGCAGTGCAAAGATTTTCACCAAGTTAGACCCCCGTGGAGCCTATAACCGCATCCGAATTGGAGAAGGCGACGAGTAGAAGACTGCATTCCGAACCCAATATGGTCAGTTCGAGTATCAGGTCGTGCCCTTCAGATTGACAAACACACCGGCGACGTTTCAGTCCTACATTGATCATTGCCTGCGACCTTACCTTGACAACTTTGCCATACACTATCTCAACATTATTGTCATCTACTCCGAGAACGAGCAGAAGCATGACGAGCACATGCGAAATGTGCTGCAGCGGCTTCGCGAGTTCGGCCTCTATCGCAAAGCAGAAATGTGTCAATTTGGAGTCTCGGAGGTCGGCTTCCTTGGGTTCATGATCTCTCCCGAATGAGGCGGCATGGAAACTGACCGCTTCTCAACAATCGAAGATTGGCCGACTCCCAAGTCCATCAGAGACGTCCAACTTCTTCTCGGGTTCACAAACTTCAACCGAACGTGCATCCGGAAGTACGCAAAGATAACCGCTCCCATCTAGGACTTATTAAAGAAAACAGTCAACCCCAAATGGGAATGGACGAGAGATGCTGCGATGGCATTCCGGAAAATCGAAAGGGCGTTCACCGATGCACCGATTCTGCAGCATTTCGAACCGGCCAAGCCAATCATTCTCCAGACGGACGCAAGTGGCATTGCGATTGCCGGCATTCTGAACTGGTTCAATGGCTTCCGAATCCTCCGCCCAGTCAATTGCTATTCCTGAAAGTGCTCTTCAGCCGAGCAGAACTATGACACATACGATCACGAACTCTTGGCTATCGAGGAGACAATGAAACAGTGGCGACATTACATCGAGGGCGCCAGTCACATGGTCTTGGTGCAGTGCGATCACATGATCCTCCTGTATTTGCAGACGTCAAAAATGCTCTCCCGACAGCAACCCCGGTGGGCTGAGATCTTATCTTCTTACGACTGTGTCATCGAGCACCTGGAAGGTACTAAGTACCCAGCCAACCGCCTGTCACGAAGGCCCGACCATGAGATCGGCTACGAGAGATGCGTCACTCAACTGCTGGCCACCACTCCCATCGAACTATATGACGACCTACTGCATGCAATCAAGGCCGCCCTGACTACTGACCAGTTGGCTGTCGACAACTCAGGAAAGCTAGTCCACAGGCCAATGGCCGACGGCACTGACAATGGGAACCAATGGAGAGTTGTCGCTGGAGCTCTGACTTACGAAGGGAGGATATACATCCCTTCAGACAAATCTCTGCGGGGCAAAGTGATAAGTCTCTTTCACAACATTCCCGAATCCGGTCACTCTGGAGTTCTTGAAACTGCTGAACTGGTATCTAGAGACTTCAACTGGTCTACCATGGATGCATGCGTCCGACGATATGTGAGCGGGTGCAAAGTGTGCCACCGTGTGAAGGCCCCCTGCGATGCCCGCAACAGAGTCAACATGCCGCTGGAACCACCATGTCGACCCTGGGAAGGAGTCACCATGGATTTCGTCACTGACTTGCTGAAATAGACTGCATCCGAAGATATGGGAATCCTAGTCATTGTGGATCGACTCATGAAAATGGCAATCTATCTACCTTGTAGGAAAGACCTCGACTCACCGGAACTGGCCAGGCTTCTCTTCGAGCATGTCATCTGCAAGCACGGTGTACCAGACAATATCATCACCGATTGTGGCATGCAGTTTAATAGCCGATTCAGGACGGAAGTCTGTTCCCACCGGAGCATCAATCACCAACTGTCGACTGCTTCTCATGCTTAGACCGACGGCCTGACGGAATGTCAGAACCAGACGATGGAACAGTACCTCTGGGCCTTCGGCAACTACAAACAGGATAACTGGGTGGAGTTACGATCTTTGGCCGAATTCGCATACAACAACTCAATCCATGCATCGACGAGAATCACTCTATTCCGGGCCAACTACAACTACCATCCGACCATGCAGTTGAAGGCTCCGAAACACCAGGCACACTTGAAGTCGGATGTGCAAGCAGACATCATGGCAGCGGGCTTGAAGGACACCCACCGAATCCTCTGTAAAAACCTGCTGGAGGCTCAAATCCACCAGACAAAGTACACCAGAGGCAAGGAAATGACGTTCAAGACTGACGATAAGGCTTGGCTCTCGACTCGGAACATAATGACAACTAGGCCTTCCAAGAAATGAGTTTATAAGAGGGCTGGGCCATATACGGTGAGTAAAGTCATCAATCAGAACACTTACAATCTAGACTTGCTGAGTACGATGCGCATTCACAACGTCTTCCATGTCTCTCTACTAGACAAATACTCGCCTCCTGCTATTGGCCAGCTGCTATCCGAACCACAGCTGATGATAGTCGATGATTCCGACGAATGGAAAGTCGAAAGAATCATTCACTCGAAGCGACACTACCGAAAGCTCCACTATTTCGTCCAATGGGCCTGATACAACTACATTCGAACGAGCTGCGAACCTGCTGAAAACATCGAGAATGCTCAAGAGCTAGTCGCCAAGTTCCATCAGGAGCACCCTGCGAAGCCACAATGCTAAGCTGTTTCGGGGTGATGTCCCTGAATTTGGGATCAGGAGATACGGGACGGGCCAAATTGGGGGGTTTCTTTCAGGTTTTCCTTGTTCTTCTTTTCGCTTCCCTTGTTTGATCTCGGCTGGTACAAATGGCGTTGGCATGGGGTTTTACCACCTACCACCGGAGGTGGAGTTTCCCTGTGCACCGATTCCACCAAAACGTTATCCCGGAGTAGTACCGATTGGTTACAGAATTTATGAGGCCGTATGAGGGCGTACGGGTCTGAACCGGTATTTCTTTCCTTCTCTTCTCATGTACGGATATGGCAGCCGAGGGGGTCTGCAGCTGGAGAGGGGGATGATGTAATGGCAGGGGTCGAGTGATGGCGGCCAGCCGAGGGCCAGGTAACCACCCAGCATATAGTCACTTCAGGGGATTGCAATTGCACTCCAGGGGTAATCTTACATATTATACTACTCCAGAATCACATATTCTGGTCTGCAACCGTATCTATTCTAATTGGCATCTCTGGCCGTAAGGAGCCTTACTGGCCCATACTCGTCTTTACAACCTTTTAAAACCAATTTCTTCTGTTGAAAACCTCTTTGTTATTCTCATGGCGCATAACCCTTTTTCCTTGCAAACAAATATATTCATCCATCATCAATTCTTATTCAATCACCGATCCTTACTTTAAACAAGCATGACACAACCTATATACAGTAGCCGGCAAATAGATACTGATCAAGTATGGTGTGGTCTGTATTGTGTAAGTCTGTACTTCATCACCTATGCCCCTACACAGGCCCATCCTACTCTGACCTGCCTTATACAGGTCTGCTCTATCCAGGTCAACTCCACCAGAGTTATCTATTGATATATCTGTCAAATGGCATTGTATCATAACAATTATCAGCTAGGCAAGAACTGTATCATAAAAATTGTCTGCCATAAATAAAAAGTTTTTCATTTGTAATTGCTGATATAGTATTGAGTAAATACCATTATATGAATCAGTTATTCATAGATTGGAAGGAATGAAATTTGGTTAAGCTTTCTCATTGTCAAGGGTTCAGGGCTTTGGTATTGAGGTTTAAGGGCTCCTGGTTCTAAGGATTATAAAAACCAAAAAAAAGTCAGAGGGCTTAAAGATTGGGAAATAGCCTGTAGCTAAAGAGAAAAAACTGTATACAAGAAACTCAATCGAGAATCACCCAGTATGAAAGAAGTGGATGCTGAAGCTATTTGATTGTTTTGTAGACTAGAGTAAGAATAAAGAAAGAAACTTATCCTCTACCAGATGCCTGGCTTATATACAGCAATTTTGTCCATAATCCACTTGTTCTATAATACATCCGAACTCCTGCTATCTTTTTAGACCACCTTCGCATCATTCCTACTCCACCCGTGAAACCTGATTCTTTTCATTCAAAACCTGCTTCTTACCATTCAAAATCTGATTTCATTCATGTTGTACTTATGCCTCCATTCTACGGCTGATACCATTCTCATCGTGCTCAACCTCCATACGAAACCTGATTTCATTCTCATTGGGCATAATTCTTTCTATTACTCACCGATCATCACTCCACCATCGATTGTCACTCAGCACAACAGTGACACTCATACTTGGGAATAAAGGAGGTGTGAATATTTGAGGAAGGATAATAATAATGAATGATAGTGATTCCTCACTACCCCTGTCACTTGTTGGATTTTCAAGTCTTGTCTAGAAACATATGATGAGTTACAACTTATTATAAGTTACAACCCATCAAATTACAATGACTTCACATTAAACTACAATAACTACAAAGGCACCACCAAGTACTAAAAGAATAAAGTTCGAAAAAAATTCTTACTTCGCTGGTACCGCTCAAATAAAAGGCGATCAGGTTTGCATTAATTCAAGGCACAGGTCTCATTACAGTATCCAACTGCACGTGTCAGTGCCACCTCCGGGCCACAGCCTGGTTGCTTGATGAGGCTGTGGTAATATGTTCATGTAAACCTTCGCCATTTAAATGACACTGTCACTATCACCACCCACCCTTTACTACGAGTCCTTATCATTCATTTAACTACCCCTTAATCATCCCATCAATGTTTTTATACTTGAGGTGAACTTTTTTGGCAAACTTTTTTTTTTGGGTGTGTATTTCCCAAACTGTGACCCAGTCGTTGTACAGTACATATGAAGGTCCAGTTGCACCAGACTGCCTTTGGAGGGGGTATTTACTTGAGCCGAGCTCGATAAAGTATCCCACCTACTCTTGTGTTCCGTTTACGGATGAAACAATCCCTGTACCGGGGCTAAAATATGGGGTGGCCGAGTTCCGCTCACCCTAATTGCAAAGATCGCGGTAAACACAAGTCATTGCAACACCATGCAAAAATGACGAGTGCTATGTCATGTGCCAGATGCCCATCGTACTTGTTACTTGCGGGATTTGGTGATAGCCTCGAACTTCTGGAGCTGGAGTAATGATGTGTAGTGAGGAGAGATTCGTGGAGTGGTGCAGAACATCGTAGTTGGGTTACAGAAACCAATGCTTTCCACCAATCCAGCCATTGCGAGGGCTACCATCCCTCCATTTCCTCATCCCAGTTACCTAGATCCCATTATTTTGATGGCAGCTAAATACTGCACCTTTCACTCTCCCTTGGTCCCGTTTTTGCAGATGTCTAGCTCCACAGAACTTTGTGCCGAGTGAGAGACCATGAATGACCTCCAATCGTGGGTTGTGTGGGAGAAGCGGATTTCTCATCCGCCAAAAGCGAAGAACACGTGGGATCTAGCGTTACCCCGTGCACTGTAGTTCGCTTTGTACCTACTAGTAACACCTAACTCGGTGCCGCTTCCGAAGATACGCGATAGTGGGTACAATTATCCCTAGTCACGAGTACCCATAATTCGTGATGAGAGGTCTGGATTTAGTTTGCCACGGATATTGGTTCTTGGTTGCTTCTATGGATTGAGGTTCGGTGGCTTGGTATAACTAGCACAGGGGCGCTCTATAGCATCGTCATATTTCATTTATAAGGTTCGCTGTGGGCCCAAAGACCTAACCTTCGCACCGAGTCTAAAGGATCAATTCCTTTTAACTCCACCACGGACCTAATGCTTTCGAAAGATCAAAAAGTCCGCTGCATTTCCAAATACACCGTGCATTTCCCACTCCGTTCGAACTCTGCATTGTAGTTTAACACTACTGAACATGACTTTCTCTCGTGCCCGGCACGTGCTCTCAAGGTCGCGGGAAGTCCATTTTGGCCACCTCTGGGCACGAATATGACTCACATCGCAGAATTAACAGCATCTCGTGGTACTTCATGATTCCTTCACTGGAAGTTGTGAAACACCCGGTTCACTACCATTTCGCTTTTGGAATCGTTACTCCCTAGGTCTGCATCTCTTGCGTCGAGTAGGTGAGTAAATCCCTTGTATAGTCTAGAATACATAGTAAGTATCTCTACAGCTGCATCCATGAGAGGTCTGGGATGCAGCAGCCAAATACCGGGTGCGCCAGCGGGAGATGTACATCCATACATACTAGGTGCCGCGCATAATTGGTTCGTACGTACACTATCCTGGTCAAGTGTGCCTACATACATAAAGCAACGACTTTACATCGGCCACAGTCAACGGCCACCCACACACTGCAATAAATGTATGCACCATAATATATCGACCACGGGGGCCGCATACTCCCCCCACCCCCCGCGCGATTCTCAGAAGTTTCATGTGGGCGACGGTTTTTTTTTTGTTTGAATCATATTGTATTCATAACATAATCTACTCCTTTTCCCCGGTACTTCTTCAGTGTGACTTCGGGTGTCCCTTCGGTCTCTTGAAGCAAAGTTGTACCTTCCCCTTCTCCTTCTCCCATATCCGCCGGGATGTGGGCGACGGTGGTGGGTGTTGAAAGTGCAGACTTTCATTTAGGCCTCCATGTGCCTGGTTGGGTATCTGTCTTGTATTGCGGCGAAAACATTGGCCGACGTTCCGAGTCCGGCCGGCGCCGATCTTTGTCACGTGCTGGCCCGCACCTTATCTCAACCTCCCAGGGTCTGTGTTATCCTTCCACTCGCAAGACTTCAAACGAAACACCACGTACTTGGTTAGAGCACTTCCGCTAACCCTCCAAAATTGCTATGTCCGTTCTGTTCCACCCCGTTGGAGGAGTCCATAATTTAAGATTTAATTATATACGAACACCTCACTAGTTCTGCGGAGTTTTGCAAAGATCATGCATGAGACTTTTTTTTTTCTGCAGAACTACGTACCCCACGACAATATTGTACATTAACCCCTGTGTTGGGATTCGAGAAATATCGTGAAAAATAAGGCTTGGTGTTGTGTTATAGGGTTATGCCGCGGAGGTTATAGAGTTACACAGTTCTGGATGAGGTTACTACTCAAACCTCAAATTCAGCGATAAAGTGACAATGTTGAAAAGTTTCATTCTATGTGTCTGATGGTTGGCATCCGATATCTGGGTCGCCTACCCCAGAATGAAGTTGTTGGGGTAAGGAAAGACGGATATAACCGCGCTTCAACCGTTAATGACATTTCACCGGGGATGCGTATCCACTACACATTTTTTGATAGCTGAAGATAATCCGACGGGCGGTTATCTCCGTAAAGTCCGTAGACACGTTTACGTCCACACAGCTCTATAGAAAACCAGACATTTGTGCTGTTTTGGACGGGACTATAGAGGGGTTTGCGGGGCCATGCGGTTTTGCGCGGGGTCTACGTTTCGGGTCATGGTAGAGGTTCCATCGCGGTTGTGGATCCTAGTTTGACAACCTCCATATGGTAAAGTGCCATATCTAAAACCTGAAAAGAATGCACGTCTTTCAGATCAACTTTTCGATTGGGTATTTGTACGCTTGGAGTCTAAGTCCACACGAAAATCCCGTAGACATTTGGACAATTTGCCGCTTCGCTATTTTGTTGCTTAGATGTTTTGCTGTTTGGCCGTTTCAGCGACTGAGTTCACTGCTTACTATATTTGAAGCATTGACCAGCGTTCAAAGCACTGGCTAGTGCCCTAAGTACTATTCGGCGTTCGGTGGATTTGCTGGCATCCGGACATCCGAAGCATTGACCGGCGTCCGGTGAGTCAATTGGCATCTAAAACTCTGGTCAGCGTATGAAACATTGGGTGCGAAGTGTTGGCCAGCGTCCCAAGGAATCATCCATGTCTGGAGGACGTACCATATATTGCTAAGATCCAAAAAGCTTGGCTAGTACCAGCAGACTGTGTACTAACAAACGGAGTACTGGCCAACGGACGAAGCACGCCCCACGGACTTAAAAGTCCGAACTGGCTTAACTTATAGTGCTGTGAAGTTCACCATCACCACATGGACGGTCTATGGAATTATTTTCTTTCTGAGAACCTGGTACTGGGTTTGTTTTACCAAGCGTAGACTGTGTCTGTTTCTTTTACCGTTTCGAATAGAATATCTGGTAAACAGAATTCAAACAATTCTAATCGTCAGGTGAGTCCTCCTCTCCCCCCTATCCACAAAATCCCTAACGATGAGCAGATATAACATCTTCACACCTCTACAACTTTTGAGTTTTCAACGAGTAGCATTTATCGAACCATCAAATTTTTACAACTAGCTCTACTACAGAATCATCAAAAATGAAAGTTTTTCCCATCCTCAGCATGATCTGTGTCGCGGCTTCCGCACCTCCAACCGTCTTTGATAATCTCGCCAAACGAGTATGTTTTTCTTCCCATAATTACAGATCGGTTATTGCACTTGGCTGACTTCTGATGGCAGGATGTTAGTGAACGACCTTCAATAACAGTTGCTATGGTGACTGTGATAGGAGCTGACGAGTAGCTTCAAATCTGTGCAAAAACACGACAGTTAGTGTGGTTAGTGTAAACTAAGAGGTGCTGACAAACACACACAGCAAGTAAGTGGACGACGATGAGTATTCCAGAGGTGGGCGATGAGGGGTGCTGGCGAGTGCATTTTACACTTATAGACTGTATGTACTCTGGACGATGGTGGAGGTGATATTGGAATTGCTGACGCGCATGTTCGAAATGGTATTGCGTAAGTTCAGGACGCCCGTTGATTTTAGGGTGGTGGTTACTATGCAGGTACTGACGGCCATATTCGAACTGGCAGACCATCGGTGATGTAGAAATGATTGTCACGTTTGACCTAGGTTGTAAGTGCAAAAACCCTAATAATTATCACCATGGGTGGTTTGGGAGAAGAGTACTGAACAGTACGTTCGACCTCACAGAAGGTAAGTAAACAACACCCATAGATTTTAAGTGAAGTAGGGCGCTGACTCGCATATTCGAATTTGTAGTGGGTAAGTACACGACTCTAATGACAGACCATTGGCGTTATGGCTGGGATTCCAAGCATGGTGCTGATGAACATTCAGTGTGTAAGTATCACTTGGCGAGATCATGGTGGGGTAGGGTGCTAACTCTTTTCTTCAAACTGTGTAAGTGGATAATCTCCATGACAGTTGCTATGGTAATGGTTGTTGACATACACAGTGTTCCGAAGCGGTCAGTCTGGTCAGATCTGAGCATGATCTGTGCCGGTCTGTGCCAAGGCCGGCCACAAAAATTTCGACCCAGGCCGGCCGCCAATCTGGCAGATTTGATCTGACCGGACTGCAGATATCTGGCGGCCGATGGTGCTACTAGCTAATGCAAAACATTGTGGTTCAAAATCTTTAAAAAAATAAAAGAAAACTACAAATATTGTTAACCATCAATGTGACAATGTTCTCCACCACTATTTCTCTAACCCAAACACAGCCACTTATGCTCAAATATGGACTTGCCGCTTCTCCAAGGGCTTGAGCAGTTCATCCACCTCACGGATCTCATCGACTCAGTTTCCTGGTAACTATCAGTGTAATCGAAGTTCTCATGAGTGGTAAACTCATCGAAGTTCTCATCTGGAACGGTGCTAGCAAAGAACATATTGCAGTGAATCGATGAGCAGTGTTAATCTCTTGATGAAAACCAAACCCTGCTGGGGAATCGCCAGGCTTTTTATTCCGTATCCAAAATGCGTTGGTGTACTTAAAACCGCCAGATTCGGCAGATATTGGCAGCTATATGCAGGCTAGCGAAGGTCTATACAGGCTGAAGAGGGTCTTCAATGCAGACCAACGCAGACATATGCAGATATATGCAGTAATAGTGTGCTTCGCAGCAACTATTTGTTTAACCTTGCCCAATTTAAAGATTTATGTAGGCTTCTGCAGATTTATGCAGGCTTCTGCAGGCCACGTAATATCCCACCCAAATCTGTAGATATCTGCAGGTCGGCCCAGGTTTCATGGGAGATGGCCTGGGCCGGCCCAGGTCAGTGGCGGCCGTCATTTGGGTGGCCTGTATCTGACCGGTCTACGGATCTGCAGTCCGGCCGGCGGCCGGCCTGACCGCTTCGGAACACTGGACATACATATTCAAACCTACAGAATGTAAGTGGAGCCCCGTCCCTATTATTGTGGTAAACATCTAGGGTTCTGATGCTGAGATTCCATCTCACAGGGAGTAGGTATACGACTTCGATAACTATCGAAGTAGTGATGGTAGCAAGGCGTTGACATTCATATGCGAACTTTCAGGATGTAAGTTGTCAAACCGCTGGGACTATTGTTGAGCTGAGTAGGATAATAACAATAACTCACATATTTAAAATTGCAGACTGTACAGTATCCCGATGGCAATTTGTGATGTCCGATCAGAAAACTAACTAGCAAATTAAACTTGCAGGCGGTAAGTACCTGGAAACTGGTAGTTATAACTTGGTGCTGATGAGCCAATTCGAACTCATAGATGGTATGTAAACCTATTTGAGAAATATGGCGGTGAATGTGGTGGTGTACTAACGCATTGTTCGAATATGCAGAACGTAAGTCCGAAAGCCATCGGTCAAAACGGGAGCAGAGTACTGACGCGTATCTGGAAGTGCGCAGTTTGTAAGTGGACGATCTAAATAATTGGTAATGTGACATCAGGGTGCTGAATCATATATTCGAACTTGCAGCACGTAAGTGTTCAACCTTGTGATACTAACAAGGTGGATGCTAACATGATTTTTGAATTTGTAGCGAGTAAGTGCATGAACCCGATGGATATTGATCCGGTGGCGATTACATACTGATGAATATATTGAAACCTGTTGTGCGTAAGTGAATGACGTCAATCACAGTTCACGTGATAGTGTTCACGTGCTGACCCGCATATTCAAACCTTCAGGATGTAAGTAAACAACCCCCGCTGATGTAGGAGCACGATACTAACTCGCATATTCGGAATTGTAGGGAGTAAGTGCACCTCCTTGCATCGGGTTGGTGACAGTGATGTCGCTGCAGGATGCTAACGACCCTTTCCGGACTTCCAGTTGGTAAGTGAACTTGAGTACCCTAAAGACAGGTGAAATACGAGCAGAGTGCTAACACCTATCTTTAAACTTGCAGTATGTAAGTGGACGACCTGGGTGGAAGTTTATTTCTAACGCGCATATTCACATCCACAGTGTGTAAGTTGATGGCTTCGACGAGTATTGGTGATGAGAGCTAACAAATATCTCCGAACTTGCAGTATGTAAGTGGATAGCCCCGATAAATATTCGCATCTAGACGTGGTGATGAAGCTACATACTAACGTGATCTTCAAACTGCAGTATGTAAATGGACGAACCCGATAGCTATCTTGGTCGTTGAGAATAAGGTGTTGACATGAATATTTAATCTTGCAGATTGTAAGTGGACGCCCTTCACAGTGATGTGGGGGCTAACGTGCGGCTAGACTATGAGTGGATAATCCTAATGAAGTCTTGACAAAGATGTGGGGACAGGATTCTGACGAGCATTTTGAACTTGTAGTGTGTAAGTGCATCGTGGTTCTGATAACTATTGGTGGAGTGCTGATGAATATCTTCGAACTTGCAGGACATGAGTGGACGACCGAGTGACCACCAGTGATATTGATGCAGGATGCTGATGCTCGTGTTCGAACTCGCAGTGTGTAAGTGAATAGCTATTATGAATGCATGTGTGTTACTGGTTGAATGCTGGCGGATATATTACAAATTTTAGGCGGTAAGTGATCTGCAAGCACGGTATTGACGATGCTGTTTGGGTTTTCAGAACGTAAGTGCATATCAGTAATAGGTCAATATAGTGCTGACACACATATTGCAACATACAGGAGGTAAGTGGACAACCTGGTGGTGACAGTGATATAATGATATTAGACCTGGATGCTGACGCACGTATTCGAATCTAAAGATGGTAAGCGGATTACCCAGATAGCATTTGTGAAGTTGGTGCGGGACGCTAACCTAAACATTCGAATTTCCAGGCGGTAAGCGGGTGACCCCTACGACTTTTGGCGACAGTGATGTCGGAGAAGGGTACTAACGATGCTGTTTGGATTTTTAGAATGTAAGTGGATGTCAGCAGGCGTCAGTGATACGTATATCGATACAGGGTGGGTTTAAGCTTGGCCGACTGAGAGTGATAGTAGTCATTGAAAGAAGCAGGAAGGCTTGTTTGATATGAATTACATCAAAATGTCAGCATTTCAGAATGAATTGCGTTCACAGCGGTGACTCATGATAATAAGATGATATTTCCATGATCTATCAAAGTTATCGTAGTTACCGACGAGCCACGACGTCCGGCCAGATACCTGGTTGATATATGTTCCGTACAACTGACAACCACGCTAGTTCGCAAACTTAGGCCCATTCTCGAACTTGTGGAAAGTTCGCAAACCAGATGGCCAATAGATGAACTCATTAAAGTATAAGGCGAACTGAATCGGAGTTAATCCACACTCATACCATCAGAGGTGCCGGCGAACGCATGTTCTGCTGCACTCAGACTTTTGTCTTCCCTAGTTAAAAGTGAACTTGCTGTTGGAAATCTGCTGGTCCGCCCCCAGTATCGCCTGGTGAATTGGAGGTGATCAATTTAGTCTTATGTAGAGAGACCAATAGACAAAGGAATCGGTATCACTTTTAAACTTTCTCCCAGAGCTTACTACCATTTCTCACCTACTGAGTAATGCAACTTTTCTCTCTCAAAAACTTTCAAGAGTTAAGAGAAAAAGGTATGGAGCCTCTGTGTCAATTGCGAGTACACCTGTATGGTGCGGTAAAGTGGTCAAAATTATTTTCTTACGACGTGCATGAAATTTGCGGAACTGGGTAAATTTATGTGCACCAAATTTCAATTCTGCTAATTCATACATGAAGCCCTCTATTTAACAATGTTATGGTACAATATCATGTACGGTGATGCATGAACTTGTGGAATTAGGTGCTCGTGCACATGAATAAGGACTTTTGGAACCTGATGCACATTAAATACTGAATTTCCCAAATGCATTAAAAATAATTTGCACAATCCAGTATCTGATGTGCATAAATTCCTAATTCATATGCATAAACGCTGAATTCTACTAGTTGGTACATAATGTTGTCAAATAATATTGACCACTACAAAAAGTTATACCATGACATCATTAATTTCACAATGTTGTGAGTGTTGAATTTACCCAATTCTGCAAATTTCTTGCACGACATCGTGGAATGATATTTTGAGGTTGCACTATCTAATCTAATCTGATCGCCCTCACACTCTTGTCGAAACTAGTTTGCATCGCGCAACTAACACCTCGCACCGTCACCGCCTTCCCCGCTCTTCCTCCTCCTCTATTTTTCTCTTCACATTATGCCGTCGACTCCTCCATTCGACTACCCGCCGCTGTTCACCCGCCGCCTCTCCCTCCCTACCAAACTGCCGCCCCCGTCGCGTACACACACTCCGCCAATCACCCCCCCGAAACCCTCCCGCACCACCGCCCGCACTGCAGTCCGTATCCGCCGCTACCTCTCGCTCTCCCCCTCGCACGATCTGCTCCTTTCTTCAATCTCTAGCGCGCACTTCCTCTCCCTCGCGTCGTTGATCAAAGAGTGTCAGTCCCACTGCCGCCGCTTCCACTACGACTCCGACGCTCGCCTCCTCCGCATTCACGCGATGGTGCGTCCCGTACACCGCGCTGCAGAACTACTAGTTTCCCACACTTTTCGGCAGATGATGCGGAGCGCGATGTTTTTGACGGAGGAGGAGAAGGATGTGGTGTTAGTCTCCAGTCCGACGATGCAGCTACCTACGTCTGGGTATGTTGGGGGAAGGGGAAAGGGGAAGAAGGCGGCGTGGGAGAAGACGCCAGATAGTGCGTTTATCGTCGGGGAAAAGATACCGGTGGTGTTTGAAGTTGGTTTTTCGGAGACACGTGAGGAGCTAGAGCGGGATGCCCGCCAGTGGTTAGAGAAGGGGCAAGGTAGGGGTGTGCGGTGTGTGGTACTCTGTTGTGTGGTGGAGGATAACAAGTATAGGTGAGAAGGAGGGGGGAAATGGAGAAAGATGGGGCGCTATGCAATCTCGCGAGACAGTTCGGGAATAAGAAAAGCAAGTCGAGGTACATCCCTGGCATTGACGACAGCGGGGGGGGGGGGAAGAGGGGGAGGAGGAGGAGGAGGAAGAGGAGAAGGAGGAAGAAATTGTATCAAACGACGGCTCGGCAGTTAGCGATGCGGATTTATACCATCTCATTGCGAGAAACATAAACACCAACGACTGGGTCGCACCGAATCTCACCGCTACGATGGAGTTTTGGCGGTTTAATAAGGATGGTTTACCGGCACGAGATGGAGACGTTATCGTATAGCCCACACCCTCCTCTCCTTCCCCCCTCTCCCGCTAACGAGTGGACAGCAAGTCCTACCCCTCCCAGAGACGGAGCAAACGGCGGAGATTAGGATTACGGATCTATTCCCGCATACTCCGGACAGCCGGGAAAGGGCGTGGAGGATTGACTTGGACGTGTATCGAGACCTGATAGATAAGGGAGTTAAGGAACTAGCTACGATGAGGGCGGTGGAAACGTTACGGCCCAGAGGCGGGGGGTGGAGGAGGCGGAGGAATGGGAATGACTTTCAAGTTGTTTGGCGTTTTGAGAGTACTGTTTTCATGGACGTGTATAGTAGAGCTGGATTTGGATGTCGGTTTAGACTCGCTTCATGGTAGACAGAAAGACTAGGTGAGAGGGTGTTCTCTGATAGTATAAAGTACTTAGGTCAAAAGTAAAACGCTAAGCTGACTCTTCAGGATTACATTCGAGAGTTAATGTATATCTCTGCTAGGAAGATCGATGCATTTAGGTTTCTAGATTTCATCGCATGATTAGATGGTGTTGAACTGTCGCTGTCCCTGGCTTCAGGTTGGTGATTTGTTGAATAATTCCGCACGTGTATCATTGTTTCTCCGACTGCTACTTATATCACCCGTCTATGAATCATCCCAGCAATCATCATTAATGCATGCATCTGAATACCGTATCCACTCGCTTATAAGGTACGCCCCTGATTGGGTTAGCGGCCAAATTCTTACCATATGGTAAGAATGGGGAAATTAAAAATCTTACAAATATATTTTAATTTCTCCTTTGGGCAATTTTCTTACCAGATATGGTACGCTAGCCTAATCGGGAGCATACCTTATAAGCGAGTGGATACGGTAACCAATCGCCCGGTACACCACACTCTCAAACAACCGCAGCGTGATGCTTCTAGATGACCCTTGTTCCCACTTTCAATAGCACCCTCCGAAATCGCGGACGAAACTGAAACGCTTTATTACGATCACCGCGGATCACCCATAAGCTTGACAGCAAAAAAACCCTAGCCCAGACCAATCCGAAATCCCCATAAATTTAACTTGCATATACGTTAGTCGTAGCTATACTACATCGTGATGTACTAGATATGTGATACTAGAAGGTCAGCACAGAAATTCATTCTTACCTCTGTTGTATAGGATGTTAGAACCAAAATATGCAAACAATCTACTGTGGTGAAAAGCATGGCTCCCTTGGACGTTACGCTACTGTTCGTGGTCAATTTTAAGACAAGATCAATTTTGCAAACGTCAGGTCGACGTCCGCCAGCCGTTTCGGAACCGTTTGTTGACATCCACTGTCAATAGAATTGATACCGCTTTTTTGGCAAGGCTCTTAACGACCAAAAGAGTCACCCTTTTAGGTACGGGTTGAACCTTCGACAATCGGCTGACACCGAGCTGCATCAGCCTTAGTCTATTCGTTGTCCACGGAACAACCCTCAATAAAACAAAACACAACCGATAAATGTGATAAATATGTTGACTAAAGATTTGGCACGAAAGGCCTACGAGTTTCTAGAAGGCCAGCGAAGCTGCTAGAATGCACTGGAGAGTGGTTACTAATGATCTGAGTCGCCGAGTAGACTCATACATGATGAGTCACTCGCTACCTGCATAGCAGATAGCCAATGGTGTTGCATAAATAGACCTGACACGAGCTGACTGAGGCATAAGGCACACAACTATCTTGTATATATCTCAAAATCTTTCTCCTTCTTTCTCTCTTTACACTTAGTATCTTAATCTATACACACGGTTCTCCCCCTCAATATTTCAACAACTGTCGATTTGTAATGTATGTTCGCGATGGTTTCTCCGCGGAACCTCAATTTTCCTTGAGTATATAAAGCATAGATTTCTCCCGTAGTTAGAGAGAATAGACAGACAGATTAGATCTTCTCCTCCTACCCTCAATATCGTCAATAAAATAAATTAAGCATAAAGTCAAAGAAAATTTGCCTGCAATTTGAAATTGAATATTGGTTTGCAGAGAGTTTTTGTGCAAAATAGTGCACCAAATATATTTATTTTCGCTCTTTTCTCACCTTTTTTGTGGTTAGGTAGTTGGAATAATAGAACTAAATCTGCTGCAAAAATTCTTGGTAAAAATTAATTTAAATGTGAGAGAAATACAACAAATATTTCGCATATATTTGCATGGATTTAATTTATTTGGATAAATGCTTGAATGGCTGTTTGTGGGTTGTTAAATACTTATGTATACTTGATAAATAATATACCTATATTTTTTTGTGTTTGTGATAATACCAAATTTCAGTTAACTCGGTAGGCTGTACCCGATGTTGAGGGACATCCCTGTCACCTCTCTCACCCCCTGTCATCCCGTCACCCTCGTCACCGTAAAAACGAGATTAACGTTTATACATGGCCAGGGAATGATAGAGTGAAGCCTTGCAGGTTATAGAGTAATCAGCTGGTGAGACCACTGCGCTGGTTATTGCCCACGAAGTTAAATTCGGGTACTAGGCTTAATCCCTTTCTTTCACCGCTTCCTCGTCACTTAAGAGGATCTCTTGGGATACTCCCGCTGAGAATCTCGGACAAGTATCTAATTCAACCTGGCCGTGTGTTTATACACTCAAGTACGGTAGATATACATCAGTGTTGATTAGACAATACCGGTATAGATTGGCTATGGAATTTGACGTATGAAATAAGGAGGCGGGATTTCCACCACGGAGGTCACTTTCCAGTAAGGGATTTTCCAGTCACTCACTTTTATCTAATTCTGAATGCCGCCAAAATACGGTATTAGCATACGACGCATTGGTTAACGCTTCCCATTGCAATTACAAACCCTAAATAGTAATTCAAAAACATTGTCTGTTTCCTCAACTTACACACAGACGGTTCATTTCATCAATCTTCACACGCGTCCTTTCCTTGTCAAGCTCCATAAACAAATCCTCTGCAAACTCGCCTTTTTCTCGAACAAATTTCAGAAACTCCGGAACCTTCTGTAGCTCAAGCACTCTCGAAGCGCAGTATCTTGCAATGAGACGTCGCATAGGATCCTTCGGAAGCATTTGTTCAGTCAATTTGGACGGGAATGGCTGAGTACCATTTTTAGTTGGGCCCTCCTTCAACTCTTCTTCGACCTCCTCAGCATTGCTGCCTTCTGCAACTTTGCCCTTTTCCTTTATTTCCGGGGTTTCGGATGGGTTTTCGTCATTAGAAGGATGCCTCTGCGCAGTATGCGAATAAACAATGTCGATCAGATTGACAATACACGCCGATTCCATCATCGGTATTAACTCTGTCTCCCATGCTTTTGTTTTTGGATCGTAGACCTGCTTTTGCTTTGTGTCGTATGCGTAGGCAAGGGAGTTCACCATATACCTCAAGGCGAGATCTTTCAGATCCGGCATCATGAGTCTCTCTGCGAGTACATATACCTCCCCATGCACTTGCACTTTCCATGGGTCTGCAAGGTACTCGGGTGGAGTGTAAATATCCCCGTAAATGAACTCCACGAACATATCGAACGCTTGCTCAGTATCAACGGCGGTATCGAGGTGAGTATAGTTCGAGGAGGAATCGGCGGCGGCGCTGAATGAGCAAAGTGAACGAAAGTAAGGGCATCGGCGGATGAGGAGGTCTCGGTGGAGGTTGTAGGGTGTTTTTTCGGGCCCAACGTAAATAGTAAACTGCGATGTTTTGAACTGGCTACCAACAAGAAGCGCGTTAACGAGTAATTAACGAGTAATCGTATCGGAGCATTGTCCAGCGCATACCTAGCAAATTTTGAAGAGAGTTCGTCAGGGGCGCTGGGGTCGGATGACGACATCGTTATGGCGATTAGTGTAATCAGTGATACGTTGAACGAAATCGCGGCCAAACGCTAGAAAGAAATGGAAATGTAGTGTGGTGAAAGTTGAGCAAATTTGCACGGTAGGTTGATTGCGATCGATAATGTAGTGTCAATGTGTGTGTTTCATCAGTTACAGATTGCAGGCACGGGGATCACTCAACTATTTGTACCAAGTAGCCAGTCTTCAACCTCATGTGAGGCGTCCTAATGAGGTTGGCCGGTAGCAAAAAATCCGATGAACATGAATGTTTCACTACCCAGTACAAATATAGCTAAGTTGCATATCAATTCCATTGACTACCAGCTGGAAGTCAGCGGTAATCAAATGTATAGCACTCACGAACCAAATCATTGTTATATGTTGCTGGTAATCTATCCTAACTTGGAGTTCGAGATAATTCTACCATCCTCTTCGCCGCCGTTATATATTAAACGCATCCCAGTGGGTCTGCCCTGTTTGCTCAATTTTGTTCCATGTTTTCTCACAAATATACGGTCTGGTTGGTGATTTGTTCAACTAATCCACACACGCATCATGCAGTTTCTCCAGCTGCTGCCTATACATTGAATTATCCCAGCAATCATCATCCATGCATGCATCTGAATAACCAATCCATTATATGCCCAGCACACCACAACTCTCAAACGTTTGCAGCATGATTATTTTTGAATAATCTTTGTTCCCACTTTCAATAGCACCCTCCGAAATCGCGGACAAAATTTTTAAGATCACTGCGCCATAAACTTGATAGCAAAAACAAACCCTAGCCCAGGTGTCAAAAGACCAATCCGAAATCACAATCAGCCCTTCCCATAAACTAAACTTACATATAAGTTAGTCTTAGCTATACCAGATCGTGATGTTCTAGAATGCGGTACTTTAGAACTACCCCTGTTGTACACAATGGAAGGATGATAGAACCAAAATATGCGAACAATCTACTTAGCGGCTTAAAGTAACTCTTAAATCAACCAAGATTAACGACACATCAAAGTTATTGACTAGAACCACACCTTTTATGGCGTCCAATTTTCTAATGAAGTCGCCTATTTTTGGGCGACTGATAAGTTTTCTCATGCCCAGACTTAGGTGGATGGCGTAGTGCGCCTATTGGGCTCAGATTTTCGCCAGGGATGTCTGGGCATGAGATAAACTGATAAGATCGCTCTGACTTTTGACCTGTCTACATAAGAAACGTGATTACTACCTATACAACATAATCTGTTGCGTTGGAGTCCGCTTTGCGTATCATCGACCTTAGTCTAGGTAGCCTCTTACTAGGCGCACCTTCATGATCAATACCCAGTCTTGCCTTTCCCCCCACCTGAATATTACTCTTATTTTAGTTGTCCCGCCTATACCCACAGCATTTCAGCGGAAATATAATGAGATATCTTCGTTGTCTTTGATCGGCGTTCCATGTTCAAACTGTAGTTGTTACGTTCTTCTATTGCTAGTTATATGTAAATAAACAATGGAGAGGCCCACTATGGGCTATATTACCACTGATAAGAGGGACTATGGCTGTGTAGAGGATCGGAAGTTACATGGGGAACGGAAGATTCATTGGCCATCGCAGTATTTCTATCCGGCTTCGTCGTATCTCGCACTGTGACCACTGACCATGAAAGTCGCCATCCATCTCAATAATCTTAATTTGTTCAAACGGCGGTAACCGATCTGTCTTTGCATGAACTGTAGCCGTTCCCCTAGCACTCTTGTAGGATGCGGGTGGTATATTCTATGTTTCCACAGGATGATGATATTCGAATTCGCTATCGCTTAATGTAATATGACCTTGGAATGCTCGAATCCAGGAAGCATCACCTATGCATACAAACGATGGCAAACCGTGACGGAACAATTATTTAATTATGTGATATAGACGAAGTCTATCTAAAGGTAGAATCTATGCCTTATATACAAGAGAGAGCTGGAGATAATCCTGTCGGAGGCCGATGGAGTGGCGATCGGAGTGGCGAGTGGAGGGTGGCGAGTGGCAGAGGCAAGAGTGAATTTTCATGTAAGAGTGTACCGCCTACCATGACTGCCAGAGAGCAACTTTAAAAAGCACGAGTGGAGAAAATTCTCAAGAGAGAGAAAGGGGAGCAAGAAAGTCGCAACATCACTTCTGGCAGTCATCGAAAGCATATCAATTGACTCAATGTCATACCAAAAATAGGACACTCCCCTGATAATAATCGTAAATAAAATGCAGAAAAGCAGATACGGGTAGTATAGTAATGATAATGATCCTATCGCATTCTGAGCATGATCTAACTAATGCGCGATGCAACTATAAAGTTAACATAACAGTTACACCTATGATTGGTGTTAACAGTGGAGAATGCATTAATTTCGCCAGCGGGGATATCAAATATACACACCTTCAGCTATCGGGAGATGAACTATTGGAACCATGGCCCTCCCACGACCAGTATCTCTTCACTACTCTGACGAAACTTTCCCACCAGCTCTCAGGTGGTGGGGGTGGTGGGGGTGGTTCTGACGAAGGAAACCAGATCTTCTTTAAGACTTGCCCCGCTTTAGTTTCAAACAAATCAATCTTGGCCCTCAATTCTTGTTGGATCTCCGGTGCAACATTGTCAGAAGTGCTGTAGTAAGCTACTATCTCCTCCAGTTCGCTCTTCGCTTTCTTGCGTTGCTTCTCCAGCCTTTCGATTTTTCGCTGGTCTGTTACGTCGACTCTAGGCTCTACCACCCCTTCTAGATGCTGACATACCCGAGCACCACGTTCACACATTGCTTTCCAAGGTCCCTCTTCGAGTTCTTCCTGCGTAATTTCGGCCTCCTCCTGTGAGTCCGAAGATAGCTTTCTCCACATTGTGGTGATGATGGTTACGTTTGGGAAGTACTTCTCTCCGCAAAGCGCCTGTAACAAATCAATGTTCGTTTTGGCCGAGGCAGAAAAGCGTGGAGTTGTGATGTCGTGAACATAGAGGATTCCTGCGAGATTGCAGTAGGGACTCATTTGGCGGAACCAACCAAGAATTTCCAAAAAAACGGCGGGATCAGTGCGGCTTGAATCCGAGTCATTAAACCCAGGTGTATCAATAAATACAAAATATTGGTTATCGACAATGGCTGGAAACATGCCGAACGAGGTAGTGCCTTACAGAAGAATGGTAAGAATTGGAACCAGATAAATCCTAGGGGAATTGAAGATACCTGCATTGATGCCGTGCTCTACATAGACATCTTTTCCTGTAATGGTCCTAATCACAGACGACTTTCCGACGCCAGTCAATCCCATCACCGCAATGAACTTGATGGGGCTTCTGTATTTTAGTCAGTGAAAAGGCTTGATAAATCGGATGTCTGCACGATGCATACCCGTCCCGAATCTTTTTCATAACGTGTTTTATCGATACGCTATCACGGGCCTTCCTGAACCAGTTTGACGTTGCCTCTGGAAAACCGCTGCTCGAGTTCCCGCTCCGCCCCGTTTCAGTATCAGAATCACTGTCTGAAGATTCATCCACCATAGTATATTGGAGCGGCGACGGCATGGAGTCGTGTTGCTGGTTATCTTGCTGAGTCGCTGGTGCTGAAGTTTTAAAAGACATCCAATCCGGCTCTTTCGGCATTCGTGTCATAGGGCTGTGCTCTAGCTGTAACTGTACTCTACGCAACGAGTTGACAGACTTGGTTCAGAGTGGAGTGACGCGAGAGTTAGGATAGTATTTATGGTTTACGAAACCGCCCACATGTTAAAGCTTAAGAACGCGACCTTGCAGACACTCAAACTTTCAGAAAACTATGCGTTAAAACTGTCGGATTGGCTCATGTGGAAACCACCCTGCCCTGGGGTTGAGACTCTGCCGCGCGCTGTTTGAGATTATGCAAGCGCAGTTGCTGCCTAGGCGCTTATCGATATAATATTATCCGTATTGTATGATTGGCTAAAGGATATGGCACAGTGCATTCCTGGCAATTTAAGTTACCGTATAACTAGGTGTAACTGGTGACTTCTCTTCTCTAGTACGTGGAGGTTGTATAGGAGACTGCCTTTGGTTGCGAGGTTTCCCGCTCTCTTCGGTTGGCTTTGGTTTCAGAATATTAAGGCGAATAAAAGTAGATATAAGCATGATAAGAAAACCACATATAGGTTAGGAATAGATTGTGGGGAAATGGGGTTTGTGGGCAAGCGTTTCATATCATTGGTGCCTTGATTGCGCCTCCTGTGCGCGTCAATACCATTGAAACTGCGGTGAACCGGGAATGGGATCCACAGGTGTGTGTAGGATGCAACAGGGATATATATGCGCGTATGTGCAAGGAAACCAGTGCTAATCTTCTTTTTTTTACATTGCGGTGTGGATCTGAAGTCAAGTATGACGCATTTAAGGCTGTACATTCCAATACTCGATCGCCGGTAATCGCACTCACTGTAGCACGTGCTATTGGTCAAGCCGTGTCTCAGGAATGTAAACTAAAGCATGGGGTCCTGTACAAGCATTGCAGATTCCACATCACTCTGTTGATTACATTGGAGGGACTATAAACTGAGTCTACTGGATTTTATTAAAACTTACAAGAGGTATTCTAGAGTAGAGTACATATTAGTGGTGTTGCGAGGGTTAGGGGTTGACAATATCCTAAACCAGTGCGAAGACGGCTCAACTTGGTTCAAAAATTATAAATATCTATTATCACACCTATGCGTATGTAACGTAGTAGATGCCAGTAAGTGATTATTGATGATCATATGCGCCAAGCTGACCCCTTTGTGTCGCGCTCTCTCTCCTTTTTACTTTTCTCTTCGGAGTACCGTTTGTTGAGCCTTGTGATTGCACTATTTAACTACTTTTGATCAAGTTCTTAACTCTAAACTATGAAAGCATGCAGTCCTTGCAAAGGATCTGTTAGTAGTTGCTGTCACTGAAGGGCTGATGTAGCAGCCGGCTTATAATTTATGCTAGGAACGCAGTTCCTGTGGATAGACCTTTGGTTGAATGCGAATACTTGTATGTATCATGAATTTGCTGCTACTGTGGATAGGCAGATGGCCTGTTGAGCCTCAAATCCTCGTAGGTTCAGATTTTCGACTCATGCGATACGCCATTCGCTAGACGTTAGTGAGGTACGAGCTAGGGCAGAGCGCCATGGCACGAGAACCAGGATGATGTTATTGACACTGCAAACCGAATGGACTAGGCCCGTCGCTCTACCTTCTGCACTAAACCAGACTAAGTGCAGGCTCGTTGGGTTTTCATCGCTTGCCAGGCTTGGGTGGTTTATGAGAAGATCAACTGCCCAGCCACGAGCTCGGGCTCGTGGCGACTCGCCCCTCAGCCGCCTGGTACAATTCTATCATGCTCTCTAACAAAAATTCTCGTACACAACTCTGGCGGGTTCTGCCCTGGCAGATGTCTAGGAGTGAACTCATTATCACCTTACAGATATATCGCACGGATTATGCATAGGCACTGCTACAAACATCTGTCAGTTAGATGGTGGACACGTACTCTACATACTGGTAATCTTGTAGTTTGCCCTATTTATCCGGATAGTTCACCTTACAATTTGTTGGGACATATTCAAGTGTTTGGTGGTGCGTGCACCTTAAACATGCAGGCTGTGTACACGGTTCCCTGCATCTGTTGCCTGGCAACCAATTTTGTGATTGGTTCGTTGGTGTAGCACATTCCATTACGGGTCTCAACATTGCCGGTCATACCGGTCACGCGGTCTGATAATCTCTTGTTTCCAAACAAGACAACGCGTCGACTTACAAGCCCAAGCCAAACTTGCTGCTGGCTTCTGGTGGCACTGCACTACATTACTATCCAAGTGATATACAATAATAGATATCGTGAGTTATAGGCTCTTGGTAATTTTACCGCATACTTCCGCAGTCAACTAAAGCTGAGACATGGAGGATATTAATGTAGAGAAAGCTGCTGAACCCTAGACTACCGTTATCGCTGGTAAACAGATACTTCTGTACATATCGATAGTGTGAGTGTTTTCGCGCTACTGCAGGTTTCTTAAATTTTTGCGTGCTTCTTAAATTTCGATTGCAGATTGTAATAAAGACTAAAGATATTAAATGTCGATTTAGAGCTAATTAGATGAGATTTGACCACAGGATTTCTATCGGCGGAATCGGCGATTATTAAAATATCGTGCGGTTTGCGCTGCGACACGTCTTTACATTATCTTCCAAGCAATGTTTGCCAATCGGAATGCTGAAACGCGGGTGCGCATCTATCCATTTTTCGATGGCGTCTAGTATGGAATGGCGTCTATTCGTCGATTGACGGTTACGCTAGCTTCCCGTCAGCCAACTGCATGAAGTGTGGGGTGGTCAGTTTTACATAGTCCAGCGCTCTCGCTGTTCCTCTCTCTTTCTTGTACAACTATAGTTACTCAATTCAAACTGTTCATATTCCGTCCTACGAAACCAATATCATATTTTTTACCGCCGCCGAGAAACAAACAAACAGTTTCAACCGGGAAACGCAAATAACAAGTTTTCTCTAGTGCGGTTATTTAGCATGGCGCAATTGAAGGGTCCTCTTTCCCCAGTGACTTCTGCTGTATCTATTGACAACCATAGACGATAATGAAATCCCGCTCCCCTGCCTCGAATTTGCAATCAATCACGTCTTCCTTCCCCCACGTCTCCCTCAGAAAGCCGACGAATCCTCCGCCGAAAAACACTCAGTCCTTCTGCGACTCCTGAACCACTCCTCCGTGCTCTTCCGCAACCATCTCAGCTATGACGCCATCAGGAATTCTTCATGGCCCGCTGCGGTAAAAATGCTTCAACACTTCGGCATGCTTGAGAACACCCACTCGCTGTCAGCGCAGACGTTTGCCACGTTGGTAGGGGGGATGATGGACGGAGGTTTGGGCTCCCCCGACTCTTTATTACGTGGCTAACGGAGTTTGGAGACGCACTCGGCATTCACATCACAGCCCAGAACGCTGGCCTTGTTCTCTTACGCATTGGACCTAACGTCGTATTTACCTCCTTCGAAGCATCGCCCACTTCTGACGCGGTCACGGAAACTATTGGGAAGCTCCTCATCTCATACCCGGGACCAAGCATTGCCGTTCCCTGGACAAAAGTCACCGACCCAACGTTCCTGCCTCAGCTGTCAAACTTTGTGGAGAAGATGAAACGGGATTTTATTGATGCTGCGGTGGGTCGAGGGACCAAGGCTGGTGAAACACTTCAGGAGGAACGGGAGAGCACTCACCCACGGTTTGTGTCCGAAATGCTTACCGGAATACTTCGGGGGGTGGGACAAGTGGCCGAGCCGCAGAGGTTCATCAAGAGGGTTGCCGATGAGGTGTTGTGGGACGATACTAAGCTTCCTTGGAGGAGGAGTCCGTTGTGGTTGGTGGTTAGGGTTGCGTTGAGATTAGTACTGGGGCAGGAATGGTACAAGGGTTTTATGATTTTCTTCATGGCTCGCTTATTGGATATTGCGACTCGACGAGGCATCGAGGGGGATCAGTTGTTTGTCATGAATACAAAGTTGGCTAGGAGGGTACATAAGCAACAAGATCGCATACCGGGATTTGTGCTAGATGAGGCGCGCGTGGTGGGGGAGAGAGCTTCTATACGAATCAACGAAGAATGGTCGAAGGCGCAGGGTAATGTCAAGAGACTGGAGTGGGACCAGTCAAGGAGGGAATTCATGCAAGATACGTATATAACGATGGAGGGGAGCAGAGAGTATGTGAAGAGGTTGCGCTGGGTCAATTGCAAGAAACCGGAGAGAGAAGGGTTCGTTCCCAATGAGGCAGGGCGGATCGACACCATGTCGTCGGAGATGCCGGACCTATTGAAGCTGGCGCAGGTGGGAACAGAAATGGATATCATATTGGCAGATTTCGAAACATGGGTCATGAACAGCCTCGACACGTGGCTCGAACAAAACATCGATAGTTTGGAGGCGGGAAACAGTTTGGGAGGACGGATAGAGGACTACATGTCTGCCACAAAACAGGCATATCAAGGAAATCCAGAGAGAAACTCGATTATGATCTTGACGACGATGGAATTATGGGTCGCTTTGGACAAGGTGGCTGTAACATCGCATCCCCTTCTCTCCGAATACTCCCCCGAACTGAACGAATCCTTCCTCTCCGCCCTTCTTCTACCACAGCCACTGCAACGCACCCGGCTCTCCCGCATCGAAACATACATCCACACCCGTCGCACCTCCGCGCTTCCAACTAGTACATCTATTTTCTCGAAGGAAATCACGGAAACCACTTTTGCCGTTCGCTACTTTAGAGATTCGTACGATCTAGAGGAACTAGAAACAAAAATAATCGAAGAAGCTTACAAGGCCCGGGAAGCCAAGATGAAGGAGCTGGATGAAAGACAACAACAATACGACCGCTTGCAAAATACTATTCGCACTCTCAACTGTGATTTCTGGGTCTTTTGGCGGGACGGCCGACGCCGGCATGACCGCAAATGCAAAAAATGCGCCATGGTCAACGCGGCAGCAAACATGCGAATCGAGGTGCACGAGTGGCCGCTGCCCACAGACCGGCTTGCGAGTGCGGCAGTCGTATTTGAGCTACAGTGTCCGACGAAATATGCCATCTGGAGGGAGGTCACATTCCGGATCCGAACGGGCCTCTTAACCGCTACACATCCGCCGCCGAGTGACCAGCAACCATATGATACCCTGGCGACCTACTCAGGCCTCAAGAACCACCTCGACGCCGACCCACTCATGCGCCCACGCAAACTTAACTATATATCTTCCACAAAATCCTTCCTGTCATCCCATTACCGGTACGCGCGTATTCCCGCCATCTCCAGTGATATCTTCGTCAACAACGCACTGCGATTCGAACTTTACGACAGCAGCACCAGGATCTGGGCATCAAACCTGCCAGTCGAGATGGATATTCGGCATCTATGCACCTTTCGACTCCCCGATGGTCCCTATAAAGGACTCCAGTACGCACTTAAGAACACATCACATTCGGCTAACCAGGTCCTCGCTCGCCAGTTCGAGTGTCCCAACGAACTTCAGCTGCACGAATACATTGCTTTTGGCCTTCTCCGGTCTGGCCGGCGCCTTCAGTGGCTCAACATGCTACGCGAAATTCGCTGCAGAACTTTGACGTTTAGTGCCGAGGCTGTCAATATGATATATCTCCAAGCTGCATGGCAGGTAGGGTCCCGCGAAATTACGGAGGACGAAAGCGAGTACATCCAGGAAGATGGAATCGAATTTCACAGAAGGGAGTGCCATGTTCCGCTCGAGGAAGATGAATTCGGAAGGCAGATGATGCTGGAGCTTAACGGACTGTTGATGGCGGTAGAGTCGAATTGGCAGGAGGTTGTGGCGGCACAGACAATGATAGTGTTAGCGGTGCAGGTTCTTTCAGGGACGAAGTGCGAAGAGGTGGGGGAGCAAGCGGCAAACTTTCTCAGAAAGTTACGGAGAGTGTGCTTGAAATGGACCAGAGAGCTAGCGAGAAAGTTGCCAGAGTGTCAACCATACGAGGTACGGGAATTTCAATGGCGCGTGGTCCAGATGGCGGCGACATGCAGAATGACGTTTGATGTTGAAGAATGCTATCTACAAGATGTGTTGTTCACAGATGAAGATGTGGCGGTATTGGTCGAATGTGCGACTAATATTCACGATAATATCCCGACTACTACCGACGCAATGCCGACGGGGGTGAAGGCGATCTTGGACAGAGATAGGAGAATGGCATACGCAATCGAGGAACATCTTCGGTATCTTATTACGAGCAGTCCGCGTGGAATCAATTTGAAGCCTATTTGGGGTGAATATGAGGAAGGAGAATGGTGGGCGCCACTGGAGGAACCAAACGATCGGTGGGTGTATACCCGTACCAAACAAAGCGAGAAAAGCGAGAGTCAGATGGTACACTACAACCTGATTAGCGGCGAGCTTCTAGTTGAGGGGCTACCGTTGGGGAGGATGCCCGTGGAATATACTAGTCATGCTACGTATAAAGAGTTGTTTGGAGAGGTAAGAAAAGCACTCAGTTGATTTAGATTCGCTCATATCAAAAGCGAGCATGAACAAAGTACAAATGGCACAGTTGGGTTGTACTAATCATATTGTATACAGAAAGTACTCGACGTGTTCTTGTCTAGGATGCCAGGCATGATATTTCAAACCAAAGACCCAATTTCCGACCACACGGTATATGACTGAATCATCCGCCTCGCTATCTAGTGTTATACTAACAATTTTGATAGGTCGCTTTTGCGCTGGATGGTGACGAGCTCATCATCCGTACTGAACACAAGAAAGACGGCCTCAGGAAGCAACTAATCCCGCGCTCCAAGCTTTCTGGCGACTTTCCGATGAACATTCTGTCGCCTCATTTGTTTTGGCTGCATTTGCCCTCAATCTATGAGATGTTTGACCAAACGAACGGCCGTATCGATCTCCACAGCATAGCCGACCCTTGGACTGCAAAAGAGAATTGGTACATATCCCATAGCTACGATTCCTCAAAAACGCAGCTCTTCCTAGGTAATGGGTTTCTACTACTTGATGTGAAAAGTTCCACAACCACTATGATTACGAATGCTCTCGCACCCATAGAATACCCCGAGTTCGTCCACGTCACCTTCCGAAAGGCCTTGGGTCTCGTCAGCGTCCACTTACCAAGGTTGAAACTGGACTTCGACTTTGACAATAACAACCGATTGTCATGTAAGCAATTCCAATCGTGGAGGATCGACAACAATCAGAATATCGGAACATTCACTGGTCTGAAGAACATGCTTGTTCTTGTTCATCCGTCACCACGAGAAAGACCTCTCCAGAGCCCCGTTCGCCACATTATTGTCCCATATGGAAAAATGCGATTCGAACAAAACAACTCTCACCCACAGGTGGAGATAGACACCAGGGGATTAGACAGGGTCAAGTACCACATCTACACCGTCAACACGATTCTTGGCACGCTTGTTGGGAATGGAAGTCTCACTAGTCACCTCTACAAAATTCTCCTCCACGCGGTGACGTCTCACTGTCTCCCAGATCCGCTGACGCGCAGAACCGGCACTGAAGAGGCTCTAATAGGGTTGAGGTCGGCGGCAACAAGGTCGTTCCACACGGTAGAGACGGAAGGAGTTGACACCGAGCTTTTCAGACTTATAGCACAGTTAACGCCGGTGCGAATGTACTATCCTGTGCATCTCAAACGAATGCATCGGGTGAAATGGCGGTCCGGGTTATCACCAGTAGCACAACACGACGAATTTCGTGCTGGTGTGAAAGAGGTCTCAGCGTGCGTCGAGCTATTGAAAATCTTTGATGATGTTAAAGGCTCGGTAGTGTGGCGGGATAATACTGAGGATGATTTAGCAGAGAGGGCAGCAATTCGGAATGCTAGCTTCCGGACCGATCAGTTTGGAGGGTCGAAAGCTGTGAAGACGAAGGATAAACTTTATGATGCAAGAGACGTGGTGAATGGAAGCATTGATGAAGCACGGGTGTCGTATGTCGCCAAGCTGATTGAGCGCTGCGAAAGTAGGCTAAATGTTCATCCAAACTTGTTGCAGATGTTGGAAGAGTTTGGTGAGATAGTGGGGCCAATGCCATTGGAAGAAATGTCAAGACTACAACTGGGATACGACCAGAAATGGTTGAACCCGAATCTTGCAGAGATATGGATGACGCTGTATAATGTACTACGGCGAAGCATACTTTATGCCAATATGTACGACCGGATGTTCTTACTGACCACTCTTGCATACTCCGGGACGATCGACCTAACGATTATTGAGACACTATTGGCCTTTGCGACAGAGGAAGCATTCAAGATGATTGAACCTCCAAATTATCCCACATTCACCCTGCGTGATGGATACGAACCCACTCTTGAGATCCTGTACAACACTATCAAAACTTGCGCAAAGAACTTCAACGACAGCGAGGAGTCCACACTACCGGGATGGGAAAACGAGACTGAGCAACAAACTCAGGAAAGGCGTTCCGAGACATTTCACAACAATATACACATTCAGGCAACAGATTTGGCGAACGCACTCATGACTCTATGGACTGACGCTGAATATGATGTTACTGAATATGTCATTACCGATGACGACGAATACCCACTCATCAGAGTGACGGAGGCAATGCGAACTGTTATACCATTATTTCTGAGCTGGAGCCGTAATTGCGAGTTCCGCGATCATATTGCAGAAGTACAAGAAGCGCTGGATCAAATAAATACCCACCAAGCGCCAGAATATCAAGTCTATCGTTATGATCTAGGCAAGTTCATTGAGTCAACATTTCGGGCTACAATACGCTTTTCGGATCTTCTCACACGCCAACCGCCAGCTCTTCCCACACCACCCATGCAATTAGCACGGAGCCTGGTAATTCGGGCAACTTGCACAAATTTAGAAGCCAAAGACGACAAACTCAAAGATCTAGTGCAGGATTTTGAAAGTAAGAGCCCCAGCGGGCTTCGGAAGACGTACACGAAAGTCCTTCAGGAGAGCATTGATGCGTTTTACGACCAGATTGAGCCCAAAGATACGGTTGATGCGATTGGGTTGAGTTCTACACTCCGGTCCCTGCGTGACAAGTATGAAAATTATATGCACGCCATGTTTCGAGCAATTGAAGCGAAGCTGGCACCACGTCGCCTGGGAGGTGATCATATGCTCTTAAAGGCCGGACTTTGGCCGCGCATTTCACCGGTGATGCTACTTCAGCATTTGGCTTCCAACAGCTTGGCTGACCTACCACATGCTTGGAAAATGGCATTGGTAGTATACGGCACCGCCATCACCATGGTTCAACGCATGGAACGTCTTATCCGTATTGCCCCGGTAGGTACGCCCAACAGTATCACCCCGGAGGCTAGTTCCGACTTCTTAAAAGAGTTTGACAATACAGGACACCAAAATTGGGACATCCTCAAGTATCCAGACTGGCTGCTAATAGAAATCGAGAACAACTTCCTCATCCGCCCCGTCCAAGCTGACATTGCATTATCGATGATTGCCCCGGAGAGAAATCAAAATTCAATCATGCAATTGTGTATGGGCGAGGGAAAGACATCGGTCATTGTTCCTATTGTTGCATCGTCGCTGGCAGATACGAAGAAGTTGGTGCGGGTCGTGGTATTGAAGCCGTTATCCGGACAGATGTTTCAAACATTGGTGCGCACGCTCGGCGGTCTTGTGAATCGAAGGATTTTTTTCATGCCTTTCTCAAGAGGAATTGCAATGGGTAGGGACGAAATTAAAGTGGTGAAGCAGTTATTCAAAGATTGTATAGAAAGTCGCGGCATACTGTTAGTGCAGCCTGAACATCTGCTGTCTTTCAAACTTTTAGGTCTCGAGTGGCTGTATAATTCTCACTATAAGAAAGCCAACTCGAGAAGCAAGGGACGCAAGAACGATGGAGTAGCGAGCGATGAGAAGTGCGATATCGAGGTAGCGCGGTTACTGCTTGATACGCAGAAGTGGCTAGATACATACTCGAGAGATATTTTGGACGAAAGTGATGAAATCCTGAACGTCCGGCATGAGTTGATTTATACCATCGGAGATCCCACCCCGATACAGAACCATCCGGATAGATGGGTTATCGTTCAAGAGATCTTTGACCTGATACAGGATCATTTCAAGGGTCAGGAGGTCAATGTCCAGGACTTCGAGGTTGAAACAGCTGCGCAGGGGGGAAGGTTTGGAACTATACGAATCTTAAATCTCATAGCTGGGAAGAAATTCCTGCGTGAAATTGCCAAGAAAATTATCGAAGGTACCCAACTTCTCTTGAGATTCATGATAGCCAACGACATGTACTGATATTCCAAATCAACCCTTACAGATCAACTTCTTACTATTTCCTTCCGTCTCTTTCCTGCCGATAAGCGCGAAATGGTTGAACAATTCATCAGTGATCCGAACATGACGGAACTAGACGCCAGACTTCTCCTTGGATACTTTGCCGAAAATGATATCCCAAGTGGGATTCTCTACCTTCTACGCGGTTTGATAGCTCACAATATCCTCCTGTTCTCTCTGAAAGAAAAGCGATGGAAGGTCGATTATGGCCTGGACCTCAATCGATCCCTTCTCGCCGTGCCGTATCGCGCCAAGGATTCGCCATCTGGAAAGTCGGAATTCAGTCATCCAGATGTTGCCCTGACTCTGACATGTCTTAGCTATTACTATGGTGGACTTAACGAGGAGCAGCTAGAGACATGCTTTAGGAATCTGTACAAGTCAGAAAATCCATCTTTGAAGTACGAACGTTGGATTAAGGGCGTGGCACTACCGGAATCTTACCTTAGACGCCTTAACGGTATCAACCTCGAAAACAGGAAGCAATGGAAAGAGGTCATCTATCCGACCTTTAACTACAACAAAGCGGTCATCGACTCATATCTGTCTGGGGTGGTTTTCCCAAAGGAAGCTAAGGAGTTTCCGCACAAGCTGTCGACCTCGGGCTGGGATGTCGCCAGTTCGAAGGGCAATCCAACGACTGGCTTCAGCGGAACCAATGACAATCGCTATCTTCTTCCGCATTCAATCAGGCAGATCGATACCGAACAACAAAAGAACACCAATGCACGGGTGTTGAGCTACCTTCTGCGGAACGAAAATACCTACATGTGTGCTGCAAGCGAAAGCAACCAACGTCTTGGAGTTGAGGAACTGCTTCTGTTACTTGTGAAGGCACCTGGGCGCCAGATTCGGGTATTACTGGATGTCGGTGCGCAAGTATTGGAGTTGAGGAATGATGAAGTGGCGAAGAGGTGGTTGGATCTCGTTGACGATACTTCAGCGCAGGCTGCAGTGTATTTCAACGATAACGATGAGCTGATAGTTCGGACGAGGGACGGGAACATAGAGCCGTTGATGGTGTCCGCATTTGCCGATAGGTTGGGAAGCTGTTTGGTCTATCTGGACGAAGCACATACCCGGGGGACTGATTTAAAGCTGCCAATAAAGATTAGGGCAGCGGTCACTCTCGGACCAAATTTAACCAAGGATCGGCTTGTACAAGGTGAGAATCTACCTTAGAGTATATCATGCTATAATATCTGACCACATAAACTAGCATGTATGAGGATGCGAAGGCTCGGAAATGGGCACTCGGTTCTGTTTTGCGGGCCGCCGGAAATAGACAGGAAAATTATGAAAATCGCCAATGATGGCGATCGCCAGGTGATCGAAGTCCGGGACGTCCTGTATTGGTCTATGGAAGAGACATGTGCCAACACTAGAAAGATTCTTCCTATATGGGCGAAGCAGGGAATTGGCTATCATCAGCGCCTAGAAGCCCGGAACGATATCGGCAAAGGCAAAAGATTCCCGAATGGCCTACTTGAGAAGGAATCTAAGACACTTGAGGAACATTACGGGTTCGAGCGGGCCAAAGGCGAGTCTGTCCATTCATATCGCAAATTTGGGGCACGTAACGGCGATTTGAAACGGATACTCGATACATGCGAAGCCTATGGAGTAAAGTCATTCAGCGGGGCAAAAATGTTGGAGGAGCAAGAGAGGGAGCTTGCTCATGAGGTGGAGCGTGAGAGAGAAAATCAACGACCCCCGAAAGTCGGACCGGTAAGGCATCATATATCGGATCAAGTAAAGTTGTTTATAGCAACTGGAAAGCTTCCACCACCTTCACATAGGCAGACTACGAATATTGTTCCCGCCTTCAGTGTCTTGGAAAGGACGTCAGCGAATGAACGCTCGCAGTTGGCCGCATTCTCTGAACGATTGCTGGTAACGTCGGACTTCTGTGAGGTCGTCGAAAGAGGACAGATAAAAAATAATATCACCGATGAATTTTTGCGTCCTGTCAACTGGATTGTCTCAAGTGTTGTGGATCGTACCATCCTGGTCATCATGAGTTCGTTCGAAGTCAACAGGCTAATACCCGAGATCCGCGAGTCTTCGAAAGTAATTCTACACATGTACTCTCCCCAGGTGACCCGCACTACGCCTTCGTACGCATTTCTCGACTTCTGTCCTATCCCAGGTCCCAATCGTTGGCAACCAAACACCTCCCTCATCGATGAACTAAATATTTTTTCCGGACAGCTATATTTCCCGAACTATCAGGCCTATCAAAGAGTGTGCGGGTTCTTAGGTTTATATCTTGAAGAAACCACGTCGGTTAAGAGAGATGCTATACATAGTGACGGATTTGTCCGCAGGTCAGATCGACAAGCCCTTGATATGAAATACAAGTCACCTTTTGAAAGGAGCCCCGTTACGCTGCTGAGGGCATTGATTGGATTCAGACGGAAGGGACAGAGTTATATTGCTACGCATATGGGACATATTTTGCATGGGAGGATGTTGACGGAGGTCGATTTTGAGCTGTAAGGGGGTGTGTATGACTTAAAATCGACGGACTTATGCTTCATTGCGGTACTAACTTTTGTCTTCTTATAGTTGATGTGCTCCATCGGTTGGGTAGATGCAGTGTTTAGGTTCTGGGAATTTTATCTACCTCTTGTTTTTGTATTTTTTTGTACTCATTCTGATTCCGCGAAGGGTGTATTTGTAGCATTTTTATTTATTCCGTTTGATATTGTGCGGCCTCAAATATCAACCGAATATCCATTTAAATCTTGTAATTCCCGTTTGATATCCTATCTCACTCTAGCAGATACTCACTGCGGAGATTAACATTGTGTACGAAACCACATTTGGGCATACCAGCCTTTAAAGTGTCTTTACGAAGTAACTAGGGGTCAGAGGGTAATCACAATCGGCGATACAAAATTATAGCCAATTAGATACCTGAGGATAGCAAGGGTATTGGCGGCTTTAGAGGACACAGGAGTTCTAGTATCATGAGTTTAATATATAAGTAATGGTTCATATCTTGTCCTTCAGTGTGTCGTCTCTATCGTTATCAGTGGAATTACATTCATTATAAACCTAACTGAACGTTCATACACTTGCATACAAGCTCGTATTCGCGCTTTGTCGTGGCTAAGTCTCTTGGGAAAAAGATCTGAGATTAATTCTAGCTATTCGAGTGATCGGGTGTTGGAACATGACGCTCATTGCAGCACACCCGATAGTCAAGAATATAGGATTTTACACAAGTAGAATAACTGGAATGTCGCTTTGACAGCTGCACCTTTCAAAGATATTGCCAAGTTGGTAAAAGGAAATGTCGAAATGTTCACTCGTGTAGACCCCCCCGCATCCAAGTTCTGAGTCATCTTGTTGGCGTGATGATAGGTGCGGGGGGGATCGGCAATAGGGATGACCCCACACTAGGATGAACATCAGATGTTCTAATCACACCAAAGCTCTCATAAAGACTTTACAACCAAATCATAGAGTAAACGAAGCGACTCTAAGCAGTTCCGGCACCATGCCCTGTCCATGAAAAGTGTATTTTAGCGAGTTTAATCTTTCCGACTAGTGTTGCTTCGAATAGCTTGGCACCTAGCTTTCGTAGATGCACGGATTAATTGGACATCATTCATTCTTTGCACCACTTTTAGTACACCATAGAAACAATGTCTGGGTATATCTGTTTCGATGCATTCTGTTCAGGATATTGCAGTTTTTATATGTTGAATTGCCTGTCCACCAGAAAAAAGAAAGCGTGTGAATATTATGGATGGGAATATGATGGACAATGTGGAAGGCCATTCGGCAAGATGAGATGTTGAGGACATGTTGAAAGAATGCTATATAAGTTGAGTGAGGGTGTTAAGGAAGTTTCTGTGGCACCGATTCAGCATCCCTCCTGTTCCATCACTTCCATCAGATGTCAAATCATAGATCAGCACTCGAACATATTGTGTGAAGTGTGTAATTGATGTCTATTCCAGAGGTGAGGATTTCCCCATATCTACCAAAGGCCACAGAACCTCATTGCAGAGCCGCACTCTAATTTAACCGTATGTACAACCCTACAACCATCTCCTCCCAAAAGAAAATACTTGTCCACAATAAGGTATAACCTTGAATCTGAAAAGCCTGACTCTGAAAACCCTGTCCCTGAAAAGCCTGACTTGGAAAACCCGGACTGCACGTATCCTCCATCGCTGTCATCGCTGACTCCCATTCTGTCTCAGTATTCCCCTTCAATGATTCTCAATTCTCAGGCAGTGTGTGCTTGGATGGTACATCTTTGGAATCAGGCAATATAGTTCATCACTATTGGCCACTGCCTTGTTTACTATCACAGAGTCCTTTCACCCAAAACATATGATGTGGTGGATGGGCTCCCAGGTGCTTTCCTCCTGGGGTAACCATTCTATTTAACCAGGCAGTGCACTTTCCCATTGTCAGTGCTCCAGTTGGAGATTTGTTGAATTTTGTATATTGAAGCTCCGCTGTTCGTGACTCTGATTGCCTGTGGTGGCGTGTTGTCGATTTCCCTCTGCTTGAACTGACTGATGTTGAATGTCATGTACACCCATAGGTGGTCCGGAATATCCTCCACCTTGAAGGTGTTTTCTCCATACTTTCTTCCCAGGGTGAATGGACCCATATACTTCCCCTGTAGGGCCTTGCTCAGTTGGGCACCCTGGCGATGGGTATCAACCCCATTGATGTCAACCCCATCTTTGAGTGCATTCCCAGCAGTGTTTCAGTTTCCCAGCAGAAGGTTCGTTGTGTTTATGATGATACCATCCCCAGGTTGAACTCTGTGGGACTGTCACTTCTTGTTGGCCTCCTGCACCTGCGTGGCTTGTGTGACCTTCAGGCATCCCTTAACTGTTCCAGGATGTTATTCATTTTTTTATGAAGTTGACTGCCACAAAGCAACCTCATGGCTGGGACTGTATTGCCGCCACCATCATGTCGAGCAGTATGCGGGGGTTGTATTCCAGATTGGCTTTGAAAGGGGACATGGCATGTGCCTGGTGAAGGTGGGAGTAATAGTTGAACACTGCCAGGCCGTGATGACAGTTCCATCGATGATCATTTGCTGTGGCGAAGGTTCAGAGATATCTCTGTACCATTTGGTTAACCTTCTCCGCCAGGCCAACAGTCTGGGGGTCAAAGGTGGTCGATATCGTCATTCGAGTGTGTCAGATTGTAGTACGGTGCTGCCAGAAATCTGAGGTGAATCAGTGGTCGCAGTATGATATGATGGATACAGGTAGGCAATGCAGTTGGAAGTACCTGTCCATGAAGATATTGGCGAATCGCTGTTCAGTCAGGTTAGTGTCCTGGGTGGCTATCCAGTGGGCCTGCTAGGTCAGTGAGTCGATGAAAATGATGATAGTACCATTTCTGGCTGTGCCACTTCCGTTGTCAACTGTTGCCAGCAGCTTAGTGATGATGTCCACATCCATTAGTTCCTATCATGAGCTGGGAATGTCGAGCAGCTGGTGCAGGCCATAGGGTTTCTCGTTTGACGATGTAGCTTTATGGCACGCCGAGTATCCCCAGACCTACCAATTAATATCCTGAGCGTGTCCTTTCAAGTACAACTTCCTGGCAACCAGTGGGGTCATATTACACCTAGTACATTCGCAGTGGGGTCATGAATGATCACCCATGATTTCCCTGATTAGATGAGATTGGCAATCACTTGTTTCGGATGCCAGAGCCAATCTTTTCGGATGGCCAGCAAATGAACATCCAAACCATCGATATGCAACAACGGCTAGTGAATGGCCATGGTCGCTTCTACTCCAAATTGCTGATAACAAATGGACTGCCAACAAACAGCTGAGTGGCATCGGCGAAGAAGCTGACAACTCGCCAATAGGAAACGGACAGCTGGAAACCAGCTGAATGACACCAGTGAACGAGCTGATAACTGACGCAGCCCTAAGGATATGTACTGACTCTGAACAGTGAAGCAGCTCTCTATCGAAAGAGGCCTATTCGTCTGGAGGTTATAAGATCGAATGGATTCCACTGGGCCAGGGACACAAGCCTACCAGCTTGATGACATAAAAGGATGACGATGGTTTGATTATATTATAATGATGATACAGATGATACAGGATCAGGAGATATAGGCTGCCGCAGTTGCAAAGGCACCGGCATTGGTTCGAAGCTAGTTATGGTGCTGGAGTTCTAGAGAAAAGCAGAGATAGAAGTATCCGTTGGAGTGAAGACGAAGGTATAAAGACCTTGGGTTCTTCGTGGGTAGAATGGCATCAACCTTCTCAGCAACAAGAACATGCCTTAACAATATACACATTGGAGAGAGCCTATTGTGTTCATTCAGAATCTTTTAGTGATTTCCACATCCCGAGTGAAGCTCCTAATCTACCATTGAAGCAGTTCCACATTATGTACGGATATTCTTTGACTGGGTAAACCTGGAGTGACGCGCCCGATGTTACAGTATATTATTCGCCAAGGAACGCATCCGAGGAAGGTATTCTTTCTACCCACTGTGATACATATCAAGTGGTTTTGATGCTTCCGTCGTTTCCCATAAAACCCTGATTTGAAACCTGATGTCATTCCCGTCATGCTTTAGCCTCTGTTCGAAACCTGATTTCAATCGCCTCGTGCATTAAAATATATATCATTCACCGATCATCAGTCGACCACTGATCGTCTCTCAACCCAACTGTGACAGTAGCTTCCCCCTTTCAAATACCGAGTACCTACGAGGTTTTCAATCCGGGCTTGCCCACTTCTTCCGTGTGAAAATCTTCGATAGCCTTAAGTCCATGTACATTGGTCACCGGCTCCTAGCTGTGCTCATCGTAGCTCCTCCATTTTACCCAATACCGCTGCGGCCTCCAAAACTGTCTGGAATCGTCTATCCGCTCGAATTTGTACAATCCTTCTCCGTCCACTATAACCGGTGGTGGTGGTTCTTGTTTTGATTTGGGAGGGTATCCTGGGCGGCCAACTCTAGTCTAGATATCGATTGAACGTCGTGAATGTGTAGTTAATTTGGTAGGTTGACCCTCCAGGCCTATGGACTGGCAACCGCTGTCATTTCGTATGGTCCAATACGTTTCCAGTTCTTTTTCTTACTGGGTCGGGCTGTGCATAGGTTTCTGGCGTCAATCCATATTTTGTCTGCTATCTGTAACTCCGTTTTGGCTCTTTGAGATTTGTTGGCCTGCTTGGACTGTATGGCTTGGGCTCTGTTCATTTCAGCTCAAAGTTCGCTGAAAAGTTGTTCCATTCATTGGGTCACCTGTTGCGCGTTGACTGTGCGGATGTCGTTCGGATGTCTGCGCGGATGTTGCCCGATGGTCATCTGGGGGTGCAATCCGTAAGTGGCAAAAAACACGGAATAATTCATTGCTTCCGAGGTTTGATTATTAGCTGCAAACTCTGACATGGGTAGCCATAGGACCCAGTCATTTTGCTGATAAATGATGAAATTTCGAAGATACTATTCCATTACGTATTGACTCTCTCAGTTTGGGTGTCAGTCTGAGGGTGGAATGTGGTTGACAGTCTTTGTTTGATTTCCAATCTTTGCACACATGTTTGCAGAATTCCAAAGTGAATTGTGGCCCTCAATCTGGTACTATTGTTTCGGGCAGTCCGTGCAGTCTGAACACTTCCTTAACGTACATTTCACCAAGTTTCTTTCTGTCCACACTGTCTGTACAATGTACTAGATGATGCATTGTTGTTAGGCAATCGACCACTACCCATATTGCATCGAATCCTTCGCTTTCCGGCAGCCCAACAACACAGTCCATGCTCAGCTCCTTCCACAGTTTCTCCGCTATCTCGAGTGGTCTCAGTAGTCCATGGGTCTTTCCATGGGTTGCTTTACTCCGCCGGCAGGTGTGGCATTTTTGTACGTAACGGTTCACGTCCATTCCCTTCAGGCTCCACAAGTGACTTCTGCATAGTAAGTTGTACGTCTTGGCCTGTCCGGGGTGTCCTGCGAAGGGTGAAACGTGGCACTCATGGATCCATTTCTGTTTTTCCTCATGTGTTGGTGGAGCTTGCAGTGATTCGAAGATTCCTGGTGGCGGATTTGTTTTTTTTTTTGCTTAAGAGTTGTTGTATGGCTACTGCTGACATACATCTTTCACCTGACTCCATAGTTCTTCGGAACTTACAGAAGTGTTATCGAAATTGACTGTTTCTGTGAAGGCTACAATTCACCCTGTGTATACTGTTACATTGAGGTTTTCTGTTTTTAGCATGATTTGCTTGATTTTTTCTGCCCCCCCCTTGGAAGGAATGTCTCCTGGCATTGTTGTGAATGCATCAGGTTTCTGTCCTTGCTTGCCTGGGGGATAAACAATTTTGAACTTGAAACAGGTGAGAAATTCGGACCACCTTGTCTGCTTTCGATTAAACTGTTTTGATGTCGTAAAGTATTCCAGGTTCTTATGGTCTGTGAGAATCTTGATCGGGTGTACTGAACCTTTACACTTGGGTCCCCATTGTTCTATGCTTGTGACTATCGCGTCTAATTCCGGATCATTCATTTCCTAATTTTCTTCGGTGGGTGAATGTTTCCTGGAGGAAACGGCAACTGGGTGTAGCACTCCTGAATTGTCATACTGAGAGAGGACTCCCGCTGATACATAACTTGAGGCATCGGTTTTGAGGACTATTTCCTTTTCATAATTGAAATGGGCTAGCATTGGTGCCGTCGTACAGGCTCTTTTGAGTTCTGTGAAGACCCTTTTTTGATCTGGTCCCAAGCAGAAAGGTACTAGCTTTTTCGTGGGTTTTGTTAGTGCTTGCACAACCTTGCTATAATTCTGTATTAACTGTCGGTTACAATCAGCGAAGCCTAAGAAGGTTTAGACTTCCTGCAGTTTCCCCGGTATTCCCAGTTTTCAACTGCTTGGAGTTTCTCTGGGTCCATTCTGATTCTGTTTACTCCAACAATTATTCCTAGATATTTGACTTCTTCCTTATGAAACTCACACTTCTCTTCGTCTGAGTAGAGGCCGGCTTCCGTGAGTGATGTCATTACCTCTGGGACATTCTCTTTATGTTCCTTGAGATTATTGCTATGAATAAGGATGACGGGCAAAAAAGCTGTGCAGCATATGCGCAGAAAGCGGCGTAGCGTAAGATTGAGAAATTCTTGAAATGATGCTTGCGCATTGGTAAGTCCAAAGGGCATAACTAAGTATTCGAAAAGTCTACATTGAGTTCTGAAAGCCGTTTTCCGTTTTTCTGCTTCCGCGATTCTAATCATATTATGCGTGTCGTGGATGTTCAATTTGGTGTAGTCATGGGCTTTGGAGAGTCTTAGCAAGGTTTCTTGGATTAATTGTAGGGAATACCGGTTATTTTTGTTTCTTCGTTCAAGGCTCAGTAGTCGACGCCGAGTTTCAGGCCTCCTCCTGAATTTTGAGAAACGCGCTCTGCGGCACCATAGGGTGATGACGATGGTCCAATACATCCCTTGGACAAGTTCTTCTCTATCCATTCTTTTAGTACTTCCAATGCTTCTTGTGAGAGACTGTAGATAGGTCAAAATGGTGGTGTGAATCGTTCCTGCAGTTTGATTTAATGATTGTAAGGTCGATGTGGAGGTAATGTTTCTGCCATTACTTTGCTGAATCGCGGTAGAAACTCATGGTATTCCTTGGGAATGACATCTTGGGGAGGTTTGTGTTGTACATCCTTCATTCCCGAACCTTTATTGATTTCTTACAACATGACTACGTAGACCTAGAGTTTCTCCTTTCTTATTCTCTTCACCAAGGGTATTGACACGAATGTACAGATGGCTAATTTCAGCCTTTCCGCATATACTGCTGTTTTTTCATGTAATTGCCCCATATACATTTGTTCAAATGATGCTGGCAATGCCGTTGACAGTAGCTGCTTTCGAAGCTGATTCTTTTGGCTTGGAATATAACCGTCACGTTGTGATGTTGTATCCATGGCTTACCTACTACGATCAGATAATGCACTAAATTTGTTATGAACGCTGGTAGTTGCTTCTGATGTGATCGTATTCTTAATTTTATTTTGGCCATGATCGTAATGGTTCTTGATTCGATGGGTCTTCCACAAATAACCTCTGACTCTCTTGACTCTCATAATTCCTTCTTTTGTAACAGATGATGGTAGTGTTAGCAACGGGTCCGGGTTACCCGGCTGCGGTCCGGTTCGGAACCGCACCCGTGCCCCCGGGTCGGTTCTGGAACCGCCAAGGAACCGAACCGGCCAATCACAAGCGGTTCCAAACCCGGACCGGAGCTCCGGGTCCGGTTCTGGAACCGCCAAGGAACCGAACCGCCCAATCACAAGCGGTTCCAACCCGGAACCGAACCGAAACCCGCCGGGTTTTGGCGGGTTTTACCTGCAGCAGAGCCTCATTTTTCATCGGCCCCAATTATCACAGCTTTTCTGCTCCAATTAAGTATTTGAGCTCTGATTGGATCGCGACATGTTATATACGTAGATTATGCAGTTTTTGACGCTCTTTCACCTCCCGGTCTCCGATTTGCGATACGATTAGTATTCGTTGAGTCGCTGCAAAAAACAGTCGATTTTGGCCGCATTTTCGGCTTTATTTCACAGCGACTCAACGAATACTAATCGTATCACAAATCGGAGACCGGGAGGTGAAAGAGCACCAAAAACTGCATAATCTACGTATATAACATGTTGTGATCCAATCAGAACTCAAATACTCAATTGGAAACCCGCCAAAACCCGGCGGGTCCGGTTCGGTTCCGGGTAGGAACCGCTTGTGATTGGGCGGTTCGGTTCCTTGGCGGTTCCAGAACCGAACCGTTTGCCTCGGTTCGGGGTTTGGAACCGGAGATTAGTGCTGGTTCGGGTTTAGTACGGTTCCGGAACCGGAACCGACCCGGACCCGTAATTTGGAACCGTTGCTAACACTAGATGATGGCAAACAAAATCCTTGTCAACAAATGCTATCCTGGTGGCTCTGCAGTCAATCAAAGCATGTGTAGTGATTATTTTTTCTCCGACATTCAGCGAACATTTCACACCGAGATGCTTGCTTTCCATTGAAGATCCTTGTATTTCAGCGCTTTGAATTGAAAACTTGGTAATTCCAAAATGAGATTTGGCAACTGTAGACAAAGAAGATTCGTGCCCAGAGCAATGGCCATCCATATTGCACAGGCCTAGACTTTTCCCAACTTGGCTTCTTTTCCTTTCCCTGTTCCCAAATCTGTGTCCATTTCATTTCCTGCTTTCTGAAAAGGTGTTACAACCACCTGTCCTGATGCTGCTGTCAATCGTCTCAGGCAACTTGCTGCGAAATGTTTGCTATCCCCACAGTACATACACAATCCCTCTTCCATTCATCATTTTCCTTCCTCCAGTGTAATCTTCCTCCCCTTGACTGCTGAAAGGGACATTGGAGCAGGGCTGTGGTAACCTGCCACAGTGCCTGCTGGTGCTGATTCTAGGGCAGGTGTGGTGTTGCTTATGGTTTCATGTTTCTATGACTCTGTTGTGCATCTTCCTGACTTTCTCTGCACAGCTGGGGCGCAGATTTGGGAGTCTCTTTTTGAGCACATTCATCAGGAAAATGCAATTTCCTCCCTGGCTTGGCACCCACCTTCCGGGATCCTCCTTGGGGCTTGGGAGGCTCCCAAACCCTCCCGTATGATTTTTCTATGCTCCGACGCGCTCCAGGCAGCACCCGGTGCACCTGTGAACTTTCCACAATCGCACAGGAGCATCTCACAGCATCCTTACCACTTCCTGGGAGGTCCACAAACTTTTTCCTTTGCGTACTCTGCTCCGCATGCCTCTCTGACGCTCCGCAGCCCTCACTGCCAATTGGCATCATATTTGACTCTATTCATAGATCATGCTGTCAATTCATCGCTGCTACTTCAAGCATCATCACGAGAGATTTGTCTAAATAGACATCTCTAGATCTCATTACACCAATATATTGTCTATATACACCAGCTGGATTTCAAGCGCACCCCTGCGTGAAACTCCTCTCATAGGTTTGGATAAATGGCAGAGGTGGCTCTAAACCTTTCGTCCATATGTGTTTTGTTTCGATATACATCCCAGTACGTATCCAAATCAACTTGATTATTTACAATCCATACCGAACCGTTCCCTGTCGCTGCCCGGATCTCTGGGACCAAGTGGCACGGCCCTTTAATTTTCTCCACGGCAATAACATGTGGTGTTGATTCCTGTAACACTCTGACGAACCCATCCACTTTTTGAGGGTGCCCTAAACGATGCTTGAAATGTATACCGACAACAACGGCCAACTCCAGCGGTGATGGTCTATCAACCCAGGCTTGAAGGGATGCAAGGAAATTCGGGTGCTGCTGCAACAGCCGGCCGCCAGTCCTCGCAATCATCCCACTTTCCAGCGAGGTCCTGGTCGGTGGTGAAATGGTGAAGTATAGAATGGGAAATGTGGGGCGGTGCCCGTGGAGTCCATCATCAGTATTTTCGCCCATGCCCACCAATATCACCTGCGGTGGCCGCCTGTGCATCTCACCATCTGGCGTACCCTCAACGCTGCAGTTGAGCAGGATCCGGTTCATCTGCTGAGGGTTATGACATTCCGGCGTGTACAAAGTGACATTATTGTGAGGTTGTAAGGTTAAGTCTTCCTTGAACTCATTTCCGTAGCCCCAGATCACACTGACCGCATCACGGCCCCAGATCTCATGCAGATGCTGCCTGACCAGTGATGGCAATGTCGGAATGTTGAAGGTTGCAGCGGCTTCAGCTAGTGATATCCACTTGAAAGTCCGTCAACGTGCACAAATAGTTGAAAGCTTCAACTGCGGCAGAGGTTGTGTACTGGGTCGAATCAATGGTTCAGATTCGCCGGCAAGGATAATTTTCTGCCGGGCGCACCTGGTCACATCAGCAAAGTAAATCGTCCAGTCCTGGAAGCTCCGGGACCCTCCCGAGGTTGCGGAGGTTGATTTTGAATAATGCACTCTGCAGAGCCTCTGGGGGCCTCCAGGAGCACCGGTGCAAGGTTCTGGAGCGTCCAGGAGCGCCAGTATATGGTTCTGGAACCTCCGGAAGCGCCAGTGCATGGTTTTGTAGCCTGTAGCATCACCGGTGTGAGGTTAGGGAGCCTCTGGGTGCACTGGTATATGATTCTGGAGTTCATGAAAAACTTGTTTGTACTCAAGCGCAACCTCCAATGTGCTACAGTGGCACTAGTATTGGAACATAAGTGTCTAAAATTGTAGTTTCTATTGATATCCAACTATTTACACCATAAAGACACTTGGACTAATATACAGTGGGACATAGAACGGGCTTGGAGAGAGATGACGATATGGATCGCCAGTGGGCTTGGAGAGATATGACAAGATGGATTTCCAGCAGGCTTCAAGGGATTGACAATATGGAACACCAGTAGGATTGGAGAGAGATGGACATGATGGATCTCAAGTGGGGGTGGAGGGAGTTCAAAGAGAGATGGACGAGATGGATATAGAGTGGGATTAAGGTGGCTGAGCACGAGTGATTGTGAGGGGGAAAGTCTTTGAACGGGTCACTGCAAGTGAGGGCAGGGCACAATACGAAGGACTGGTGTGAGACCTGGCTTGGAGATGTTAAGGAACGATCACGTAGTCAAGTGGAGGACATACCTTGGGTAGAGTGCAGAGGCTGCACGTACAGTGCTTGACTGCACATACGGTTCTTGTCTGGGAGGGAGCCAATATGTAGCTGCAGTTGCCTGTAGGGAGCGAGGCCAGGGGAGCGAGGGCCTGACGGAGTGTGAGTGGAATTGGTGCAAGACCTGTGGCTTGAGAGATGTTATCCCATGATCGCAAAGCCGAGTGGAAGACTTAACATTGCTAGGAGAGGAGTTGGTTTCTGAAGCCGGCTACAGAGATATGTTCCACGGTGTACAAAAGTGATCGATAGAGGAAGGACAGATGACATCTGGTTCATGATGTTAACCGCCTGATGACTGGCGATGCACTGGGGGGGAACTTAACTCCAGAAAACCTGGATGAGACGCAGTTGAGAAAGGCGACAAGAAGGAAAGAGAGAGATGATGAATGAAAGTTCGGGAGCGGCAGAAAGACAGAGATGGACCTCAGAGTTGAGATTTGTATGCAAGACACTAGGATACAATTTGGAAAATTGCATTTGTATTCTCGTTCAATCTGTTTGATAGTCAATGGGCTAAGCCTTGAAAGGCTTGGTTGGCCAAAATTGCACCTCTGATTTGTGTTCGACCTGCAAGTTTGGGTTAGAATATACAGCTTGCCAAGCAGATCATACAAGTTTACAGGTGCAACCTACCAGTTCAAGACCTAGTTATTGGCATACGTATCCATGCTTTCAGAACTCACTGCTATCTCTGGTCCCTCTGCAGTGCTCCAGCTCCCATCGGTTTTTTCCATCATTCCTTCCAGTCGCATCTATTGTTACCAGAGTTAATCACCTTCTCTGTCGATTGCCTGTCAAGCCAGCTCTCGTCTTTGCTCACTCGATCGATCGCTTTTGCATACTGGGTGGTGTTTGTCTCTGCAGCGGACTGCAGAGACAGACTGCACTGTATCCAAGTTACCTTCTTTACTCTGCTTTGCGATTGTGGGATAACATCTCCCATGCCAGGTCTTGCATCAATTACACTCGCACTCCATCTGGCCCTGGCTCACTGCAGCCAGCTGCACCTACCAACTCTCTATTCATGCCTCGATTACAGTCGCACTCCACCTGACCCTCGATCTGTTCAGCCGGCTATCGATTCACGCATCCGGCTATCCCTCATGCACTTGCTGTGCTGCACCGTACGTACAGCCTGTCCTCACTATTCAAGATCAGTCCTCCACTTGGCTTCTCGATATCTGCTTGCCCATCATCAGATCATTTCTCTGCAAGCCTACCTAAAAGTTGTCTCTTTTATCCCTTACATTTATCCACTACCATATATATTGTAGATATCAATAGAATCAAGATTTCAACCGCAACAAAAGCCTGTGCAAATGTCAATTTGGGAGCGCCACCGAGGGCTGGGCATTTCAGGAGCACCGAGCAATACAGAAGCATCTGGAATCTCACAACAGTTGCCCATCTTCGGAGCACCCAGGATTTCAGGAGCATTGAGCATCTCAGGAGCACCTGGGATCTCAGGAACATTGAGCATCACAGAAGCATTGAGCATCTCAGGTAGTGTTGGCAACGAACCGTAGGTATTCGTGAGAATTGACTAACCGGTTTGATCCGTTCGAACCGAATCCTTGCCAAGATTTGTCCTCCAACCCCACCAAATTCGACCCCGATTTTCGAACAAAAATAAGTACACGAGTTCTCGTCCGATCGGCTCGATTATGTTTTATCTGCTAGGTAACATCAGGCGCTACAAGATAAAAAAACATTTGAGACAATCGGACAAGAACTCGCATATGTCTTTTCGTTCGAAATTCATTGGTTTGCGAACCGGTTTGTGAGAAACCGGCGGAAAGTCGCAAATTATGGATCACACTCGAATCGAATCCCTGCTCGGTCCGTTGCCGACACCAATTTCAGGTGCACCGGGGATGTCAAAAACATTGAGCATTTCAGGTTAACCTGGGATCTCGGGAGCATTGAGCATCTCAGGTTAACCTGGGATCTCAGGAGCATTGAGCATTTCAGGTTAACCTGGGATCTCAGGAGCATTAAGCATCTCAGGTCAACCTGGGATCTCAGGAGCGCCAGGGGTCTTGGAAGCTCCAGAGATCTCATAAGTTAGGAATGTTTCAAGAACCCCAAGGATGTCAAAAGTTTCCAGACACTCTGGAGAGCCAAGCATCTCCGGTACACCGGAGATCTCAGGAGCCACAACAATCACACTATCTCGGATGTGTTGAGCATTCAAGCTGTAGTTTTCGGACTTCTGAACCTCAGGTCAGGTGTGCCAACACTTTGTGAAATAGAGAACAAAACTGTTAAGCTTTCAAAACAACTTTGCTAGAGCTCCACAAGGGTCCGAAATTATCCAAATATCTTCAGGATGCTCCTGGGGTACCTGCCCTTGCTCTGGGTGACCCCTGGGGATTGGCTGAGAGCTCCAGAACGGTCTGAAAATTCACAATTTCTCCAGGTGGCTCCCGGAGCACCTTGCTATGCTCCAAAAGTGTCAGGGAGTGTACGGGAGTGTACAGGAGCCTTTGGAGCCTCACGGAGTTAGTACGAATGCTCTGGGGTCATATCGCATTTTCCTGATGCATATGCCGTTTCTCTCGACCCATCATCATGTTAAGGACTACTGCACACTCCTTGACATACCATCCGTACAAAGCAAGCCACCGCAGAGTGTATTTCATGTAGTCCATCGCGGTGTAGCGATCATTGTGCTGAAAAAGCAGTAGCATGAAGTTGACCCCATTGCTGGCACGGTACGCTTCTTTGACATTCGAAATGTGCAAGAGCTCTGAGTTCTCGGTTGAAAAATAATCAGGAGCACCCATCCTGGTGATGAACTCGCAGTAATGACAGAGGAGGTGCATTTTTGGTTTTCCGAAGTGATAGAATTGGAGCTTTAGCTGCTTCCGTACATTCGGACCTTTCCTTGAGTCCCATTCCTGATCATACTACAGGCGCTTCTCCGTCATGGCGTAACACAAAGTAGCTGGAGCTGCATGGCTTGCCCCGTAAACCTCTATCCCCAGACACCGGGCAACCTCTTGTTGCCGCACCTCTGACCAATGTGTTGCTGCTGTCTCAGCTTCCAACAGACACCGCTCGAACTCCCACTTTGCAGCGACAGTTACCTTCGATGCACCGAATACGGCATTCACGATGGCGTGACGTTCTTCTTCAAGTTCTTGAGCAAACTTGCTTGTCGGTCCACGGGTAGCTTCGGGATACAGATTGAGTTCAAGGCGGTCCTGAGCATCTTTAAACAACTGGCCAAATTGGGCAAGCTGGTCTGTGGACGCTCCGTAGAGCTCTGTTTCAAGTTGTACTGTTGTTGTCGCCCGCTCCTCTGCATTCCAGGTAGTGGCGCGCAGCTGCTCTTCTTTCAGGTGCACCTCAAAAGTTCTCTGCTGCACAGTTGTCATACCATAAATCTCCCTATGAAGCTCTCTCTCTATCTTCTCCATCGCCACCTCTTTAAGATGTTCTGCCTGCACTTAGAAGTCGCTTTCTAAACGCCTTGTCCGAGCCTCAGTAGCATGTTGAGGAGTGAGGATTTGTTTGCACTTGTAAAAGCTTTCGAGATCTTCGTCGAGGTATTTCCACGAGATATCCCAGTGCGTTCGCTGGCTGGCTAGTATAAAAAATTTAATCAGTGCCTGAATCATTTTCATAACCTCTGTATCAGATGCACTGTCTGAGTTTGTTTTCCCTGCAACGTCGCTGGAAATCAGGAGAGCACATACTGCAGATAGACTTCTGAGCATTTCTCTGATTTCCTTGCCATGCCAGGATCCATTCTTGAGAGCATCATAGGGTTTAGAGAAACGCAACATGTTTGGGTAGTGTGGAACTGAGGTGAACCCGGCATCGAATTCAGCATTCAAGCCTCAATCAGTGAGGTACTCCAACAGCCAGTTGAAGAGATCTTTCATGATCCCCAAATAGAGTTGGAGAAGCGCATCTGGTTGCCAAAGGCGATAGACTTTGCACAGAGGATAATTCCAGAAGAGATTTGAGGTTGATTGTAGATGCACCACTTTGAATTCAACTGGTCGCTTCTCCTCCAGGTGCCCATGATAGCGTGACGTACATCGAGGCTCCCAGTTGCGAAATCCTTTGCCATGGCCCATCTCAGGTCCCTTCGGAAGTTCACACACAGGGAATGCTCCTCCGATTATGTTCGTAATCATTGCAATCTCCGGGTAGTCCCCAATCCATGCTGCTAGCAACGGGTAGCAGGTATGTTTGAAACCGTCGGCTCAATCCCATTCGTAACCAGTGCGTCTGATATCGACTTCTCTAAGTGGTTTCAGGATGGTATGGATCGCGTGGTACCATGAAGAGTCTATATCAGTTGCGCCTTTCGGTGGAACTCGAATGAATCCCACCAGAATCCAGGCCTGCTTTGATGCTGCATGACAAACATCTTTCTGAATGTTCCCAATACCCATATTGAGCAGCCAGGCGCCCTTGTCGCTAGAGAAATTCGTGAGATGGGTTTTGTCCGAAGCAAAGATTACTGGCACAATTGTTGCACTGTCAGGTAATTGCTCCTGAGTTTCCCACCACCAATCTCCTGAGTTCATCTCACTATAGATTCGATGATTAGCCGAATCGTACAGCTGCACCGGAGCGAAATCCATGTGCTCCGCCAAGGGTAATGCCCCAAAAAACACTGGATGCACTTGAAAATGTCCCTGCAGTATATGTTGCCATATTTCCCAGGCGCCTGAAGCCAACTCTCTGCTCCCAGTCCGAAGTCGAGGTACCTCAGCAGTTCACAGAGCTCAGATTCTGTCTGGAACAAAGTCATACGGAAATCGTCAAGGCCGCACCGCAGATTGTCGCGTACCCAAGATTTGCTTTGTGTACCAAGAGCACGGGCTTGTTGATAATCAAACGCATGTTCAAATGGGTGCCACGGGTTCCAATTTGGTTTCCGGTATTGGTTGTAGAGGCTCGTAGCCTCTCCCACCACTTGCCCACCGGCGGCCTCTCCATACACTTCTGTGTGGGTGACTTTCCTTGTGGTTACAAATGTGACATCATGTTTCTCTGGTAGCTCGGGTATGGGAGCGCTCTCGGAGGTGTGCGCAGCTGGTATGAACCCTTGGGTACTGTCAAGTTCTCCTGCATTCGTTTACTTCTTGCTTTGCTCATGTCGCTACTTACTAGATCTCCAATTTGCTTCTGTTCCAAGTCATTCCATTACCTCTCCTATATCGTCCAACGCTTCTGGGTGATTGTTTCGATAATGTTGAGCAAGACTTGTGGAGTTGCGGATCCGTTTTCCACATTGTGTGCATCGCAATCGTAAGAACTGGTTTGCCCGACAACTCATACTGATGACCGTTGTTACAGTATCTGCGGTAGATGGGGCGCGACGAGTAAATGGGGAATGATAGGTACGGTGCGACGAGTGTATGGCGAATGGTAGATGGTGCGACAAGTGTATGGTAAATCGTTGACGGGGTGGGACAAGTGTATGGTGAATGGTAGATACAGTGCGACAAGTGTATGGTGAATGGTACATGGGGTGCGACAAGTGTATGGTGAATGGTAGATGGGGTGCGACAAGTATATGGTGAATGGTAGATGGGGTGGGACGAGTGTATGGTGAATGGTTGATGGGGTGCGACGAGTGTATGGTGAATTGTGGATGGGATGCGACGAGTGTACGGTGAATGGTGGATAGGGTGCGACAAGTTTATGGTGAATGGTGAGGAGCACCAATTCAGGGATAAAGAAAGCTACCAAAGGTTCAAGTTGCACACCCCTCCAGCAAGATGAGGCTCCGTACCATATGACACACAGGCTTGATAGAACTAGTCTTGAAACAGACACACAACTATACGTCACTTCACCTGACAAAATGTTTGTACCCCACAAAGTAATTGAGTTCCCGTCCGTAACCCCTGCTGAGCCTACCATTTTCGTCACGAGCACCCCACCAAAACCTCCAGGCAGAGGTTCAGATGCACCTGTAGATGACGGCAGGGCTCGGATCGCATCTAAATGTGCAGCACCCTTTCAATAGCAAGGCACCTGAGTTTGATAGGCGTTGTATAATTGGAGTTTTCCATCTGTAGATAGTGTTGTATGTTCGGATGTGTGGTAAATTTTGAGTATATTCCCAGAATCTGCAACCACCGACAGGGGTTTCATGCAGGTCGCCTTCTTTGTTATACGAGAGATGGACACCTGCAAGCACCTCTCTTGAAAGGCAGTAGGCTGATTTGAAGTATCAAACTTCAACAAGCAAGGTAATCGCAGGTGGTTATATGTTTTGTTTGTTGTAGCTTCAGAATCGCAGCATAAGTTGGGTAGGCTTTGAGAAACTGCAACCAAGTGGCAGGGGTGATAACCCACCTTTTAGCTAGTGATCAACTTGAACGCGCCAAGTACACAATGGGTGACGAGAACAGGTATCGGAAGTTTGTCAAACAAGGCGGTATGGTAAGAGAAGTGCGGACGGGGTTGGTGCGCATTCCAGAGAATTGCAAGTGTATATAAACGCACCTTGCCTCCCACGAATGCAGCTCATCACACTACCTCATTCTCAGCGACTACTGCAGCAACGATAGAGCATTCAGCAAAGAGCTCCGAACCTCCTAACCTCCTCTTCGTAACTACTTCTATACATCATGTCGCCGAGCAACCCCAACAACCACTCTCCGACCAACCCATGACACCCGTATCTCTATTATGGCTGCGCACCTCCACAACAACCCAATCCAAACTACCAGCTCAGCAGTGATGGGTCTCAGATGTGGGACGGGTTTGCCTGGCATCTCAATTCCGATTATCAAACGCCCCGGCCGCCAACTGAGGAACTGCAATAAGAACCGCAACCACTGAACCATCCTCCGTACACTGCACCACCGATGATCAGCAGCTGACGGACGGCCCATGTGGAATGAGTACCGACACACCTGGGTTCCATACGAACGGGATCCACCCCGACCACCTCCACTACCACCACCACCACCTCCACCGCCACCACCACCTTCAGCGAACCCAAACCCACCAATGTCTCTGCCGCATGGCAAAGGCCGACACACACGACTTCCTCCCCCTCCGCCGCCAGGTCCACCTGGAGCGAAAGAATCCCGGTTCACCCCACAGCCCCCTCCCGCTCCACCTGGAGGTGAAGGATCCCCGTTCACCCCACAGCCCCCTCCCGCTCCACCTGGAGGTGAAGGATCCCGGTTCACCACACAGCCCCCTCCCGCTCCACCTGGAGGTGAAGGATCCCTGTTCACCCCACAGCCCCCTCCCGCTCCACCTGGAGGTGAAGGGCCCTGGTACACCGCACATCCTCCTCCTTCTCCACCAAGACCACCAGTTGCTCCAGGCTCATGGTCCACAAATCCTCCCCACCTCTGAGGCAGCCCACCATCCCTCAACCACTCCCAGCACAGCCGAGAGCACCAGGAGCACCGACGCCTAGACCGGAAACTGCCACTTCTGAAGGGACCATCGAGACTGAAGGGAATACGGCCCCTGGGCAATGGAGATGGACCAAAGCGCTACCTAAACTGTCGCCAGGGACCCCAACTTCTAACATCCCCTTCGGTCAACGCCGGTGGCAGATCACTCTTGGTGAATACCAGGGTCAGATTGCCCTAGCGGACATTGTTCCAGCTGATGGAACTTGAGATGGAAATGAGCCGCCCACTCTCACTGGGGCTAAAGTCACCACCAGGCAACTCATGGTCAAGATGGGCCAAGTCAACAAGTGGTCCAAGGAAGGCGATATCTCCAAGTTTGAGAATCATGTCCGGCACGAATGGCTGATTCCTCGGCACCCACATTGCGTGATAGCCTATAAAACCACTCCACTTGAAGATGAGGCGGATCGAGGGGCGTACCGGGTTCGAACTTTGGGAAGTAGCTATCTCACATTTGATCCAGTGTTATGAGGAGTTCCTACCCCTTGACCAGTTTGATGATTCTGAGAGTATCAGATACGACTGGATTCACAATTTCATCCGAAATCTCTGCAACTGCCTGTGTGAGACAGCCACCGGAATGGTAAAAGGTGACAAAAAGAAAGGGAAGGGAGGTGGTGAAATGCGCAAGGCGGAGGGTAGCAGTGATGAACTCCGTTCCAAACGGCCGAACATTGAGTTGGCCGATATCCAAAACAAGTTGTTCGTGGTGCGGGTGTGCGGAGATGCCACTTCTGGGTCTATATTCAGGACATTTCAAGAAATTGAAGAATATTCCCAACTTCTGAAGTGGATCGCTAAGGCAAAGCAGAAGGGCCCATTCACTCTCCAGACCGTATATCGCTACCAGTGGAGTCAAGAAGCTGCTCATGACGCCGGAGTTACAGTTGGAGAGGAGTTTCGTGGCAGTGTTTGGAATCAGGATACATGGAATGGGGAGGTCCAGAACTTCCGTGCAGTTGTGCCTGGAGCAGCGACTCTGCGCCTTGAGGCGAACCTGTGGCATAGAGATGGGGAGGACCCGCCTGAGAACGTCCTGCGAGTGCAGGACGCCAAGAAAAGCAATGATGGAGAGAGAGAAAGTTAGAAGCGCCTGAAGTGATGAATGAAGTTCTGAGCTAACTGCAATTCCTTGTAGGGAGCATCCCCACAAACACCTAAAAGAAAGTCTCCCAGAACCCCCGGTAAACCACCAGATACACCCAAAACGAAGTCTCCCAGAATCGCCGGTGCATCACCAGATACACCCAGCACAAGGTGGGCCCCAGCCCAGCTAGATGACTACGCCGATTGGCCGGTGCCACCGACTCCAAGTGCTCATGCCGCCCTAGTGAAGGAAAATCAGAGCACCGAAGTTCTGGGCGGCCATTCACAATTTGCCAAAGAGCTGATTGAGCCTCATGGTGACGAGCCAGGGCAAGTTTTAGATGATGCTCTCATGGCCACTATCAACAACACCTTCGAGCACAAGAGTCCTGAAGGAGCGGTTGCATTACTCGGTGCTGTGCCACAGGGAGATTCACATCCGGATGCCATTTGAGGGCCAACGTACACCTTGAAGCACTTTCCATGAGTAAGATTGCTTGCACATCAGATCTGGGCGATTTGGTTCATTGTACGGAGATGGATCTTCGATGTGGACCATCATGGGGTGCTCCTGGCTGATACTATGGGACTTGGGATGACGTTCACCATCTAAGCTGCACCTCTTGATGCCAAGTCAATTGCGCAGGATGTGACAAATCACAATGACACAAAACTACCGGTGCTCTTCAACCTCTCAATTGGCGCATGGTGTCAGGCGGCGAAAACGGGCTTCTCAACCCTCAGCACTGTCCAGCAGCAATTGTACCCTTGCACTCACCCTTACCGTGTTCCTTATTGTCTTCTCCAGTTGCTTGATGATATGCCGACACCTGACCTCCAGCCATGGAATCCGGAATTGTCTGTTGTGCTCCCAAGTGTCCGAGCGACATTCATCTGTGCAATCAATACCATCATTAATGGGACTCCGTTTTCGGTGCGCGACCTTTGCGCAGGCGCTGATGGCGACCTGACTCACGTACACTTCAATTTCTGTGTGGAACATCCCAAGAGAGGGTGGGACATCGACCAGATCACCAATGATACGTTCACGAGCCGGGCGCAAAGAAATGCGAACGACACATATTGCTAGCGTACGAACTGCCAGTGGTCGTCGTGGGGAATCATCGATGAGGCGCACCGCTTCAAAGGTCTGAAGTCTAAGGGTTGGTCCGTTGCATCTGAAGCCCAAATTGGTTTCAAAGTGCAAGTTACCGCAATGCCGGCCAACCACTCACTGAAGTACTGGGGAAACATGACTCGGTGGCTGTTCACAATTCCAGATGCGCCCGAGAATCCGCGAGTGATAGAAGGACATAGTCCCGAGGCTGTAATGTCGGCGATCACCGCCCTTGATACTGCCGTCACCAAAGGAGGTTCCTCTGAAGCTCAGCAGGAAGCTGCCTCTGTGATGACCGAAGTCGTTCACCCATAGACAATCCGCCGATGAACAGAGTCGCGGCTGGCTTCAGGTACACCCCTGGTTTTCATCCCATCGGAGGATTTCCATCCAGTTGCGCTGGAGTGGTCTGAGGAAAAACAGAAGCAGCTCGATGATGTTGCTACCCAACTCAAAAGGCAGAAGCATGAAGGCCAGCATCATCAGCAAAGTGAATTGTCCGCTCCCGGAAGCCCTGGGACCCTCCGGAGGTTGCGGAGGTTGATTTTGAATCATGCGCTCTGCAGAGCCTCTGGGAGCCTCTGGGAGCCTTTGGGAGGACCGGTGCAAGGTTCTGGAGCATCCAGGAATGCTGGTGTAAGGTTCAAGACCCTCCGGAAGCGCCAGTGCATCGTTCTGTAGCATCCAGGGCCACCGGTGTAAGGTTTGGGAGCCTCCAGGAGAACTGGTAAATGATTCTGGAGTACATGAGAAACTTGTTTGTACTTGAGCGCAACTACCACATGCTAGAGTGGCACTAGTATTGGAATATAAGTGCTTAACATTATAATTTCTATTGATATCAAACTGTCTATACTATAAATACACTTGGACCAATACACAGGGGGACATAAAACGGGCTTGGAGAGAGATGACAATATAGATCTCCAGTGTGCGTGGAGGAATATGACGAGATGGATTTCAAGCAGACATGGAGAGATTAACGACCCAGATCACCAGTAGGATTGGAGAGAGATGGACAAGATAGATTTCGAGTGGTCTTGGAGGTAGTTGAAAGAGAGATGGACGAGATGGATATAGAGTGGGATTATGGTGGCCGAGCACAAGTGAGTGTGAGAGTGACGGACTCTGAAGCAGTTGCAGTAAGTGAGGGTATTACACAACACGAATAATTGGTGTGAGATCTGGCTTGGGAGATGTTAATGAAGTATTACAAAGCCAAGTGGAGAACTTCACTTAGGTAGAGGGCAGAGGATATACACATCGTACTTGACTGCACATATGGTGTGCGTTCGGGGGAGAAAGAGTGGGTAGCTGCCATTGCCTGTACAAAGCGAAGCCAGGTGAGTGAGGGCGTGACGGAGTGGGAGTACAATTGGTGCAAGACCTGCAGCTTGAGAGATGTTATCCCATGATCGCAAAGCCAAGTGGAGAACTTACCATTGCCAGGAGAGCAGTTGATTTCTGAAGCCGGCTACAGATAGGAGTTCCACGGTGTATGAGAGTGGTAGATCAAGCTGGGACAGAAGATAGCTGGCTCATGATGTTAACCACCTGAAGACTGGCCATGCTCAGGGGGGGAACTTAACTCTTGAAAACCTGGATGGGATGAGGTTGCGAGAGGGGATGAGAAGGAAAGAAGGAGAGTTTGAGAGCAGCAGAGAGGCAGAGATAGACCTGAGAGTTCGGATTTGTATGCGAGAAACTAGGACTTGATGCGGTAAGTTGCATTTGTATTCTCGTCTAATCTGTTCAATTGTCAATGGACTAGGCCTTGAAAGGTTTGGTTGGCCGAGATTGCACCTCCGATTTGGATTCCACCTGCGAGTTCGGGTTAGAAGATATGGCTTGCCAAGCAGATTAAACGAGTTGACGGGTGCAACTTACCTGTCCAAGATCTACTTTTTCACATACAAATCCAAGCTCTCAGATCTGTCTTCCATCTGTGGTCTCTCTGCAGCTCTCCAGCTTTCATCCATCTTCTCCATCTGTCCATCCAGTCGCATTCAGCTTTACCAGAGTTAATGGTCTCCTCTGCGGATTGCCAGCCCAGCCAGCTTGCATCTATACTCACTCGATCGATCTCCTTCGCATACTGTATGGTAGTTGTCTCTGCAGCACGCTGCACAGGGAGACTGCACTCTATCCAAGTTACCTCCTTTATGCAGGTTTGCGATTGTGGGATAACATCACCCAAGCCAGGTCATGCATGAATTACACTCGTACTCCGTCTTGCCCTCGCTCCCTCAAGGCAGGTGCAGCTACCAACTCTCCCTTCATGCATCAGTTACACTCACACATCACCTGGCCCTCGCTCTGTTCAGCCCGCTGCAACTACTGACTGACCCATATGACTACCTATCATGTATTTGCTGCCATGCACCGTATATGCAGCGTCTTCTCCCTAGCTATCTTAAGTTCTCCACTTGGCTTTTCCATGTCTGCTTGCCCATCATTACATTATCTCTCGCCGAGCCAGCTTGAAAGTTGTCTCTGATCTTCCTTGTGTTTGTCCAACACCGTATATATCATAGATATCCATGGAAAAACGATTTCACCTTCATCAAAAGCCTGTGCAAATGTAAATGCGGGAACTCCACTGAGGGCTGGACATGCCAGAAGCACTGAGCATCTCATGAGCATCTTACAACCGTTGAGCATCTCAGGAGCACCTGGGATCTCACAACAGTTGAGCATCTCAGGAGAGTCTGAGATCACAAATGCATTGAGCATCTCAGGAGCACCTGAGATCTCAACATCATTGAACATCTCAGGAGCACCTGAGATCTCAAGAGCATTGAGCATTTCAGGAGCATTGAGCATCTCAGGAGCACCTGAGCTCCCATGAGCATTGAGCATCTCGGGAGCACCTGAGATCTCAAGAGCATTGAGCATCTCCGGAGCACCTGAGATCTCAAGAGCATTGAGCATCCCCGGAGCACCTGAGATCTCAAGAGCATTGAGCATCTCCGGAGCACCTGGGATCTCAAGAGCATTGAGCATCTCCACAGCACCTGAGATCTCAAGAGCATTGAGCATCTCAGGAGCACCTGGGATCTGAAGAGTATTGAACATCTGAGGAGCACCCTGGATCTTAGGAGTAGTGTTGGCAATAAACTGCAGCAGTTCGTGAGAATTGCCAAACTGGTTTGATTTGTTCGAACTGAAACCTTGCCAAGATTTTCGCTCAAACCCCACCAAATTCTCGCCTGAATTTCAAATGAAAATAAGTATGTGAGTTCTGGTCTGATCGGCTTGAAATTTTTTTAATCTTGTAGGTAACTTCATGCGCTACAAGATGAAAAGAAATTCAAGCCCATCGGACAAGAACTCGCTTACGTCATTTCGTGCGAAATTCAATGGTTTGCGAACTGCTGTGAGGTGAACCAGCAGCAAATCTCAGATCAAACGTGAATCCAATCCCTGCTCAGTTTGTTGCACACACTACTCAAGAGTATTGAACATCTGAGGTGCACCTGGGATCTTGAGCATCTCAGGACCAGCCAGGATCTCAGGAGCATTGAATATCTCAGGAGCATCTGGAATCTCAGAAGCATTGACCACCTCAGGAGCACCTGAGATCTCACGAGTGCCATGGATCTCAGAAGCACCAGGGATCTCATAAGTCTGGAGCATCTCAGGAGTGCCGGACATCTCCCGAGCCCCAAGGACATCATAACTTTCCAGATACTCAGGAGAGTGGAGTATCTCTGGTGCACCGGGAATCTAAGAAGCCATAACCAACCTACTATCTCGGATGTATTGAACATGCTAGCACCAATTTTTGGACTTCTGAAACTCATATCAGGTGTGCCGACATCTTGTGAAATAGAGAACAAAACTCTCAAGCTTTCACAACAACTTGGCTAGAGCTCCATGATAGTCCAAAACTACTCAAATATCCCCAGGATGCTCCTGGAATACCTGCCCATGCTCCGATTATCACATGGAGATTGGCTGAGAGCTCCGGGCCGGTCTCAAAGTTTACCATTCCTTCCGGCTGCTCCTGGAGTACCTTCCCATGTTCCGGAAGTGCCCAGGAGTGTACGGGAGTGTCCAGGAGCCTCCGGAAGCGTCCTGGAGTTAACACGACTACTCCAGGGTGATTTTGCATTTTCCTGATGATGGAATCGCCTGGCGGATTCATTGCTGGCAGCTTGCTTGCCTTTCACTACCTTTGGAGCAAGAAGGTGATCATTTTGCTGATGGCAGTTGGAAGGAAGTGTGGGATGCCAGCAGTGTTGTGGAGGGACGAATTTTCAGATGGCTCCGAGAATCTTTCCTACCTGAGTTGATCAGCGGTTCGGCGACTGTTCCTGAGATAGATGACCAGCCAAGTACAGGCTCTACTGTCCTTTCACCACTTCCTCAGCAGGCTCTACTGTTTTGTTCTTTGCCAGGCCAGGTTCGCCATCTGGCATGGTGTATTAATCACCATTTCAACCATAACATTGAGGTCATTTGCATGGTCTTTGAAGATTCCACCAAAAGGCCCAGCGATGTTATGAGTGATTTCCAGAATTCCCCCTGGTGCTCCGTCTTCATTACAACCACCAAGATTGGGGGTACTGAGCTCAACCTCGTGGCTGCCAATCACGCAGTGACTCTTCAGAAGCCTTGGATTCACAACGAGCAGTGGCAAGCTTTGGGACGGATTGTGCGACTGGGTTAGATGCGTAAGCCTCACACCTGGCTTGTCAACACTGGTTCAAACAGCTTTGATGATAGAGTGACTGTGCTCCATATGGTCAATGGTACTACTCAGCTACGTGTTTTGCATGGAATGATGAATCGTCCGATGATAAGCAAGCAGGAGGTCTAAAATGTTCTCAAAACACGCATTGAGGAAACTGCCACTCAGGCTGAGATGTTGTTGCAATCAGAATAGCTGCTCGGGTGTTTCTAGGGGCGCTTGGGTTTGGAATTTCATTGATGGGTCATTTAGAATGTGTTTTTGATTTGCTGGGGTGCATCTGGAAGTATTCTTTGTAGTTGTACAGAGTTCGGGTGGGGGTATTTACTGGGTTTCTTCTTCAAAATGGGCTAGATTTTATGTATCTCTATTATCTCCCATGTGTCACTCGGTCTAGATGTTAGAGAATCGATGGCTTTGGGTTAAGGTATATCCACTTGATATCATGTGAGAAACAGAATGCAGTTGTGCAGAATTTCTTATGGTGGTGGTTGAGGGAGTGGTCGAGCTGTCAGGTGAAACTTGCTTGCCCAAAACCAGAAATAGAAAGCGAAGGCGGTTCGGATTGTACTCGAGATAGCAATACATTAGATCCAAATTTTGCACGCTATCCCCGGTGCATCGACCACACACCGAGACTAAGCTCTGCCGACCCGTTCACCTTCCAAAGCGGTACTAGCAATGATTCATATGTGAGCTCGGCCCGCCCATGCTTTCACGACAGACTGAGCTCCAGCTCAAAGCTCCCAGAGTACGCAAAGATCGAGTGAGAATAGATCCTTACGTTCCACATCATACCAGCTGATAGTCACTCAATTTTTCCGAATGGAAGTTAGGTGCGCCCTGGAGCATCCACCTGGCAACCGCCCACATAACATGATGTTATTGTCCCTTCTGCTCCATTCCATCTCGCCCCTGTTTATCATCTCTGCACACCTACAGCATAACCTGCCTGCCTGCCATTCCAATCATCACAGCTCCACCTGGACCAAATGCCCCTAATCTATCGTCCATTTGGTGAATGCTCTCCCCCACCGGATCTTGTCTGCAGGTGAACTGACCATATCTGTATAGACACAATTCACACTACAGAGGATACTATGTACATTCAGCTTGAGATTGCATATAGCTGTGGCGCAGTACTGCATAAGTTCGATCGCTGCGGATTCCCAATTTTGAGCAACACAATCTGCCCAAGGGGTACATCTCGGATTCCGAGGCTGTCCGAAGACACGGAATGCAACTTTGCCCAGCACAATCATGCTGGCAGCGGGATCCTGAAGAAGCACTTCCTGCAGATTGATAGAGAGGACTATTGACCGCTAACTAGGATAATTAATTCCGGTTCGCCTATTAGAGCTCTGGTTAGTCGAACCAAGCCTGACGACTTCGTGCTGCTCGTGCTCGAACATGTCGAGCTACTGAGCGTGGCACAACAAAACCCATTGCTTAACGTGCAACCAAAACGAAAACGACAGCGTCAATCGTTCGAGTGCATCTACTCTTATGGCAGGGTATTGGACACATTCGAGGACCATTGAAGGCAGAGATTTCCTGGGGCAATGTTGAAGCCAAAACAGAATGCGAAGCACCGGTATCCCAATGGTCAGAGCACTGGTAGCTCTCGCGTATCCAGACCAATCCGTGTGGTTGGTCGGCTATGATATCAGGCGACATAGCAGATATTAGCAGCTCAGGTGCTGCTCATCTTCAGTTAGAATGAACTGGTTGTCCCTTCGATGCAAACCACTGTGTCACCTTCCGTTTCCTATAAGGAAAAACAGGTTCTCCAGGTGCACCTGAGCTTTATTCAGACCTCTTCTTCTCAAATCACAATTGCATATATTCTCATCACCTATGGCTTCGCAACGTCCTAACTTTACCGCTTCTGATGAGTGAGATTTTGAGCGCTCAGCAGGGACGGCCAGTCAATATGGTTCTCTACACATTCCCAGACATGTAAGGGCAGATGAATCCCTAATTTGTATCAAGCTAACCTTCAGGGCAACCGGAATGAACTGGATGCTGTCGAAGAAGACGATGATGAACACCGAGAGCATGACGACTATCCCACCACCATTTCGGACTATAATGATGACGAGCTACTGTCAACTCATGATCGGAATAGACGCAGTCGCAACACAGGCTCACAAGGCGCGAAAAGGGCTCGCTCAGATAGTGTCCAGGCGACTGACCGACACCAAAGAAAGAAATCCAAATCAGATCTCGGGAGCACCAATGGAGACCGTGCTTGGTTGTCGACGCGCTCACAATCACCTGAAGGCTTTCCGCCTTGATCCCCTAGCCATGATACGACGTTCCTCGTTCCAGTGAACCATGCCAGACGGCGGCCTGCAAGGAGTCGGGATTCCTTAGCTGCCCCTCCACCTATTGAAGGTGCGTCGGGGACAAAGAGCAACAAGGATAGCAAAGTGCCACTCCATAACAAAGCAGCTTTTGATTTAGCAAATGACTTCTCGAAATCTGTTCTGTATACTAAAAACCCCTGGCCGGCCTCTCAAGAGGACGAATTGGACATTTGTGATACGGCATGGGATGAAGCCCTTGACGCCATATCCGGCCAACAGAGAGCTGTTGGCCCACTCAATGGCGTGCAACACGTGTAGGAGTACCCCGGTGGACCCAGTGAGCACATCGATGCCCTGACATGTGGAATTGTGAGTTTCGGAAGTATTCTGCGGGTTTCAAAGTTTGATAATTCCACTGATCAATGCAATACAGTTGCCGGGGAAAATCATTGGTATGCGGGGTCGACTCGTCGCTACAGAGAGGCTTATGGTAACTTCACTGTACTCGTTGAAGATAGAAGAGAAGCTTCTATGACTACCGCAGGTTGCCGCTTTGCTGAATGATGACTCATGGATTGAGAAATGGGAAGATCTCCCGAACGGTATGAAGGAAGTCCGGTGGTTTGCGAGAAGCAAGCCCGCTGCGCTGATCTTTGCTCACTTCTTTGCTTCTATCACCTACCTTGGCAGACAAGAGCATGGCAACAAATTTTGGGACAAGCGAGTGACTCCCCAGTTGATTGGCTTGGCTGCGACCGCACTCAACTGCGCCTTGATGGACTACGAGAAAGGAACGAAGAGCAAACCCTCTCAGGACTTCCGCAGGGAGATATTCTGCCATCAGTGTACCCCCTCGATCCTATAAACAACGGCTACTAACGTTTGATATAGCCTTGTACGAGAGATGCCGGATACAATTGAATTCCATTGGTCCTGGTCGCCAGGCGGCCATCATTGAGCATATGGGGAGCTATATGGATGCAAGAATTGCAAGTGCTGCCGAGCACTTGACCCGTTATGTAGCACCAGATGCAGCAGGGGAGGAAATGGGGGACCTGGCAGCTGTGTTCAAGTGAGAGGCTGTTTCTCGGGGATTGTGTGTCCCGGGGGTTGTGTTTCTTGGGGGTTGTGTTCCTCGGCAGTGTTAGCAATGGTCCCAACCCGGAGCCTCCGGTCCGGGTTCGGGTTGCCACTAGAACCGAAACAGAAGGAACGGTCCGGGTGTACTCCACATTTTGGAACCGACCAAATTACCGGGTTATTAGATGGGTCCAAAAACGGGTGCAAAATACTCCATATGCGACTTTTGGAATCTTGAATTTATTCAACTGAGCTATACATTTTTATGATTTTGACCGTTACCACTCTCGTTTTAATTAAGTTCAATATCACAAGTACAATTTGTTAATTTTGTATCGAAACATGGTAGTTTGACTTTGTAAGCAAAAGCAAGATGGCCAATATTGTATTTAATCTTATGCAGTGGTAAATTCCAGGATGTTGTGGTATGTGTCAATCACCACAAATATTATAGTTTCGACCATATCTATTATCGCATTATTGCCTACCTTTTATTCATACTAAACATATCTGACCTTCAAACCTAACTTGAAAATTGTACAAACAACATCTCAATGAGCTCAGCGTTTGTGTTCCACTAATATATTGTATTAACAGTCTTTTCATTATATATGCTTAAATATGGAACATTCCCCAATAATGGCCAAGAAAATTACAAAATAAATGATATGCCCCATTATAAGAAACAGAAAACCAAAAGAAATATGAAATACAGATCAACGCTCTACCATCTTTTATTCCCTTTTGCTTGTTGTGTTTCGTGCGTGATGTCAGGCCCAAAGTGGTTAACGACCACCGTTGCAATATCTTTGGACTTTCGTACTGGCCCAATACTGCCTGCAATGTTAGGGGCGGCAAGTACATCTGGCTGTTCTGCCTCATCAATGACATTAGAATCGTCAGAGTGATTCATATCATCCTCATGGTCAGTGTCACGGTTGTGTGGAGTAAGGATCGAAGAAGGAGTAAGGATCGATGAAGGGTAAAGGGAATACGAAGGAGAACAGGTTTCGTTGAAAGGCAAGCAGGTTGCGTTGGAATGAATCAGGTTTCGTGGGAAGGAATCAGGTTTTGTTGGTTGCGTTGTAAATATGGCGGGATGGCTATGGTGTAAGCCGCAGTTTGAAGGGGTTGCGTACATAGTTGGGTGGAGTTAGGATGTATTTCGGAACGAGTGAGTACAGATGACGACGGTCGCGTTAACTGTATATCAGGACGCTGGGTTTGCGGAGGATAGGTTTGTTCTTCACTCGTTCTCTAGTCTACAAAACAATCAATAGCTTCGCCATCAACCTTTGTTCACCTTTGTGATTCCGGATTGCAAGTCTCCAGTTGTTATGCAGTACCCGCGATCACAGCGCCCTCACGTTTGGTTTTTATAACCCCTGGAACCCTGAGCGTTGAACCCCTTGACAGTCAGCTTCGACATCGTTTTCATTATTGTGTGGATCGTCCAAGTCACCGTTCCAATGGAGCCAATCATCAGTATCAGAATTAGTTTCGGCTGAACTTTCATCATCACTTTCATCCAAATGGCGGTTGATCCTACATATTCGTTGGATATTCAGGACTTGGGTTTTGCCTGCAGAGAGGTCGATCTGCGATAAGGACGGTGGGAGTGGTGATTTATCAGTCAATTTGAAAACTGCAACACCATCATGTTTAAAGGCCGACCAGGATGCTTTAACTGTCTCTTCAGTATCTGAAATATAACCGATGGCAGTCATTTGCTTGTTCAGAGCACGTGATGCCTTCTGAGTTGCCCGTCGGTTTTCACTGCCTTGCCACATCTCCAAAAAGTCCTGAACCTTGGCCATCCTGTGCAGCATTCTTTCCTCTGCTTCTTTCTTGATTACAAAATCGTTATCAGATACTGACGAATCTATTTGAACTGTATCGCCAGCCTGAAGACCACAATTGCTTCTGGCAATCATTCGAACAACCACTTTTTCTCGAAATGTTTCACCCGTAGTTTTAGACTGCCTCCACCCAATGACATCCCGGCCAAGTGAAAAGCTGGCTTCCACTCCAACCCCGTGTGGCATGATTGAGAAGATATCCCGTGCTATATTGGCTAGGTCGGTGCAGTTTTTGTTCATCATGGCCTGTTGTCCCCACCAATCGGTTACATCAGGCCTCCGGAATGCCCTGCTATTCTCTGTGGGGTCGGAATGATAATCATTAAGACTGGGATTCATTTGTCCCCAATTTTGGGTACGTCGGATTGTGAATTCAAATAAAGTGTGGTGGCTGTCAATAAAGGTGCTGAACGATCAGTGCGCCCAGGAGTATATTCCGCCGTGTTTGTGGGTGTATAGTACTCATCATCACTGGACAAATCATATAGATCATAAGTCGATTGACCTGGCCCAGACACTGATATAGATGGGAAAGGATGGTGATTCAGTACCATATTGGATTTTCTGTCAGTCATAACTGAATTTTTGGTGCAGTATTTGGACTTGACATATTTTATGAATGCATCCTTGTACTGAGCAGTGAAGGAACCCTCGTCCTCAGGAGTAACATCCATAGCCTTGTCCCACTTCCTGAATGATCGCAACTTCCAAAATGGATCGAGGACATGTGCTGCAATGAGGAGCATGCCCGTCTCTGGTGTTACTTCAGAGTAATATTTGGACTGCTTTTGGTGTGCAAACTTCAAAGCAAAGTACTGACCCTCTTTCCACAGAGTTTTTTCTTTGCCAAAGCACGTATGATGCCGTCCAGATGATCGAATATGTCATTATATATTGTAATGACAAGGTGCAAGATGACTGTACGCCGTTTTGACATTCAAAGTGTGCAGTAACGAAATGGCTTCAGGACCTCCATTACGTATTGAACTATGACCCATTCGTCCTCTGTCTTAAATAAAGGCCCGTAATCACTGTAATTCCAGTTTTTGAGCCCCTTGCGTGTAAACTCTCACGATCTGTATGCCCGCTCCAGTAATTCTAGAGTTGAATTCCACCGAGTTTTTACATCTATGGTAGGCAGTACTGCAATTTGAACTTTGGATTTTTGGCAGTTAAGAGACTCATTAGGTCTTCCAGGAGTCAGAGTGATCAATACAGCAAGCATTCTTTGCTATATCAAGAGTCAGTATTCAGAATGTAAGTGTAGATAGCATGCAGTAACTATCTTTTCAATAATTTTAGCTAATCCGGGCTTCATGGCTGCCACCTTAGAGATTCTTGCATTTCCAGACTTCTGCAGCTTTTGGCTTTTGGTCAATGCCGCACTCTCATTCTCTCCAAATTGCTCATCACGCTTATTGGCTTCCCATGATTTTGTTCGACCTTTCACTCCCAGATTACTCATGAATGCCCCTAAACACAGCTGAATGACATGCGCCATGCATGGTATATGGTTTCGTAATGCCGTTCAGTCAATTCCCAAGATTTCAAGTGTAGATTGTAGCTCCCGAGTCAGTAAATAGTTGGATGAGGCATTATCAGCAGTTATTCACAGTAATCGACCATCAGTGGGATCGAAACGTTGCAGTAGTTCCTTCCAATGCTCAGCCGATCATGCACCTGTGTGTTCGCCTTTAACCTAGAGTTCTGTGTCAGCGGTACAAAATATTAAAACCAAACAGCCACTAACCTCGTCAAATGCAAGCTGTACTTCACGTAAACACCAGTTGCGATCTATATTATACCCAATGACCGACACAATGGCCAATTTATTTGTTGATGTCCAACCATCTAATACTACACTGACTTTATTTTTTGTTGGCAACTGCTTTTTGATTGCATCAATTGTTAGAGAGTATTCTCTTCGGCGAATATTATTGAGAGTACTGGCCAAGGGTAGAACCACATCGTGTCGTAAAGCATTGAATGTTCGTCGTAACTCGAGGTTTGTAATAGCATTCCATGGGATATGCGCAGAAACAAATTCTAATATCAAATAGCAGTTCTAGGTTTCTTGGTTGAATTCATGGGTTGTGAAGTCACTATCTGCCAATTTTGGACGTTCTGTCTGTCAAAATCATCAGTATAATCTTGGATTGTTAATCAATTTGTGTTTGATGGGAATAACTTGCCACCATGACACCATGACTGCCTTTCTTCTTGAGTACCGCCAGAGCTTGGTCATCACCAGCTGTACCAGTCAATAAAGTAACGTCAAACTCCGTTAACTTTTCCATCTGTGCTATGTGTCCCTTTGATGACAGGTGTTTCCCCATAGTTCTTGTTCCGTTCTCAGATAGATGTACGAGAAACTGATGACAAACAATGCAAACGATGCCAGGGTTGCCATTTGATGCATTTGAACAAAGTTTGTAGAATCGCCAAGCTGGTGCATGCCAGGAGCCACTCCATACAATCGTAGTTTATGTTTGAACATTCATGGAGGTCCACCATTTTTCAAATATGATTTGCAATATTTCATCATTCAAATCTCGAATAAAGACATGATCAGCCATAGAAGAGTATATCACTTTGAGTGAGGATGTATCAATGCACTGTGCAGCAGGCATCAACAAACGGTTAAAAGGGAATATGAAAGTACAGTTGAAGAGATTTTCAGTTGAACTGCAGTCAAAAAAATCGATTAGTGTATGGATATCTTGATGTCTTGAATACTCACATCTACAGACCGTTTGTAGAAATACATGATAAACATGAGAAACGGTAGGTAAATAAAATTTTGAGTATGAGCCAAGTATTTTCATGCATAAAATTGGTCTGTCTAGTTGTTCTGTACTATATTAGCTGCATCAAACTGCAGTAGCATTATCAGCACTATAAAAATGTGTTGATACTCCATCAGCACTTAGAATTAGTTGTTAAGTCCATATGTCTGCTCTAGCTCAAAAAGTTGATACTTGTTATCATCTGTCTATTTGGAACTGATTAGGCAGTTATGACAGTGACAACTGGGATAACGTTAGCACTTTACCCCAATCCCCTCATGTTGGAGATGTCGTGTGACTAAAAATCGTTGACACATCATCCGCACTGACTTTTAGTCCGGCAATCTACGTATATCCTGTGCACAAAGAATATGTCTCATTTTCACAGGGGGCTATCAGCTGTATTCGATAAGAATATGCCTAGCGATACGGTTTAATCGTGATTTGATTACCCCAAGCTAGGTTGCTCGAGTGCATCAGTAAAAATTCATTTGTCGATATAGGCAGTCAAAATCGCAATTAATCTCATGGAGCTCATACAATCTGACATGCTAGAGAAGTTGTGTGACCAAAAATCGTTGACGCTCCTTTGACGCACACCTTTAGTCCTACAGTCTACGTGGTTAATTTTGAAAAATTAACACATATGATCATAACGACAAGCTTTGATGAATATTCAATGAAAATATGCCGTACGATACAAATCAATGGTGATTCAATTCCTCCAAGCTTGGTTCCTCAAGTGCATCAGTAAAAATTGATTTGTCAATAAATGCAGTCAAAACTGCAATGACACATATGCGGCGCACCCAATCTGCCGCACTAGATATGTTGTGCGACCAAAAATCGTAGATACTCCGTTGACGCTCACTTTGTGTCCTACAGTCTACGTGTCTAATTATGGATACTTGAGAAATATCATAATAAGGGCAGGCTTTCATGCATATTCAATGAGAATATACCGTGTGACTCGGATTAATCGTGATTAAATTCCTCCAAGCTTGGTTGCTCGAGTGCATGATTATAAATTCATTTGTTGATAAAGGCAGTCAAAACTGCAATTACACATATGGCGCTCACACAATCTGACGTGCTAGAGATGTTGTATGACTAAAAATAGTTGACACTCACATTTAGTCCTACAGTCTAAGTGTCAAATTATGTATAGTTAATAAATATGACTATAATGGCGAGCTTTCATGCTTATTCAATGAGAATAATCCGTGCGATACGAATTGATCGTGATTTAATTCTTCCAAGCTTGGTTGCTCAAGTGCATCAGTAAAAATTGATTTGTCAATAAAGTCAGTCAAAACTTCAAGTATACTCATGGAGCCCACACAATCTGACGTGCTAGAGATGTTGTGTGACCAAAAATCGTGGACGCTCTGTTGACGCTCACATTTAGTCCTGCAGTCTACGTGTTTTGTGGTGCGAATGCAGTATATTTAATTGTATCAGCTGGCTTTCATGCGTATTCGATAAGAATATACGTTTTCAATTATTTATAAGCTGTTGTACTATCTGTTTCAATATGACTATATACTATGCATAATGGCACTACTATTTGACATGTGATGGACAGTTCGCGTAGCTATTGAAACATAGTTTTTTAGTATTATACCGCTTACGACCGGCTTTACACGGTGTAAGGTTAATGACATAAGTGTGTATTATATATTGCACACTTTCGTCATCCAGCCAGTTGTGCCAAATATTCATGGTCTCCCTAAGAACTTTGTGAGATTGCCATCATGTGTACAGGGCCTGAGCAGCAGGTTAGGCAGCTGAAGTTTCATTTGAATTACGTATAAAGATGGTCTTTTAACCTGATTGGGTATGAGATCAGACCGCAATTTGTGACGCAAATACGACATCACTGATGTAAAATTCCAGTGGCAGATTACGTGTCAATTAAGTTTTTACTATCATTCTGAAAAATAATTTACTTAACTCAATCATGCGAATAGGCAGTGTAGCTTCTATATCAGGTGTACTTAAAGTTCATGTATTCGGTACTATCCTTGCACATGCATAGACGATTTTTCTTATTTTTCACAACCTTGTCACTAAAATTATAGAAATCTAACAAATATATAAATAGGGCAAAAAAAGCATTTGCACATAAGACATTCTCGAAAACCCCAATATGATGATCCATGACTATACAACAATCTATATCTATGGGCCACCATACTCCGTACCCATATTTTCAGCTAAATCGGTCATCTGGATAATAGTTAGTAGAGGAAAATACTTGCAAGGGCCGATTCCGCACCGTTTCAACCGCTTTGACTGATGTAAATGTATCGATCGTCTCATTAGGTTTGCCAACCCTAGTCGCAAATGACTACTTCCAGGTGCAGAAGGTTGTTGGGGCATAGGTAACGTTGTTGCATCCATAAAATAACCGAACGCAACTGCATTGGCTGAATTTGTCATGGTATTCGGAGTAACCACTGCCAGAATCATCAATTCAGCTGTGCCGTACTTCCTATCACCCTCACAAAAGTAATTTTCTGCATCTGTTCATCCTGGTATACTCAATTCCTCGAGCTTCATCCGCTTCGTCCGAAAGGTATCGAGTTGTTCCTGTACCGATTTGTTGATTGTGCCAACAACCCAATCAAATTCATCTTCATCACCGACCTCTGCATTGTCATTGTCCTCTCCATCCTCTTCCTCATCGTCATCATCTTCCTTATCCAAAGTTGCAACATCATCAACACTATCTCCAATTTCTTCCAGCATCTCTTTAAATGTCATTTTGGCTGTATCACCCGCTGCTCTTTTGAATACAGAGTTCTGCTCTCTCTCCACTGCCGATTCTGCTCCCGCAACCCTCTGTCTTGCTGCTGCTGTTTCACTCTGCCCAAATTCCTCAATCCATGTCTCCTTTGCTTCCTTGCTCACAAAGTTTGATTCAGGTCGGAGCTCAGCTGCACCCCTCTTTTTGGAACGGAGACTGCGCAGAGCCCCAAGCGCTCGGACCCGTTTTGCTTCGACACCAGTCTTGCCTTGGTTCACGTTATTAGGTCGTGTTGTTGCGCGCATAGTTGATTTGCCATATTTGTCCGCCAGGAGTGCCGAAAAGTTTTGTTTAGGGGTCTACACCATATTTGTTGCTCTGTGGTGTGGTTCGTGTGAACTGTGTGGAGGAGATGTTGGAAGTTGGACAGAGGTGGAAAGGTGGGTCTTTATGGTTATAGTTATACTTCCAAAATGATCCTACAGGCAGGCGCTATGACTGAAACAGCTTGGAAAAATGCTCAACCTTAATCCAACATCCGTTCAACTTGGCTGTAGACACTGTTGCATATGACATGGCTTCAGTTTTAACGGCAATTACCCCGAACATACAACCACCGGTTACTATCTCAAAGGTTTCATATTGCCAGCCTTTCAGCTATATGAATTATTAAAAGCCAACAATTAGCAGGATTTGTAACAGGCCAACATTCTTGCGATTCTGCAGCCTTCCACAGCATGGTCCATCGTGAAATACTACAATGCAATAATGTATATATTGACAGTTGAAAACTAAGATTCAACTTGATATTCGCATCAATTCTTATATATTCTTCTGGTTCTTCCTCTTCTTCAAACTTGAATTCTTCTCTCTTCACTTACCATATTCCCAAGCAATGGCTCAATCACAAGCAACTGCTTCTAGCAGTCAATTGGAGAATGTATCCGCGCCAACGCCCGCCTCTACATCAAATTCAAGCATTCAAAGCACTTTTCTCCAACGTCGGGCCCAGAATCCTCACCGAACTGTAGCTGATATTGCGACAAGAGATTTGCATGAGGACGAAAAGTTGTAAATTGTACGCAAAACTGGTGCTAAGAACAACAGGGAAAGCCATGCAATAGAATGTATGATACCTAATCTGCAAAAACGACAGTCAACTAATGAGATATAATTAGGTGCAATTCGTTCGGAACTACGTGAACATTTCAACCACAGCTGAAAAGGCAACCATCCGTGGTCTACCAAGGCATTCATCCGAACAGTCCGTAAGATTGAGCACCATGATGTTGTCAACTCCGGAGTTATTGCAGACGAATTTTCGGACAAACGACCTCGGGAGTGGACAAGAACATCATTCAGAGCATTAGAGGAGGCCACAGAGAAGTATATGATTGACGTAACTGCTTTTTCTAACGTTCAATTTTAATTACCGCAACCGAATTTTAGTAGGTTTTTAACATGTCCGCATCAATGGCCAGGCAAGATGGGCGTGTACAGCTCGAGCTGGCGGACATGCGCATCACGCTCAACATGGTTAATATGACCAAACATGGCATATTACCCGCTGCAATCGAAGAAACAAAGAAATTGATTTTAAAGCCTCGAGCGGAGATTCGAGAAGAGAAGAGAAGGGGTGTTGAGTTGCCAGGCCATAAGAGTGTGAAGGCGGTCATTGAAAAGCATCCATCCATGATCTATGAAAATCACTTGAATGGCTGCCTTCATTGCCAAAACAAGATTCCTCGAAATTCTGCTACTCACTGGAGGCGCAATGGCACGAAGCCTGGGACCACTACAGTACCAACGTTGTCGGCAGCACCAGTAGTATCCGCAACCCCTGGACTATCTGCAGCCTGAGCAGCACAACTTAGTCCTAAAAGAGTGCTTCATCTCAGCCTTTTCAATGAATTTAGCCCACTTGAAGATTCAGAAGACGAAGACGATTCGAATTATGATGGCTCCAGTACTGATCACAGCATCGAGGATATGTCAGGTATGCACTCCCCCCTCTCACATGAAAAATTACTAATTATCATTTAAAAGAGAACGACAGTTATGATGAAGATACTACCAATGAAGGGGAATAGACGAGTGGGTTTATTGGGCGTACTTAAATAATTTCGATATTTAATCCATTATTGAGTATCATTTGTCAAAATGAGCAATATAATGAAGAATAAAATGGAATTGAATCTGTGAAGTGAGTTTTAATAATGCTTCCATGGAATCTCAGAGAGTGAGTATCAGCAATTATTGAATCGCGATTTATCAGTATCGCACAACATTGGTTACCTAAAACAGAATGAATGCTTGCCTTTACACATGAATATGCTGTAAATGCGCGACCAGACAACTGGGCTACAAGTCTGAAAGTGAGCGTCAACAGAGTGTCAATGATTATTGGTGATACAACATCTCTAGCGCATCAGATTATGTGAGCACTAGGAGTATAATTGCAGTTTTGACTGCCTTTATCGACAAATCAATTTTTACTGATGCACTCGAGCAACCAAGCTTGAAGGAATTAAATCACAATCAATCCGTATTGCACGGCATATTCTTATTGAATATGACTGAAAGCCCGCCATTACAATCATATCTATTGTTTTTCCACAACAAAACGCTTACACTGCAGCAGTAAAAGTGAGCATCAACCCAGCGTCAACAATTTGTTGTCGCACAACATCTCTAGCGCATCAGATTGTATGAGCTCCATGAGTGTAATTGCAGTTTTGACTGCCTTTATCGACAAATCAATTTATACTGATGCACTCAAGCAACCAAGCTTGGACGAATTAAATCACGATTAATCCGTATCGCACGGCATATTCTTATTGACTATACATGAATGCCCGCCGTTACAATCATATCTATTGTTTTTGCACAACAAAACACGTAGACTGCAGCAGTAAATGTGAGCGTCAACGGAGCGTCAACAATTTTTCGTCGCACAACATCTCCAGTGCGTCAGATTGTGTGAGCTCGATGAGTGTAATTGCAGTTTTGACTGCCTTTATCGACAAATCAATTGTTACTGATCCACTCGAGCAACCATTGAAACCGAGCTTGGACAAATTAAATCACAATTCATCCATATCGCACGGTATGTTCATATTGAATATGTATGAAAGCCAGGTGTTTCAATCATATCAGTTATTTTTGCACAATAAAACCCGTAAACTGCAGGAGTAAAAGTGAGCGTCAACGGAGCGTCAAAGATTTTTGGTGGCACAACATCTCTTGCATGTCAGATTGAGTGAGCTCTATGGGTATAATTGCAGTTTTGACTGTCTTTATCGACAAATCAATTTTTACTGGTGCACTTGAGCAAACAAACGGTGAGTAATTGAATCACGATTGATCTGTATAGCACAGCATATTCGTATTGAATTAACATGAAAGCCCGCCGTTACAATCATATCCATTGTGTTTGCGCAATATGAAACGTAGACTGCAGGACTGAAAGTGAGCGTCAACAGAGCCACAAAGATTTTTGGTCGCACAACATGTTTTGCACGACGGATTTTATATATTTCGTTTATGTTTTCGAAATTTCGACTGCTTTCATCGATGAAATAGTTCGTAATGATGCCTCCATACTACCTCCGAAAGTGAGTATAAGCGATTATTAAATCACGATTTATCAGTATTGCAAAATAGGTCCTAATTGAATATAGCTTATTGTAATTCTTGATATTTGAATATACAACCTGCACGCGACCATACATGTAGGCTACAGGACTGAAAGTGAGCGTCAACGGAGCGCCAACAGATCGCTGAGAAACAGCGTAGAACTTATGTTATATTTCAATATCATATTTTTTAAAGATCCTTTGGCAGTTTTTAAATCCAAAACAGCATTTAATAACTGGTCGAGATGACCGGTAATTGATTTTGGAGTACCAGCACAGTTCCCTAAGTAATGAACATATCACAATATTATATTCTATCATATACAATGAAAAATTGGGCAGAAAGTGTGAAATGTTATTGAACTAATAAATTTATCCCTGTATAGACGTATGTGCAATGCTTTCCATTGGCCAAATACGCAAGAACCCATTTTTAAAACCCGGTGGTTGGACCCGGCAGGTCTAACCAATCCTGGTACAACCCGCGGGTTGGTCAGTTCGGTTCCGGATGCGGAACTGGAAATTATGACCGGTTCAGGTTTACTTCGGTTCGAGACCCGGACCGCAGCCATGTAACCTGGAACTGTTGCTAACACTATATTTCGGGGGTTGTGTTTCTCGGGGGTTGTGTTTCTCAGGGGTTGTGTTGCTTCGGGTTTGTGTTTCTCGGGGGTTGGGTTTCTTTCGTCAAGGTCGTGTCGGGTTGCTGCTGGGGCGCATAGTGAATGTATGTTGTTTTAGTTGATAGCAGAAGGCTGCAGTAGATGAATACCAAAGATGTATGTGATGCTACAGGTGCATCTGAAAATGGGTGACACACCATGATTCCATCCGGAAATGAAGAAATAGATCCAGATGCTCCTGAGTGATCCTAGAACGTACCGGAGCTCCACAGAGAGCTCAGAAGCGGCCACGGAGGACTTTGCTGCGCTTCAGGAATCTCCTGGCGCACCCTTAGAAGTGGTTACTCAGAACACTATTGCGATACGGGAATCTCCCGGAGCACCCTTAGAGGCATCAGACGTGGCTACGGAGTACACTTTTGGAATACAGGAATCTCTCGGAGGAGCTTCAAGGCCTCTGGGAGAACCAGACAGTGTGCTGAGGCTGCATTCGCCGGTCCCAGAGAAGTACCGGAGGGTCTGCAGAGTGCGTCATTCAAAATCAACCTCCGTAACCTGTGGAGGGTTCCGGGGCTTCCGGGACCGGACGTTTGACTTTGCTGATACGTTCATACAGTACGAGGCTTCTCCAAGTGTTTCTTATGCCCTAATTACCGCATCCCTCATAGCAACCATCCCCGATACAATTTGATCGCTTGAAGCCTGGAATACATCGGGTTCCCAGTTGATTGCGCTTTGGACGATGAGCGGCACATGCTGACCATACATCCGGCAGCACTAGGTGATCATTCGTTCTTCCTCACCCACTACGTCGGAGTACCTGACATCGCGCTTCATATAGTCGGAACAGGTGATATCTGCATCGTATCCATCCATCGGCTTGTCGTCTGTGTGGTTCGGGGTCGGGGATTGTTCCGCTTCCTTTCTCCTGAGAGAAGCTTTGGTCTTGACATGTGTTAGCAATGGGTCCAGGTTACTTGGCCGCTGTCAAGTTCGGAACCGGACCCGTCGCCCCTGGTCGGTTCTGGAACTGCTAAGGAACCGAACCGCCCAATCACGAGCGGTTCCAACCCGGAACCTAACCGAAACCCACCGGGTTTTGGCAGGTTTTACCTGCAGCAGAGCCTCATATTTCATCAGCCCCAATAATCACAGCTTTTCTGCTCCAATTAAGTATTTGAGTTCTGATTGGATCGCCACATGTTATATACGTAGATTATGTAGTTGTTGACGCTCTGTCACCTCCCGGTCTCCGATTTGCGATACGATTGGTATTCTTTGAGTCGCTGTGAAATAAAGCCGAAAATGCGGCCAAAATCGACTGTTTTTCACAGCGACTCAACGAATACTAATGGTATCGCGAATCGGTGATCGGGAGGTGAGATAGTGTCAAAGACTGCATAATCTACGTATATGACATGTCGCGATCCAATCGGAACTCAAATACTTAATCGGAGTGATAGTTTTAGAGAAGAAACCGGCCAAGACCTGGCGAGTCCGGTTTGGTTCCAGGACGGAACCGCTTGTGATTGGGCAGTTCAGATCGATGGGCGGTTCGGAACCGGAACCGACCCGAACATGTAATTTGGAACCGTTGCTAACACTAGTCCTGACGGGTGCGGGGGTGACAGCCGTCTCGCTAATTTTGTTGCCACTTGAGGTAGCCTTGTCATCTTGATCGGTGGTTTCGGTAACTTCATCAGGAGTCATATCTGGGGTGTCGGTTATCTCGGGGGATTGATCGCTCAGTTTCTCTTCCTCAGTAGGCGGAGCGGAAAAGATCAGAACAGGCGACGAGGGAGCGATTTGCCGGTTTGGGGGCGGAGCTGACGGCGAGAGCGTGCGGAGGCGGCTTTGATCTTCCTTCAATGGGTACAAGGCAATCGGCATTACTAGCCCTCCGTATATCTTTAAATACATTTTTCTCAGATTGATTGCTTCGTTAACTACTGGACATCCTTTTTCCACTGAGGTCTTGGCCTGTTTGAAGTCCGCAGACGTGTACCATTTATTCCCCTTCAATTTCCGTCCCAGTTTGATGACGCAGGAGACTTATGTGTGGTTAAGACACCATTTGGCTAACTCGGGGTCTTTGGCGGTTCGGGTGGCTAGGGCTGTCAGTCGTAACCATTTCTTGCTGCCATCGCCTTCATTCAGGACCTCCAAGAGTTCGGGGCTCTGCTGCCAGTAATTTTCTGGCTTTTTCGTCGCACGGTCCTTATTCATCTGCGCGGTGTTGTGTTGCTCTACCATCTCTCTTACCCGGCCAGAGCTGTCGATTGTCCTCAGGAAATTGTAATATCTCTTGTAGCCTAGCTCTCTCCACCCCGCATTGTCTTCCTCAAACTTTGAGAGCCATGCAACTTGTGCGTTTGAAACCTTGTGAATATCAGCGAACAGCTTGTATACGCCCTGCATGAACTTCGACTGATTTTGCGGGTTCAGCTGGTTCACGGCGATTTCCACCGCTTCTTGAATGGAGTCGAAGTGCCGGTCCGGGAAGAAGCCATCGCACAGGCTTTCCACCGACTGAAACGGAAGAGTCGCTGGTGCCAGGTCCTTGGTGGCTTTGCTGGTTGCCAGGATGAGATCCATAGTGGGGAATGGTTTGGGAGGAAACAACTCAGCGGAGGACAACTTGGCGGCACACGACTCAGCGGAATCGACGAAGGACAACTTGGCGGAATGCGACTCAGCAGAATCAGTGGAGAACAATCTGGCGGAATGCGACTCAGCGGAATCAGGGGTGTCAGGGGCGACCATTGCTGGAGAGGCAACACTTCTGTATCTGGTGGCGGTGGCTAAGGGTCGATCGACAACAGTGTTGCGGCTCCCAGCTTTCCTGACGGTGATGGTGCTACGGAGTGCGGTTGTCTTGATGGCAGCGGCAGTGCTGGAGCTCTCGTTGACTGGAGTGAACGTCATCTTTTTGGCTGTAGTTGAGGGCTGGATTTTCGGATGGGTTCGCTGTTGGAATCGGTGCAGTCCATGGTGTCAAAACGGTCAATGAGATCAGTAGGAGCCAGGCTTCTGGAGTGTACTGAGAGGGGGGGAGAGCTCTGTAAATACCTGGAGCTTCTCTTTGTGTCGATTTCCTATTTGCTTCGTTTCTAGCACCTTCCCCGCATTTCCCACCGTAACTTCTCCTCCCGTTCCCCTGTGTCTTCACAACTAGTACTGTTTGAAAGAGCTCAACGCACTCGTCATCTGCATATTAGGCAGTGATTTTTAGGTGGAACCTTGGGGTGCTGTTTGTTGTTATCGTTTAGAGAGTACTAGGAGATTTTCTGTGTAATGGAGGTGTGAGTCAGCCAATGGGAGCCATTCGTCTTTGCCAGCTATTCCTTTTTTGTAGATCCACGAACCTCGTGAGTCTTGGCATCTTGGCGACATCTCTTCTTCGTCGTCTCTTCGTCACTCTTGAACCATACACGCTTGTATGGTCTCCTCCCCTCCCCCATCGTCCCCCCCATCTGCCTTCTCATGTATCACGATAGATGGTTCACCGGAACTGGGTACGCAGCATTCCATTTTTTTACCATCCTCCTACTACCTTCCATTTTCTTCTCCCGCACCCAAGTCCATTTCTCGAAACCTAACCACTTGACCAAATACAACCATTTCCCATCTACATATTTGCGGCCTGCTACCACTTCAACTTCCCATTCTTTCTCTGTCTCTTTCTTGGTTTCTTTCTCTATCTCATTTTCTTCTAGTGCGGGCAGCAGCGTATCCTCGTCGTATTTTTCTCCTCTTTAGGCAAGGAACTTCTTAACTCGGCTCCCGTCTATCGATCCTGCAAGCTCGTAACCGTCTAATTCGGTAAGGCGATTCGTACCCACACTTGATGCTATCTCCTTGACTCGATAAGGTCCTGTCCATTTCGCATCCAATTTGGACCCATGCGATTGTTAGGTTTTAGTTTCGTGGAGGAGAACCAGGTGGTTAACTTGGAGTTCTTCAGCTCTTAGTCAGGCTGCTTGATCCAAACGGCCGGTATTTGCGTCCCGGGACTCTGTCAGTCGATGCATGGCCACGTCCATAGCTTCGCGCCGGCGTTCCACTTGTTGAGCCCTTGCAGCTAGTAGTGAGGTTGTATCTTTGATGTCCTTCCAGTGCGCAGTGTTCCAGGTCAGATTGTTGAGTACAACAGGAAGCACTGCATCCTGGCCGAACATGAGGGGAAAGTGGGAGTACGCAGTTGTTCGTCGAACGGTTATCCTGTCCGCCCAGAGCACTGCGGGCAGGTGGTTGAGCCACATCTCCTTCGGCCTGTCGGAGCATGCAGTAAGCTTGGACAAGGCATCTGCTATTGGCTGGTGTCCCCGTTTGACGACTCCATTGCTAGCCGCATGGTACGCAGTGGTGGTTATCTTCCTGGTGGCATATCGCTTGAGCAAGAGATCTGTCCATTTCGTATTCTCTGCTCCGGTGTCCACTAGTATGCTGTCGGGGGTGCCATATCGGCATATGACTTCCTCATAAACGAAATCTGCCACTTTCTCTGATGATGCTTATTTCAATGGCCTTGCCTCCGCACAGCTGCTACAGTAGTCACGAGCGATGACAAGAAAATGGAATCCTTCCATCGTCTTAGGCATGTAGGAGATGTCCATTCCCACACATTGCCACAGATAACTGACAGTTAGACTCTTCAGGGGTTCATCATACCGTAGTGGTGCTCTCTTCTCACACTGTTCGTACGTTTTTACCCATTCTTTGACATCTGCATATATCTCAGGCCACCATTAGCGTTCAGCTACCTTCCGCAACGTTTCTTCTCTCCCTTGATGACCACTCAGCTCATGTGTTGCTTCCATTGCATTTGTCCTTTCTTCTCTACTCACTAGTACCTTCGCTGGAGGTTCGTCGGTTCTGCGCCTCCTGTAAAGAATTCCATCCGAAACGACATATTTTGTAGCTTCTCGCCGGATGCACTGCATTTCGTTTGGATTTTTCCCTTTTGGTCGCTTCCGACTCCCCAAAAATTCTCCGATTTCCCTCCACTCTCCTTCATACGGTTGTGATAGTTGCAGACCCATATATTGTTCGTATTGTTTCTTTCTTTCTTCTCCTTGCTCAACTCATACCTTTCTTAGGCTGGCTTCGATTGGCTCTTCTAGGTTGTCCCCCTCTTGATTGTCTTGATCCGGTTTCCCTTCCCCGCGTGGCCTCCTTGAAAGTCCATCTGGGCCTCCATTGAGCTGCCCGGGGATGGGTTTCACGTCAAAGTCAAACAGCCAAATCCATGCGATCCAACGAGTGACTAAGGCCCCAGGCAAGTCATTGGCGGGCAGGTTCAACTGATGTACTAGTGTATTTGCATCAGTTTCTACAAGGAATCGAACACCATAAACATAATTGCGGAACATCTTTCATGCTCTCATGAGGCCTCTGCATTCCCGCTTCCCAGCGTCATACTTGTTCTCCGCAGCATTCCAAAGTCCACTCTCATACCGACATGGGTGGCATATGTTTTCCTCGTCTTCTTGTTGTAGTATGGCTCCCCATCCCTCCAGGCTGGCGTCGACTCCTAAGACTATTTGGCTGGCTTTGTCGCTGACGTCTAACATCTTTAGTGCCGGGGCATTGCAAAGGGCATCTGTCAAGGCTTTCATGGCTTCTTTTTGTTCCGATTCCCATCTGAATTTGACATCTTTTCATTAGATCTGGAACGATGCTCAGGCGACTATTGCATACGCGGGAATCCATATACTGTAGTATGTGCAAATCCCAAGGAATGCCCTGCATTTCGTAAGGTTTCCGCACGGTGGCCAGTTTTGAACTTTATCAACTTTTGAAACTTCAGGCCACCTACCTGCTTCTCTGCAGACGAAGCCCATATTCTTTATCCCGTTCCAGCACCAATCAGACTTTTCTCCAGAGATCGTTGCTCCAGCTCTTTCATTATCCACCAGTACTTTGTCGAGATTCTGGAGATGCTCCAGAACGTACCACCGCACTCCAGCCAGACCCGGCACTTCTTCATCTCAGTATTGGGTTTTGGGCCCTTTCACTCCGATATCATCAACAAACACTTCTGCGATTGTCCAAAGATACCTACCCAATATTTTTCGACATACTCGAACGAAGGCTGACACCGAGTTTGTAGCTCCTTAAACCAACCCAGTTGGTCGGTACATCCCTTGTGTCGTTTGGAATGCCATATATTCTCGGCTTGCTTCGTGCCGAACTTTCAGGTCGTAGCCACAGTGAAAATCAATTAAGGAGCAAATAGAGAGGCCAGTGAATGCTTCTGAGAATTCCTCGACATTGGGCGGTATTCCTGCATCATCCAAAGTGTGGCGGTTTGCACTGACAGCCGAAATGATGAATCAATATTTCCCGTCTTTCTTAGGTACCAAGAAATGGGCGTTTCTATACGGTCCCCATGTCGGTTCAAATAGCCTTTGTCTCACCCGTTCTTCCACCATCTCTTTCTCTATCGGAATGACTTTTTTGGGGTTGCGGAACACACGATCTTTCCAGACTTCATGACCGGGTTCCAACCTAATTCGGTGAAGCAGTTCCACTGCGTTACTAATCGTTCCTAATTCGTCCCAGGTCCACGAGAGCGTGTATTCTCTATTGGACAGCATCCCTTACAACCGCTCCTTCTCTATTGGCTTCAAATCTGCCCCAATCCTCAACTCTTGTATTCTTTTAGTCGTCAACCTTCCCCCTCTTTCTTCAGTGGAAAACTTAGGGGTGAACCAAGCGTCCCAGGGTCCGGAGGTAGTGGTATCTTTATTCTTAGCGATAGCTCTTTCTCTCCAGTCGAGTCCTTCGTCTGGTACACTCCCATCTGACAAGGGGACTGGTTTTACTTTCTTGGTGATACATTTGTATCGAGCCATACCCACGCAGTTCTAGTGGGTTTCGTCTACTTTGTACTTCGCTATTGTTGCATCATGATAAGACAGAGAGGGTTGTATTTGACTAAGTTCCAAAGTAGTACTGTTTCTAGGAATCCACCACAAATTAGTGGGTTCATCTCCGGTCACCTTTCTCATCTTAAGTAGCGCTTCTTCGCCCATCGACCACTCTTCGACACCATCCTCTTGCCCAACTCTTCTACCGTCACCCCTTCCTCCTGCGCCCATTCATCTTCCCAATTGATTCCACATCCCATCACCCTTCTTACTTCCGCAGATATTCCCTCCTCTTTTGATTCTCCATCTCCTTTTTTTTCTTCCGAACGTGTCTTCCTCTTCTTTTTCTTCTCGCTTTCTTTTCTCTTTCCTTTTACATCTTTCCCTCTACGTCTCTTGCTTCTACCAACATCTCTTTCTTGCTCGACTCTTCCTTTTCCCCTCCATCGACCTCTTTCCGGGCTTGCCGCACCTAGTCGCCCTGACTTTAACTAGGCAGGTAGTTTCCCAAGTGGCTGGCAAACCTATCCCGCTTCTCTCCCGGGTACGTGGCTACTCACGTGACTTGTTCTGATCTATCGACAGCAGTGATGTAATTTGCAACTTCCGTCATCCAGGTTTCTCTCACATTTGCGGGCGTAGGTTTCCCAAGGGCGGCCTAGAATCACCTGTTCCGATCAACACGGCCAGAAACACTGGTACGGGAATCACGATTCCGTGGACTCTATTGGTACAGCTTCCGACACCTTCGTGAGATCCGAGTGATTCCCATCTGCAGTTATTATCTTCCAGTCGGCCCTTTTCCATCTAATATTAAGTTCTCTGGCGACATCCTCACTCATCACACATATCTCGGATCCTCCTCGATGAGCATCGGGATCTCGTGTCATTGATCTTCCAGGACTGTAGGAGAGGCTCGTGAGTAGCGAAACTCAGTATATCCGAGGTGTCTCTGGGGTTCGAAGCAAGGCAGAGACGTGAGCATACCGACCATCTTGGGAGCTGTGGGAGTTCTGGCCGGCACACGCCATTCTTTCGGAATTGCTACCGCTTTGGCTTTGGCAGTAGCCAGAGGGTTAACTCACCCGTTTCCCTGTCTTGTCGAGCTAGGACCGTATAGTCAAGCTGACTACTTCCCAGAACCTCATAGTCCCCAGAATCGAGAGCCAGGGTCTGCTTCTTACGAGGTTTGGAGGATTCTTTTTGGTGGGGTCAGCTGTGGTTTTGCCTAGTGATTTGCTGAAGGTCACTGCTTTCTTGATGTTGCGCTTCTCTTGGGTGCTGACGCTTGTCGCTACTTCCGGGACCTCATCCTCCACCGGAACACGCTTGTTGTCTCCGTTCGTCACTTCCCCTGTCCTCTTTCTCCTCTCATCAACACAGGCATAGCCACTTGGGTTCGAACTACCGCCAGCCGTCGATGTCTTTCTTCCTCATCTAGGCGAGCCTCTCTTCCTTCTTCTGTTTCACTTTCTTCCATGCTATCTTCTTCTTCACCGCTATCTTCCTTTCCATCACTTGTTCTTCCTTGTCTTCATTAAGTTCCACCACTCGACTTACCTCACCACCTGGGGTTCTTTACCTTTTTCCTTGGAGTAGTGCCCATCTATTTCCAACAGTTGTTGAACAATCCCCGAGCGAAAAGCCGTTACTTGAGCGCTCGCTCTCTGAAACAACTGCGACCTTGCAATATGTTGTGGAGGTCCAGCTGCAGCTGGCTGTACTGCTCCAGGCTGGGTGGGTGCAACTGGCTGCTGCTGCCGAGCCACCTCTCTAGCATAGTCTCTCATTGACAGGAACCTTCGCTCTGGCCGGTACCCAGAGATTTCTCCACCTCTTCCTCCACGTGACCCTAGGGTTAATCTCCCGCACTCATGATGATGGATGATACCTTGTTGGTTGGTTCAGACGTCAGGGCAGAATATCCGGATATGCCCTAGTTCGTCACAGTAAATGCAAGGGCCTAACCCCTGCCGAGGGTACTGTTGGTAGTTCGGCATTGCAGGTCGATAATATCCCGGCACAGAAGGGGCATTCATTTGTGGTTCATGTGATTGCAGAGAGTGCATCGGTGGATTGTCGGCTTGAAATGTGTGGGCCCTAGCCGTTTGATAACCGGTATATTGAGTCCTTGGTTGGTCGCCTTGGTTAGTTGGAAAGTCCAGGCCTCAAAAGCCTTCATCATATTGTCCATTTTTGTGTCGATGGTCTCCTCCTGTTTTTCGGTTGCAGTTGTTTATGTACTTGGTGTTGTGGTGACAGCAGTGGTGGCGGCAGTGCTTGGTTCGTTCTCTTGACTCATGCTGGTTACACTGGGCATCTGTGGAAGCGGAACTCCGGTGGGAACGGTGTACGCCGAGACTCCCAGTGTCATATGAGCGGTATCAGTGTCCAGGAGAGCAAGGGCATCGGCTGTAATGCATTTGTCGAGAATGTATCTGTGGCGGCTGTCATACTTAAAGGTCTCAGGCTCCCGGGGGTCCAATTCGAGTTTGACGACAGCCTTAGCTTTAAATCTTTTGGGAGGGCTCCAAGCAGCGTTTCGACTTGCGCAAACTCGTACAATGTACCCTTGGTAACCATGGCTCGGCTGATGTTGTCATAGGCTAGATAAAGGCCTTCAATCCGACATTCCCTCTTTCACTTAATTATTGCACAGTCTTTCCAGGAACGTTCTCGTGTACATATACACTCGGCTGTCGGCATGTCTAAAGGCTCTTTGAGTTCCCTCTTCAATTCCTCCCAGTCTCTTTCCTGGTACCCTTTCATCATTTTAATGTTTTCCTGAATGGTTTCGGAGCAATAATAGGGAAGGTGGAGATGACATCGTCCTTAGATGGGTCTGTGCTGTGCGAGAGGAGAGGCTTTCTATGCTTCGATGAACTTGGTGACGTCGGCCCCACCAAAAACGGGGCTCCATGGTTCCCGGGAGCGGCATTTGGTTTTTCTCCTTGGCAATTGCAACGACGAGAGACTCGATGAAGTTTTTCTGCTCTTGAATAGAGTTCGGGGAGTTGGTGCCGGCGGTGTTACTAGGGCCGGAGGAGACATTGGCGGGGGTGGACGTGCCGGCCTCTCTCGGGCTGGTGGCGGAAGTGGAACGGACGTGGGCACGGTCAGACATGTTAAACGTTGAGGTGGCGGTGGTAGCAGCAGCGGTTTGTTTGTGTGTTTTTCGGAACGGTGTTTTGGCGATTGATTGTGAGTGTGAGAGGAGAGTTTGATAATGTGGCCTGGCCAGTCCCTTCTTCCACTTTTTCTTCTTGCTAGTTCTTTTCCTTGATTGTAAGTGTCTTGGGTAGTTTTTCGTTCCTTTTCCTATATGTCGTTAGTTCCGGATGTATTCTTATCATTTTAGCATCTTATTTCAATCCGTGGTTTCCAAAGCTGGCGCTCCAGCCACTCGATATTGTCATTTAGTACTAAGGTTAATGCTTAGGTTCGGAGCTCCTTCTTTCAGCATCGTCGTTTCTATTCCCAATTTTTGAGAATGACGTTCCAGCCGCTCAATATCCATTTAGTACTAGGTTAGTGATCAGGTTCGGAATTTGTCTCAGTTATGAGGTTGGTGTCATCGGTATTTGTTCCGGTATACAGTCGGAGTTTTATCGTCCGGTTATTAGGGCGGTGCATTGATTTACGTCCCAGTATGAAGTCAGTGCTTGTCGTCCTGGTTTAAAACTCGGTGCTTGTCGTCCCGGTATAAAGTCGGTGCTTGTCGTCCCAGTATAACGTTGGTGCTTGTCTTCACGGTATAATGTCGGTGCTTGTCAACCCGGTATAAAGTCGGTGCTTGTTGTCCTGGTATAAAGTCGGTGCTGATCATCCCGGTATAAAGTCGGTGCTTCGGTTTTCGTCCCGGTGTGAAGTCGGTGCATATCGTCCCGGTATAAAGTCGGTGCTTATCGTCCCGGTGTAAAGATGGTGCCTTGCTTGGTGCTTACCTATTTATATTAAGTTGTGGGGTCCTGTCCTCCACCATTCCGTACTCAGCTTTCCGAGCCGAAATCTGCCTTTGGGCTCCATTTGTGGCGATTTGAAGGGTGTGTCGAGGGTGAGATTCCCAGTGACTTCCTTCTGATTGCTCTTCGAAAGCTTCTCAGCGGAATCAATCATAGAAGACCGTTTCGGCTCGAGGAGTGTAGGAAGAGGATGGGAGTGTCAAAGGTTGCCCGGTCAGATGAAAAAGGAGAATTCACTAAGGTAGTGGATCCACGAATTCGAACTTTCAAACACACATTAGGGAAGATAAAATAAACTCGGTTTGGAGTGCAGAAAAGGCTTGATTGTCTTTATCTACCGGCACTCCTGTACATATATACTCCTTAGCACAACCACACCCCTGACATCTCCGAACTCACTAGTGCTGGTAGTGGTGGGGATGGACTTTCCCACCACAGCTTTCGTTTTTGGTGGGGCCGATGTCACCAAGTTCATTGAAGCATACGAAAGCCTCTCATCTCGCACAGGTACAGACCCATTTCAGGACGATGTCATCTCCACCTTCCCATATTATTGCTCCCAAACCATTCAGGAAAACATCAAAATGATGAAAGGGTACCAGGAAAGAAACTGGGAGAAATTGAAGAGGGAACTCAAAGATGCCTTCAGACATGTCAACAGCCTGGTGTATATGTACATGAGAACGTACCTGGAAAGATTGTGCAAAAATCAACTGACAAGAGGAAATGTCGGATTGAAGGCCTTTATCTTAGCCTATGACAATATCAGCCGAGCCATGGTTACCAAGGGTACATTGTACGAGTTTGCGTGGGTCGAAATGCTGCTTGGAGCCCTCCCAAAAGGTTTCAAAGCTATGGCTGTCGTCAAACTCAAATTGGACCCCCGGGAGCCTGAGACCTTTAAGTACGACAGCCTCCACAAATACATTCTCGACAAATGCATTACAGCCGATGCCCTTGCTCTCCTCGACACCAATACCACTTATACAACACTGGGAGGCTCAGCGTACTCCATTCCCACCGGAGTTCCGCTTCCACCAATGCCCAGTGTAACCAGCATCAGTCAAGAGAACCAACCAAGCACCGCCGCCACCACTGCTGTCACCACAACACCAAATACAGAAACAACTGCATCCAAAAAACAGGAGGAGACCATTGACACAAAAATGGACAACATGATCAAGGCTTTTGAGGCCTGGACTTTCCAACTAACCAAGGCGACCGACCCAAGGCCTCAATATACCGGTTATCAAACGGCTAGGGCCCACGCAATTCAAGCCGACAATCCACCGATGCACCGTCCGCAAGAACATGAACCACAAATGAATACCCCTTCTCGGCTGGAATATTATCGAATTGCAATGCCGAACTACCAACAGTACCCTCGGCAGGGGTTAGGCCCTTGCATTTACTGTGACACACTAGGGCATATCTGGACATTCTGCCCTGATGTCTGAACCGACTGAGAACAAGGTATCATCCATCTTGATAAGTGCGGGAGATTAACCCTAGGGCCACACGGAGTGAGAGGTGGAGAAATCTCTGGGTACCGGCCAGAGCGAAGGTTCCCGTCAATGAGTGACTATGCCAGAGAAGTGGCTCGGCAGCAGCAACCAGTTGCACCCACCCAGCCTGGAGTACTACAGCCAGCTGCAGCTGGACCTCCACAACATATTGCAAGGTCGCAGTTGTTTCAGAGAGCGAGCACTCAAGTAACGGCTTTTTGCTTGGGGATTGTTCAACAACTGTTTGAAATAGATGGGCACTACTCCAAGGAAAAAGGTAAGGAATCCCAGGTAGGTGAGATAAGTCGAGTGGTAGAACTTAATGAAGACAAGGCAGAAGAGAGTGATGGAAAGGAAGATAGCGGTGAAGAAGAAGAAAGCACAGAAGAAAGTGAAACAGAAGAAAGAAGAGAGGCTCGCCTAGATGAGGGAGAAAGACATCAACAGCTGGCGGTAGTTCGAATCCAAGCGGGCTATGCATCGTTGATGACAGGAGAAAGAGGACAAGGGAAGTGACAAAAGGAGACAACATATGTGCTCAGGTGGAGGATGAGGTCCTGGAAGTAGCAACAAGCGTCAGCACCCATAAGAAGTGCAACATCAAGAAAGCAGTGACCTGTGGCAAATCACTAGCCAAAACCACAGCCGACCCCACCGAAAAGAAATCCTCCAAACCTCATAAGAAGCAGACACTGGCTCACGATTCTGTGGACTATGATATTCGGGAAGTAGTCAGCTTGACTATACGGCCCTAGCCGACAGGAGAGGAAAATGGGTGAGTTTACTCTCCGGCTACTGCCTAAAGCCAAAGCGGTAGCGATTCTGAAAGCAAAGTGTGGTCCGGCCATAACTCCCACAACTCCCAAGAAGGTCAGTATAGTGCACGTCTCTGCCTTCGCTTCGAACCCCGGAGGCACCTCCGGATATACTGAGTTTCGCTACACACGAGCCTCTTCTACAGTTCCAGGAAAGATTAATGGACACGAGATCCCAAAGCTCATCGATAGAGGATCCGAGATATGTGTAATGAGTGAGAATGTCGCCAGAGAACTGAATATTGGATGGCAAAGAGCCGACTGGAAGATGATAACTGCTGATGGGAATCGCTCGGATCTCACGAAGGTGTCATAAGCTGTACTATTGGAAGTTCACGGAATCGTAATTCCCGTACCAGTGTTTCTGGCTGTGTCTGCATCGAACAGGTGATTGTAGGCCGCCCCTGGAAACCTATGCCCACAAATGTGAGAGAAACCTGGATGACGGAAGTTGCAAATTTCTATCACTGCTGTCGATGGATCAGAACAAGTCACGTTTGTAGCCACGTACCGGAGACAAGAGGGATAGGTTTGCCAGCAACTCGGGAAACTACCACGCCTAGTTAAAGTAAGGGCGACTCGGTGCAGGGAAGCCGGAAAGAGGTCGATGGAGGGGAAAGAGGAAGAAGTCGAGAAAGAAAGAGATGTCAGTGGAAGCAAGAGACGTAGAGGGAAAAGACGTAAAAGGGAAGAGAAAAGAAAGCGAGAAGAGAAAGAACAGGAAGACACGTTCGGAAGAAAGGAAGGAGATGGAAATAAAAAGAGGAGGGAATATCTGCGGAAGTGAGAAGGGTGATGGAAGTGGAATCAATTGGAAGATGAATGGGCACAGGAAGAAGGGGTGACGGTAGAAGAGTTGGGCAAGAGGATGATGTCAGAAAGTGGTCGATGGGCGAAGAAGCGCTACTTAAGATGAGAAAGGTGACTGGAGGTGAATCCACTAATTTGTGGTGGATTCTAGAAATAGTATACTTCGGAACTTAGTCAAATACAACCCTCTCTCTCTTACTTGATGCAACAATAGCGAAGTTCAAAGTAGACAACCCACTAGAACTGCGTGGGTACGGGCTCGATACAAATGCATCGCCAAGAATGTAAAACCAGTCCCCTTGTCAGATGGGAGTGTACCAGACGAAGGACTCGACTGGAGAGAAAGAGCTATCGCTAAGAATAAAGATACCACTACTCTGGACCCTGGGACACTTGGTTCACCCCTAAGTTTTCCGCTGAAGAAAGAGGGGGAAGGTTGACAACTAAAAGAATACAAGAGTTGAGGATTGGGGCAGATTTGAAGCCAAAAGAGAAGGAGGCATTGTTAGGATGCTGTCCAATAGAGAATACCGCATTCGTGGACCTGGGACAATTAGGAACGATTAGTGACGAAGTGGAACCGCACACCGAATTAGTTGGAACCGGTCATAAGTCTGGAAAGATCGTGTGTTCCGCATCCCCAAAAAAGTATTCCGATAGAGAAAAAGATGGTGGAAAACAGTGCGACAAAGGCTATTTGAACGGCATGGGGACTGTATAGAAACGCCCATTTCTGGTACCTAAGAAAGATGGGAAATATGATTCATCATCTCGGCTGTCAGTGCTAACGCCACACTTTAGAAGATGCAGGAATACCGCCCAACGTCGAGGAATTCTCAGAAGCATTCGCTGGCCTCCCTATTTGCTCCTTAATCGATTTTCACTCCGGCTACACCAGAAAGTTCTGCACGAAGAAAGCCGAGATTATATGGCATTCCAAACGACCAAGGATGTACCGACCACTAGGTTGGTTCAAGGAGCAACCAACTCGGTGTCAGCCTTCATCCGAGCATCTCGAAAAATATTGAGTAAGCATCTGGGGATGATTGCGGAAGTGTTTGTCAATGATATCTGAGTGAAAGGGCCTAAAACCCGATTCAGAGATGAAGAAGTGCCGGTCTGCCTGGAGTTCGGAGGTACGTTCTGAAGCATCTCCAGAATCTCGACAAAGTACTCGCGGATATTGAAAGAGCTGGAGCAATGATTCAGGAGAAAAGTCTAATTGGTGCTGGAACGGGATAAAGATTGTAGGCTTCGTCTGCGGAGAAGCAGGTAGGTGGCCCCAGCTTCCAATGTTGATGAAGTGCAGAACTGGCCGCCGTGCAGAAACCGTACGGAATACAGGGCTTATCTTGGGCTTTGCACATACTACCGTATATGGATTCCCAAGTACGCAATAGTCGCCCTGGCATTGTTCCAGATCTTACGATAAGACGTCAAATTCAGATTGGTATCGGAACAAAAAGAAGCCATGGAAGCCTTGAATGATGCCCTTTGCAATGCCCAGGTATTAAAACGTTAGATGTCAGCGACGAAGCGGGCCAGATAGTCTTAGAAGTTGACGCTAGTCCGGAAGGATGGGGAGCCATACTACAACAACAAGACGAGGAAAATATACGCCACCCATGTCGGTATGAGAGTGGACATTGGAACGCCGCGGAGAAGCAGTACGACGCTGGGAAGCGAGAATGCAGAGGCCTCATGAGAGCATTAAAGAAGTTCCGCAACTATGTATATGGTGTTCGATTCCTTGTAGAATCTGATGCAAATATACTTGTTATCAGTTGAACCTGCCCACCAATGACTTGCCTGGGGTTTAGTCACTTGTTGGATCGCATGGATTCGGTTGTTTGACTTCGACGTGAAACACATCCCCGGGCAGCTCAATGGAGGACCAGATGGACTTTCAAGAGGCCACACTGGGAAGGGGAACCGGATCCCGATAATCAAGAGGGGGATGACCTAGATGAGACAATCGAAGCCAGCCTATGAAACGTGCGAGTTGAGCAAGGAGAAGAAAGAAAGAAACATTACGAACCGTTTGTGGGTCTGCAACTATCACAACCGTATCAAGGAGAGTGGAGGGAAATCAGGGAGTTCTTGGGGAGTCTGAAGCGACCAAAAGGGAAAAATCCAAAGGAAATGCAGTGCTTCTGACAAGAAGCTACACAATATCTCATTTCGGATGCAATTCTTCACCGGAGGTGCAGAACCAACGAACCGCCGGCAATGGTACTAGTGAGTAGAGAAGAAAGGGAAAAGCAATGGAAGGAACACATGAGCTGAGTGGTCATCGAGGAAGAGAAGGAACGTTGTGGATGGTAGCTGAACGATACTGGTGGCCTGAGATGTATGCAGATGTCAAAGAATGGGTAAAAACGTGCGAACATTGTGAGAAGAGAGCACCATTACAGTATGATGAACCTCTGAAGAGTCTAACTGTCAGTCACCTGTGGCAACGTGCGGGAATGGACATCTCCTACATGCCTAAGACAGAGGAAGGATTCCATCTCCTGGTCATCGCTCGCGACTATCCTAGCGGGTGGGCAGAGGCAAGGCCATTGAATCAAGGATCGTCAGAGAAAGTTGCAGATTTCCTTTATGAGGAAGTGATATGCCGATATGGCACCCGCGACAGTGTAGTTGTGGCCAGCAGAGCGGAGAATTGGAAATGAACAGATCTCTTGCTCAAGCGATATGGCATCAGGAAGATAACCACCACTCCGTACCATACTGCTAGCAATTGAGTCGTCGAATGGGGACACCAGCCAATAGCAGATGCCTTGTCCCAGTTTACTGCATGCTCCGATGAGCCGAAGGAGATGTGGCTCGACCACCTTCCAGCGGTGCCCTGGGCAGATAGGATTACCGTTGGACGAACAACCGGGTACTCCCCCTTACACCTCATGTTCGGCCAGGATGCAGTGCTTCCTGTTGAACGCAACAATCTGACATGGAACACTGCGCACTGGAAGGCCGTCAAAGATACATCCTCACTACTATCTGCAAGGGCTCGACAATTGGAAGGCCAGCGCGAAGATATAGATGCGGCCGTACATTGACTGAATGAGTCCAGTGATGCAAATCAACACACTGTCGATCAAGCAGCCTGACTAAGAGCTGAAGAACTCCCAGTTCACAACCTGGTCCTCCTCCACAAAACTAAAACTGAACAATCGCATGGGTGCAAAATGGATGCAAAATGGAGAGGACGTTATCGAGTCAAGGAGATAGCATCAAGATTGGGCACTTATCGCCTCACAGAATTAGACGGATCTGAGCTCGCAGGATGGATAGACGGGAGCCGAGTTAAAAAGTTCCTTGCCAGAAGAGGAGGGGAATACGACAAGGATACACCGCTGCCCGCACGAGAAGAAGTCAAGAATAAAGAGATAGAGAAAGAAACGAATAAAGAGACGGAGGAAGAATGGGAAGTTGAAGCAGTAGCAGGCCGCAAATATGTAGATTGAAAATGGTTGTGTTTGATCAAGTGGTTAGGTTTCGAGAAACGGACTTGGATGCGGGAGGAGAACATGAAAGGTAGTGTGAGGATGGTAAAGGAATGGAATGCCGCACACCCAGTGCCAGTGAACCATCCATCGAAAGTAATGAGAAGGTAGATGGGGCGGATGATCGGGGAAGGGAGGAGACCATACATGTGTGTATGGTTCAAGGGTGACAAAGAGACAATGAAGAAGAGATGGTGCCAAGATGCCCAAACTCACGAGATTCATGGATCTACAAAAAAGGAATAGCTGGAGAAGACGAATGGCTCTCATTGGCTGACTCACACCTCCATTACACAGAAAATCTCCTAGTACTGTGCAAACGATAATGACAACCAGCACCCCTAGGTTAAGCCTAAAAATTACTGCCCAATATGAAGATGACGAGTGCGTTGAGCTCTTTCAAACGGTACTAGTTGTGAAGACAAAAGGGAGCGGGAAGAGAAGTTATTGTGGGAAACGCCGGGAAGGTACTAGAAACGAAGCAAAAGATCATCGACACAAAGAGAAGCTCCAGATATATAAAGAGCTCTCCCCCCCCTTGCAGTAAACTCCAGAAGCCTCACTGCTAGTAATCTCATCGACTTTATCGACACCATCGACTGCACCGATTTCAACAGCCAACCCATCCGAAATCCAGCCCTCAACAACAGCCAAAAAGATGACGTTCACTCCAGTCAACGAGAGCTCCAGCACTGCAGCTGCCATAAAGAAAGCCGCACTTCGTAACACCATCACCATCAGGAAAGCTGGGAGCTGCAACACCGTTGTCAATCAAACCTCAGCCACTGCCACCAGATACAGAAAAGTCACCACTCCAGCAATGGTCGCCCCTGACACCACCAATTCCGCTGAGTCGCATTCCGCCAAGTTGTCCTCGGCCGATTCCGCTGAATCACATTCTGCCAAGTTGTCCTCCGTCGATTCTGCTGAGTCGCGTTCCACCAAGTTGGCCTCCGCCGAGTCGTTCCCTGCCAAACCGTTCCCCACCATGGACCTCATCCCGGCAACCAGCAAAGCCACCGTGGACCTTGCACCAGTGACTCTTCCGTTTCAGCCGCTGGCCAGCCTGTCCGACGGCTTCTTTCCGGGAAGTCACATTGACTCTATTCCGGAAGCAGTTGACATCGCCGTAACGGAGCTGAACCCGCTAGATCAGTCGAAGTTCATGTACGCCGTATACAAGCTGTGCACTGATATCCACAAGGTTTCATACACACAAGTTGCATGGCTCTGACAGTTCGAGGAAGACAATGTGGGGTGGAGTAATCTTGGCTACAAGAGATACTACGATTACCTGAGGACAATCGACAGCTCTGGCCGGGTAAGAGAGATGGTGAAGCAACACAACACCGTGCTGAAAAATAAGGACCGTGTGACAAAAAAGCTAGGAGATTACAAGCAGCAGAGCCCCGAACTCTTGGAGGTCCTGAATGAAGGTGATGGCAGCGAGCAATGGTTATGACTGGCAGCCTTAGCCACCCAAACCGCCAAAGACCCCAAGTTAGCCAAACGGTGTCTTAACCATGCATATGCCCCCCACATCATCAAACTGGGGCGGAAATCGAAGGTGAATAAATGGTAGATGTCTGCGGACTTCAAAGAGGGCAAGAACATAGTGGAAAAAGGATGTCCGGTAGTTAACGAAGAAATCAATCTGGGAAAACTGGGATTGAAGTTATACCGAGGGCTAGTAATGCCGATTGCATTTTACCTGTTCAAGGAAGATCAAAGCCGCATCCGCACGCTCTCGCCGTCAGCTCTGCCCCCAAACTGTCAAATCACTTCCGCATCGCCTGTTGTAATCTGTTCCGCTCCGCCTACAAAGCAGCAGGAACTGAGCGATCCAACCCCCGGGATAACCGACACCCCAGATACGACTCCCAATGAAGTTTCCGAAACCACCGATGAAGATGACAAGGCTACCTCAAGTGGTAGCGAGACGGCTGTTACCCCCACACCCGTCAGGACTAAAGCTTTTCTCAAGGGAAAGAGAGCGGAACAATCCCTGACCCTGAACCACAGAGTGAACAAGCCAATCGATTGATACAATGCGGTTATGACCTGTTCCGACTATATGAAGCACGATGTCAGGTATACCCACCTTGTGGGTGAGGAAGAACAAATGATCACCTACCACCGTGGGATCTATCGGAAGCACGGGCCGCTCATCGTCCAATGGGCGATCAACTGGAAACCCGATGTATTCCAGGCTGCAAGGGATCAAATTGTATCGGGGATAGTTGCTATGAGGGATGCGGTCATTGGTGCTCAAGAAACACTTGGAGAAGCCTCGTACTTTATGAACGAGCAGAGAAAGAGGGAAGATGAAAGGAGGAAACGAACATGGAAATAGTAAATGTTCAGGGCATATCTTGGGTTTTTTTGGATTTCCTTTTGAGCTTTCTTTTGAACATTCTTTTGAGCTTTCTTTTGAACATTCTTTTGGGCTATCTCTTGAGTGTCCTTTTATGTGACGGAATATTGGTAAAGGGGATAAGTGTGCTTCGCACAAAGGGCCAGGGAGGAGTTGTGGTGGGAATGACCGTCCCCCACCACTACTGGCACTAGTCAGTTCGGAGATGTCCGGGGTGTGGTAGTGCTAAGGAGTATATATGTACAGGAGTGCTGGTAGATAGAGAAAATCAAGCCTTTTCTTCTCTCCAAGCTGAGCCTTTTTATCTTTCCTAATGTATGTTCGAACGTTCGAATCTGCAGAACCACTCACGCAGTGGATGCTTATTCCTTCTCTGACGGGGCAACCTCGGACACTCCCATCCTCTTCCTATGCTCCTCGAGCCGATATCGTCTTCTTTGATAGATTCCTCTGACAATATTTTGAAGAGCGAAGAGAAGGAAGTCACTGGGAATCTCTCCCTCAACACACCCTTCAAATCGCCACAACGGTCTGAGCCCTTTTCATATCTGCTCTGAGTTCGCTGAAATGATTCTCCATCGGTTGGGCCATCTGCTGTGCGTGTACTTCGCGAATATTGTTGGGATCCTTAATTGGATGTTGGCCGAAGGTCATTCACGGGTGGAAACCGTAGTTGCCAAAAAACGCGGAGCAATTAGTCGTCTCCGAGGTACAATTGTTAGCCCCCAATTCTGCCAATGGTAACCAACGGACCCAATTGTCCTGCTGATAATTGACAAAATTTCTGAGATACTGTTCCATTACTGTGTTGACTCTCTCAGTTTCACTGTCGGTCTGAGGATGAAATACAGTTGATAGCCTTCGTTCAATTCCCAATCTTTCGCAGACCTGTTCCTAGAATTCCAAGGCGAATTGCGGCCCTCAATCGGACACAATTGTTTCGGGCAGTCCATGCAGTCTGAATACTTCCTTTATGTACATTTCTCCCAACTTCTTTCCATGCACATTGTCAGTGGAGGGTACGAGGTGTCCCATATTCGTTAGTCGATCGACTGCTACCCATACTGCGTTTAACCCTTTGCTTTCTGGTAGTCCGACTATGAAGTCCATGCTTAAATCCTTCCATGGTTGCTCTGGTATTTCCAACGTTTGTAGCAGGCCATGGGTCATGCTGTGAGTTGATTTATTCCTTTACCACGTGTGGCAGTTGTGTACATAGCGATTCACGTCTTTTTTCAGGTGGTTCCAGGAATGGCTTCGGCTCAGCAGTTTGTAGGTTTTTATTCGTCCTGGATGTCCCATGACCGGAGAATCATGGCATTCCTGAATCCACTTGAGCTTGTCCTCATCTGTTGGTTGGATTTGTATTTCAGAGGTTTCAAGCGACTGATCCATATGCATACATAGCCCATCGCAATTGTCGTACGGCCAATACTGACATACGCTTGTTATCCAGTTCCATAAGTCTTCGGAGTTTATGAAGTTGTTATCCAGGGTAACTGTCTCTGCAAGTGCCACGATCAACCCTTTGCGCACCTTCTTGTTGAGGTTTACCATCTTGAGCACCATGTGCTGGGTTTTTTCGGCCCACCCCTTCGAAGGAATTTCTCACGGCATTCTTGTAAGTGCTTCGGGTTTTTGACCTTGCTTTCCTGGCCAGAGAACTATCTTGAATTTAAACCTCAACAGAAATTCAGAACAACTGGTCTGCCATCGATTTAACAGTTTCGATGTCATGAAGTACTCAATGTTCTGGTGGTCAGTAAGAATCTTAATCAGATGTAGTGAACCTTCGTATTCGGGTCTCCATTGTTCCAGGCTTTTGACTATCGCGCCAAATTCTTTGTCATAGACTTCGTAATTGTCTTCAGCGGGCGAGTGTTTTCTGAAGAAAAAGGCCACTGGGTATAGCACTCCTTGGTCGTCGTATTGAGGGAGGACTCCTGCAGATATATAACACGAGGTGTCGGTTTCGAGAACTATCCCTTTTTTATAATCGAAATGGGATAGTATTGGTGCCATTGTCAAAGCTTTAGTGAGTTCGGCAAATGCTGTTGTTTGATCGGGTCCCCAGTCAAAAGGTACTAATTTTTTTGTATGTTTTGTTAGCAGTTGTACCACCCTGCTGTAGTTCGGTATGAATCGTTGATAGAAGTTGGCAAAGCCGAAAAAGACTTGAATTTCTTCAAGTTTCTCCAGTGCCTCCCAGTTTTCAACAGCTTGAACTTTCTCCGAATACATTCAGATTCCATTCACTCTGACAATTAACGCTAGGTATTTGACTTCCTCTTTATGGAACTCGCATTTCTCTGCGTTTAGATAGAAAACAGCTTCCTTAAGTGTGGTTATGACTGGTCTGTCATGTTCCTTGAGTTCCCTTAGGTTATCGCTGTAAATAAGGATGTCGTGCCAGAATGCCAAGCAGAAAATGTCCAAGAAATGTCGTAACTTATCGTTGATGAATTGTTGGAAGGATGCTGGTGTGTTGGTAAGTCCGAAGAGTATAACCAGTTAATCAAAAAGTCCATAGTGGGTTTTGAAAGCCGTTTTCCATTCATCCCCTTCTGCGATTCCTATCATATTATATGTATCACAGACGCCTAGTTCGGTGTAATAGCAAGCCTTCGAGTGTCTTAGCAGGGTTTCTTGGATTAATGGTAGGGGGTACCAGTTTTTTATTGTTACTTCATTTAGGCCTCGGTAATCGACACAGAGTCTTAAGCCTCCTCCCGGCTTTGGAGCGAAAAGTACTGGGGCTCCGCAACGTGATGAAGACGACCGGATAAATTCTTTTGGACAAGTTCTTCTCAATGCATTCTTTTAAAACTTGTAGCTCTTCTTGAGATAAACTGTAGATAGTGCCAAACAGTGGTGTAAAGCAGTAATGTAATTCAATCTGGTGATCGTAGGGTCAGTGCGGTGGTAGGATTTCACCGATTACCTTGCCGAACAGGGGTAGCAACTGGTGGTATTCCTTGGTGATGACTTTTTCAAGGGACTTTTCTTGTAGATTCTTTATTCCTAAGGCCTTGTTGATTTCGTACATTGTGATGGCATAATCCTTGATCTTCTCCCTTGTGACTCTGCTTGCGAAAGGTGATACTGTTACTGCGCGGATGTCTATTTTCATTCTTTCCCGACCTGCTGCTGTTGATTCCATGTGATTGCACCATACCCATACACTGAAATGATGTCAGCAATGCTGTTGAAAGTAGCTGCTGTCGAAGCTGATTCTTCGCGCCTGTCATTTAACAATTACGTTGTGAAGTTGTGACCATGGCCATCCTAGTGCGATCGGATAATGCCCCAACTTTGTTATGAACACTGGTAGTTGCTTCTGGTATGATCGTATTTCAATATTCAACTTGGCCATGGTTGTAATGGTTCCGGATTCGATGTGCGTTCCATCAATAACCTTTAATTATCTTGATTCTCGTAATTCTGTTTCTTTGAATTGATGATGGTACACAGAATACTTGTCCACAAATACTATTCTGGTTGCTCTGCAGTCAATTAAAGCATGCGTATCGGCTAAATTGTCTCCGATTTTCAGCAAAAATTTCATAACAAGATGCTTGCTTTCCATTGAAGACACTTTAATTTCTGTGCTACTAATCGAGAACTGCAAAATTCCAAAACAAGATTTAACAACTGTTGACAAAGGAGATTCGTGCCCAGCGCAATGGCCATCCTTATTGCACTGGCCTAGACTTTTCCTGACTCAACCTTTCCCAAATCTGCGTCCATTTGATTTGCTGCTTTCTTAAAAGGTGTTTCCGCTACCTGGCCTGATGCTGCTTTCAATCTTCTCGGGCACAATGCCACGAAGTGCCAGCTATCACCGCAGTACATTCAAAGTCCTCCTGCCCTTTGTTGCTCGCGTTCTTCTGGGGTAATTCTTTTCCCTTTGTCTGCTGAGAGATATATCCGAGCGGGGCCATGATATCCTGCCACTATTCCTGCAGGAGCTGATTCCGAGGTGGATGGGACAGGTGTGCTGTTGTTAGCAGTTGCAGACTCCTCGCATCCCGCTGTCCATCTTCCTGATTTCTTTTCAGCAGCTCGAGCGTAGATCTGTGAATCTCTCTTTGAGCAGAGTTTGGCAAATTCTGTAAGGTCTTCTGGAATGTCGCAATATTGTGATGATTCTTTCAATTCTTCGGATAAGCATTGTGTTAGCATGTTTACGTGTGCAGCTTGGTTCCAGTCAACATCTGGCACCCATCGTTGAAATTCTGCGTAATACTGCAAGAATTCTCAGTCTGTATGTCGAAGCTTAAAAGTTCTCGATTGGCGGTGGCTCATTGGTCTTGATCCCCGAAGGCTAGCTCTATTAGGCCCAATAATTTTTCCAATGATGGGATCTCAAGATTACCCGAAATTCTGCTTATGTATGGCTGGATATGATTCAATGCTATGCATTCCAGTCAATTTGCTACATATGGTATTTTGAACTGCTCATTGAAGAATCGTGTTGGTTCATCTGCAATTTTCATTACTAACTGTGCCATCCATTCTCGGAGTGCTCTTCTATCTGTTCCCAAGAATCGGAGAATTTCACTGTGTTTATGTCCGCTGTTTCCGGTACCATTACCACCATTCCCTGTGAGTGCGAGCGCTCTTCTTACCTGATCCTGATATTCGTTTCTTTTTTCTCCCCAGATCCTCAACTTTTGCTCTGTTTCTTCTAATTCCTGTCTGAGATTTTCCGTCCCTTCTGGTGCTCTGGTTGCTAGTTGTTGTGCTAATTTGGTTACTTTGGTCTGTAAATCCCCATGTGTACAGGCGGGTACTCTTGCTTCCAAGTTCTTTATCCTTTGTTGTGTTAATGCCAATTCCTTGTCTGGGTTTGCCTTGTTTTGTTCTTGGTGTTTCCTTTCTTTTAACGACTCGGTGATTTGTTTTTGGGCTGCTCCGATATTTGCTGCTTGGGTGGTGAATTGTTCATTTAATTGCCCTATTTGATTCTCAATTTTAAATGCTGGTGTTCCTGCGATGCCTCCCATATAGTCCTTCATTTCGTTGGCTGCTGTGAGAGCATCATGTTGATTCAGCTTCCTAAAATCCACCAATATCATTTGTGCCATTATATCTTGATCTATTATCACAATCTCGATATATTGAGGCCCTTCACTCATACTGCTGCTTGACATGGCTACTTGCATGTTTCAAGGGTGATTGATAAAGGTATTTGTTGATATTGAAACCTAGTAAGCGTTCTTTCTCTATACACTGATCACAGATGTGTTCCCACTTGTTGTTTGGGCAGTAAATCCAGCAATCATTGGAACAGGGGATATCGCAGCAACCACAGCTGTTCAGATTCCAGCACATTAACGCATGGTTAAATACCAAGGCAAAAGGGTTTCCAGGCAGAGGGTCCACAGTCAACAAAGAATACATTCACGTTCCTTGATACAATCAAAAAAGGTATTGAATTCCTCTATGCCACAGTTGCAGGAAGATATTTTGGCCCAATCCTGAATTGCTTTACAGTTGCAGTAGATAGTTGGATTTGGATAATCATGGTCTAGGTATTCTTTTTCTGCTGAACAGTAGCAAAAATAAATACAGTCGCAGGTCCTTTCGTCCTTGCGCATGTATTGAAAAGTGGCATTCATTGCCGAAAATATCTGGATTCGTATGTCTTCAAAAAGTCCACAAGAAATATAAACAGATGTGTCTCCAGTAAGATTGGATGACGAATCTCTTTTTGAAATTGCTTGCTGATTCAAAAACTTTGCAAAACGTGTTGCAATTGTGATGACAATAATCGCAACCTAAATAGTGAGGATAACAGCACATAAAACAAAAATATTACTGGTAGAATTGATTTTTAGACTTGTGCATCTGTCAAGGATTCAGGGCTGGGTGTCCAGTGTTCAGGGATCGGGGTTCTAGGGGTTATAAAATTCAAGAGTAGGAAGCTCAGAGTCGAGAATAGCCTGTAGCTAAAACAAACAAGGACTGTACACAAGAGACTCGATCGAGGATCACCAAATGTGAAAGAAGTGAAAGCTGAAGCTAATTGATTGTTTTATAGACCAGAGAACGAGTGAAGAAAAAAAATTATCCTCCGCCAAACGCCTGGTTTATATACAGTGATTTGACTCGTTCCTTAATATATCTGAACTTCTGCTTGCGTTGTATACTGCATTCATGCGATTCTGTCGTTTCCTGTAAAACCCTGATTCAAAACCTGATTTCATTTTCATCATACTTTAGCCACCATTCGATACCTGATTTCATTCTCATCATTCTTTTAGCCTCCATTCGAAACCTGATTTCATTCTTGTTGTGCTTGATCTTTTATAATATTCACTGATCATCACACCACCACCGATCGTCACTCAACACAACTATGACACATTTGGACAAAGACATAGCCCTGAAAGCATTCCGGATTCGTTGTTGCAAACTAGAGCAAAGTGTGAAGAGTGTAAGCGCTGCGGTTCTAAGGACCATCGATGAATATTCTTGGTAACCACTTCTTGAAAGATTAAGCCAATTAGTTTGGCTAATCTGATTACAAGACCAACGGCAGCCCTAGATCACAAGTGTTCCATGAGCATGATTCCAACGGTAGGGAAATTGATGATTGAAATGAGTTTCTTTCATCTTTTCTTTCGGTCTATCGGTATAGTCATTAAGGATAAGGATTGCAGTCATTTCTATACTCTATGAGGTTCAGACACCTCTGGCTTTTGGATACATGAGTACATATATTCATATTTTGCATTGGGATAAAGCATTGCGGTCATTCCATATTTCTTTGGAATTGCATGGGTACAGACATCTGTGTTTCTTTTGGTTTTTCATTGGGGTTTTACCAATGTGGTCATTGGTATTATAGCTTTCAATATTCAATATACTTTCTTTTCTGTTTAAGAAAGGGTGGGTAAGGATAAGTTCAATACTCAAAATATGCTGGTCATATAGCATCCAAATGTGACAAGTGACAAACAAATCGAACTTGATTAAACTCATTCGAACCTTATTCATCAACCAAGACCCATTGCGGCCGGAGCTGTGTCGAAAGGCAGTTCATCATGGTTGTCAACTGAAAAGATTGAAAACGCAACACTGTGGGCAGCGCACCGCAGTCTGAACCCAAAAAACCAATGCAACAATTACCACCTGAACCAGAGACAGGTTCAAGACCCACAATATACATGTTTGCAAGCTGTCGAGACAAGAGGAACATCCCTGTAAGGGTCCTCTTGGATACGGGGTGTGATATACCTATGATGTCAAAACTGTGGCCTGATGTACATGGTGTTCCATTAGTGACTTGAACAGAAACAAAGATAGTGGAAATCTTTGATCGAGAAAGAGTAGAAGGAGTGGGTTGGCAGTACACCTTCCATGTCACTCTGCAGTAGGAATCCCATTATACAAAAGAAACATTCCAAATTTGTTCAATGCAGGATTCGTCAAATTTCATGTTACCTTACGGGTGGATTGTCAAGCATGGAGCACTCAGCGGAGTTATGTCAGAACATGATAAGCTCCAATTTACGTTGAAACACTGTCATCAACATTGTACAAAGGCACCGGTATATTCATTGTCAATCGATTATAACGATGCCATATTGATGTTCGATACCGCTTCTCGATGGATCGGGGTCATAGGGTCAATCCATGTCAAAGTGGCACATGAAATTGAGATTGATTGGGTAGAGCGAATTCCATGGCAATACAGAGACTTCGAAACATTATACAATGGAGAAACTGCCAATGCTCTTCCGCCTCATCAATCCTACAATCATGCCATTCACTCGAAAGATGGAGAACAACCTCCGTGTGGTCCCATCTACGCTCTCTCAGACAAGGAACTTTCGGTTCGTCAAGATTATCTGAAGGAAATGTCTGACTCTGGATAGATCCGTCCTATCAAGTCACCTGCGTGTGCACCCATACTCTTCGTTCCAAAGCCACATGGAAGACCCTGACGATCATGTGTGGATTACAGATGTCTAAATCATGTGTCAATTATGAACCAATATCCATTGCCACTGATGAACAAACTTAGAGACAGGGTTGATGGATCAAGGATTTTCACCAAGATTGATTTGAAGGCAGGGTACAAGTTTATTGGAATTAAACCTGGTGATGAATGGAAAACAGCATTTCATACGAGATATGGACATTATGCATGCCTAGTTATGCCCTTTAGATTGGCAAACGCGCCAGCTACATTCCAAGATATGAAAAATGAAATCCTGCAAGATCTAATTGATCATGAAGTGGTAGTCTACATTGATGATATCCTTATCAATCCAGAAAACAAAGAAGAACATGTGCGATTCACTAGCAAAGTCCTTCGTCAATCACAAGAAAACCACTTGGCTATAGCAACCGATAAGTGCAAATAGCATCAGAAGCAGGTTGAGTTCCTTGGGTATCGCATATCGGAAGAATGTGACAGTATGTCACAGGACATGATTGATACTATTCTTAAATGGGTGATTCCAGAGTCTATCAAGGACGCCCAATCTATCCTCAGATTTGCAAACTTCTATCGATGCTTCATTGAAGGATTTTCAAAGATATGTGATCCCTTAACAGAGTTAACCAAGAAAACGAACAAAAAGTTTGACTGGAAAGCAAATCCCCAAAATCGAATAGCCTTCAATATGCTGAAGAAGCACTTTACCGAGGCTCCCATAT
>WHVE01000346.1:0-130593 GCA_015178995.1 Trichophaea hybrida | reverse complement strand
CAATTCGCGTCAGAGTTCTGGAAACATGTTTGTGAAAGACTCGGAATCGAACGAAGTGTGGGAGGTTCAGATGTGTACATAAGGTGCGGCTCTGCTGAACCGCACTGACCAGGTTACGTGGCGCTGGCACGATCGACCTCCGCGTCGCTAGCTAGCTAATAGACTTAACCTTCTCGCGACCCCTCAATTGGTAGCAACTTGTCAATTCTTCTCTCCTTCGGTCATACGACGATCAGCAGCTCTCAAATCCCGCGATCTTGCGAACGAGAGGTGTGCCAGAAGGTTCGCTGGGCGATTTTCGAAGACACCCGACGCGACGAAGTTTCCGCACGTACAACTACAAAGACGAATCCATGATCATATCCCGCGGCTACTATGACAAACGGTTGGACTTCACGTCCTACAACTGCAAGCTTTACGCTAAGTATTCTCGTTGGCCGGCGCTGTGTTCCGGCCTTGTTGGGCATAGCCTTCAAAATGTTACTGTAAGATCTTGCACTAATCAGAATGACAGAAGGAGGTTTCGGCTGGCCTCTCCCGGGAGTAGCCAATGATGACGGCCTGATTCAATATTTTCAAGGAACGGCTCGCATGCCTCAGAACACGGCCAATGCGAACGTAACAGCTATCAGCCGCCAAGGACTTACCGACTTCTACGCGACAATGCACCAGTCCTACTCCTCCAAAACCAACGATCTACAATGCCTTATCAATCGCGTACAGTCACTGGAGGACAACCTTGACATGGTCACTACCGCACGAGATGATGCGCAGGCGGAAGCGGAGAATTGGCATGGCCGATTGGTTATTCTTTTTCAAATGACTGCACGTCTCGGTGCGGGTGGCAATGGTGGTGGAGGAGGGTCCGTCTCGATATCCCACCTGCAATAGCATCAGCCTCCATTGTTTACCGGGGACCTCAAGCTGGAGACTGTCAATCTGTTCCTTCGCAAGGTAAAGCACTGGAATCGCCAAGGCGGAGGGGCAATGGGTACCACAGAGGCGGACAAGCGCATCGATTCGCCCTGGCGATTCATGGATCCTGAGGCGAACAGTTGGTTTGCACACTGGATTCGTCAGCAAGGTGTCACGGTCATTCCTCCTGCAGACAGCTTCTGTTCACCAGTGACAAAGGCTATTTTCGAGTCCGCTTTTCGCCATCATTTCGTCCCAGAAGTCGCTATTACCGCTGTTCGAAAGGAAATCCGCCCGCTACGTTATTCCAGAGAGGTTGGAATAGTCGCGCACTTTAACATGCGCTTCTCCGAGCTCATCCGCATGCTGCAAAAAGAGACAACTATTACGCGCGATGATCCCCTGTACGACCAGTACTGTTTCAAACTGCCTGCGGGAATCGCAGATCAGATCATTGCATCCGCCCGCATGCAAAAAAAGCTGCTGCCAGATACCCCGTTTACGTTGGCTGACGCTATGAAGATGGTCGGTGAATTGTGTGAACGTACGACTTCGCATCCGGCCATCACGGCTACGCCAGTAAACCATAACACCAACTTTGTCCCGCCTAACACAGCCACTATTTCCACGCCTATCGGTCCGGAGCCGATGGATATCACTGTAGCTAACGCCAACACCAGGTGCTACCGCTGTAATTGTTTTGGACATGAGGCACGCGATTGTGCGACTGCGGACACGCGGGGGCGCGGCGAAGCTTTCCGTGCAAGAACTGGTGCAGACCGCAGCAGACGGGACAGTGGTCGTGATCACATCGACGCTCGTCTTTGCAGCCCAGCAACCTGGGCCAGATTGGCAGCCGGGAGCATCAATAACGTCCAGGCGCGTGCAGGGGAGGACGCAAGTACGAACGATGTTGGGGAGGATTCGGCAACAGAGCAGGGGGTTGGGGATGAGGAAGACGGCCAGGGAAATGGCAATTGGGAGTAGTGGTGGAACGTCCTACTACCAAGAATATTATTGGAAAAGTGAACACGGTGCAGTGTAAGGAAATGGGGGAAGGCAAAGAAGCACGCATACGGCATGCAAAATTGTACTTGAGCAGCATGACAGATAATGAGACTTCTGCTCCTCGCAGTCCGCCTAATTCTGACTTACTGAGTTTTAACGCTTCCGTTTCAACCTCCAAACATACAATTCGTGCAGCATATTCCTTATTTCTTTGCGGCGCCTCCCATCGTGACGTGCATACTTCCTACGCCCATTCTTTGTGCTTGAAACGTCGGCTTTGCGGGCTCATGATAGTCTCTGTCGCAGGAGAAGAGAAGGCAGAGGAGAATAGATGGCAAATTCGGCAAACTGCATCGATAAGAGGCATCACTGGCAATCGTGTCCACATCTCCAGGTGGTACGCGATTTTCGACTTGGGACGCATCTATGACCTAATTGTGGGTAAAGATTGGATGGCAACCAATCTGCATATCATTGATCATAAAACTAATACTTGACACATGCTGGAGCCCGATTGGACTGAATTGCAATTAGGCACCCGCCTTCCTTCAAGAATCGTCACAACATCACTTATAGGTCTGCGACCTCACCAACGACGATTGAGAGAAGTTCGGGCCCATTGCAGGACAGTGGCCCATAAATCAGTGATTAATATGGTGTCCGCCTCCGGCGTCACCAAGTGCAAGTGATCAGGGATCTTAATCGTCAATATTCGGGAACGTATTGACAAGATAATAGTGCAGGAGGAGGCTACTCCACACAAGCCGGCAGACCTCGAAACATAGCGGCTGCGTGTCAGGAAGGCATTTGCAGACCTCTTCGAACTGCCAACGGGAGTTCCTCCAGCTTGGAAACACGACTTCCGCATCGACACCGACCCAACAGCAAAGCCACCTCATCGCCAGCCATACCTGATGTCAGATTTGGAGCGCTTGGAGTTCGAAACCCAGATTGACAAGATACTGGCCAATGGCTGGGTTACTGACAGCCACTCCCGATTCGCAGCACCGGTGATCATTGTCAAAAAACCAGATGGCTCTGGATTTCGGATGTGCGTTGATTACAGAGGCCTAAATTCAATCACTACCAGAGACCGGTACCCACTCCCATACATAGAAGATCTCATTGATCGGCTACATGGTTCCAGAGTGTTGACCAAGCTCGACCTAGCCAGTGGCTACAATCAGTTGCGCATACACCCTGATGACAGGCACAAGACAGCGTTCGTCCCTCCGGATGGCTTCTATGCGTGGACGGTGATTCCATTTGGTCTGGCTAACGCGCCATCAGTATTTATGCGTGCCATGCAGCGCATCTTGGGCCCGTACAAGAAGTTTACAATTGTATACCTGGATGACGTGATGATTTTTTCTCGCAATTTGGTCGACCACAAGATGCATGTCGACACTATCCTGCTGGCAATGAGGGCGGCGCATCTTCGATTGAATGAGCGAAAATGCGTTTTTGGAGCCACCGAGACGTCGTTCGTCAGTTTCAAGGTCAATTCGAGTGGAATCCACACGGAGGACAGGAAGATCGCAGCCATAAATGACTGGCCGATACCTCCGAGCACAGCCCAGCTTCGGTCTTTCCTGGGATTGGCAGGCTACTATAGGAAATTTGTGCACAAGTTCGCACACCGGACTACACAGTTATACACATTGACAGCCGAGAAACGTGCATTTCTGGGGCTTCGGAAGCATCAGGCAGAATTCGACTATGTTCGGAGGGCTTTGGCGTCTGCTCCGGTGCTGGCACTACGCGATCCTGAGCGAGAGTATATCCTGCGCACCGATGCGTCAGACGGGGCGATTGGAGGCGTTCTGGCTCAAAAGCAACTCTAGGGACCGGAGGGCCGGCTGGTGGAACGTCCGCTGGGCTTCTTCCCTCGAAAATTACATGACGTCAAGACGCGCTGCACAGCGTATGACCGCGAGTTGTTGGTGATCCACGACAATTTAATCCACTGGGAGCCTTACCTAAGCAATCGACATACGTCAGTATATACAGACCACGCGTCGCTGCAGCCTATCCTGAGCCAGCAGAAACTTTCCACCTGCCAATGGCGACACCTGGATAAATTACAGCAGATCGACTGTTCAATCAAGTACTTCCCTGCAGCGGCCAATCTGGTACCGGATGCGTTGAGCAGGATTCACCATCCAGTTTCGGCAACCCCAGCAGCCACCATCAGCATAAATTCCATTGAACTTCAGATCATCGGCGCAGAAGAATGGAAGCAAGAGGTGTGTGAGCTACTGGGTGAAGATGCGTATTTCGGTCCAATTGTCAATGGCCTTCGTGAGGAAGCCGAAGTAACCGACGAGGCGGGAAATCGGGCCTCTCATCGTTTGAAACAAAAGCACCATCGGAAAAACATGGTGCGAGCAAGACTGTTCCGACTTGATCATGGCCTTCTTTTTCGGAGGGATACTGGGGCACTCTGCATCACGCAGGGCATGTGAAGCGACGTTATCTAGGAAGCCCATGACTCACCGCTTGGTGAAGGACACCAAAGAGCGGAAAAAAAGGCAGCGGCCATTGCATCACGATTTCATTGGCCTCAGTTAACTCAGTCGGTACGGGCATGGGTTCGAGGTTGCGACGTTTGCCACCGTGTCAAACATTCCAATCAAGTGCCGTATGGCTTGCTGCAACCGCTGCCAATTCCGGCGACACGGGCTTCATGGGTTAATATCGATTTCATTACTAAATTACGAGCTACGGCCAGAGACGGCTACGACTGCATAATTATGATTGTTGATCCACCAACCGAGAGAGTACAATGGCAAGCAGCCAGGGAAAAGGATTTAACTGCAGATGCGTTCGACAGAGAGTTTATTGAGATGTGGGTTCGAAATAGGGGAATTCCGGATGACATTTTCTCCGATAGGGATACGCGCATTATGTCAGATTTCTGGGGATCCCTGACGGCCCAACTGGGAATCAAACGCCGTCACAGAACTGACTATCATCCGCAAACAGACAGCCAAGCGGAGAATGTGAATGCATTCGTCGAACACAAATTGCAGGCGTTCGTGGCTCAGTGCCCAAAGGAGTCGGACCCCCTGCTACCACTGGCTGAATTCACCTACAACACAGCGTACCATAAGTCTCTCAAGACTTCTCCATTTCGGGCCGACGTGGGATTCCTGCCGATGATGACGATTGATCCGCTGGTACCGACCCCGCATGCCGACCGGCAGCCGAAAATCAACCTGGAACCAGACGAATTCGCAGAACAGATGATGTCAGATTTCCGCCTGTTGAGAGAGAGGTTGGAGGAAGCGCAAACAATGATGATTTTGGAAGCTAATAAATATCACTTCCCGCACGATGTCGAAGTGGGAGATACGGTTTTTCTCGATTCCAGGCACCTCCCGATCGGCTATGAAAATCAAAAAAAATCGGAGTCGGCAAATCTCAATTCCAGAAAGTTTCAACAGCTGTTTTGGGGGCCGTTTTGCATCACCGAAGCTATCGGTGCCAATGCTTTCAGGTTGAACAACCCAGCTCACTGGAAAATATCCAATGTTTTTAACGTCTCCCGTCTGAAACGTGATCGTGTGGATTACGGCTGAGAACATCTTTCAACACCACCATTGCGTACAATGACAGACAAGGATCCGGAGTATGAGGTTGAAGCCATTCTCGAGCATCAGGGCAGTTCGGCCAAAACCCTACAATTTAAGGTAAAGTGGCTTGGATATCCCGAACCGGATTGGCAACCGTTGGCCAACTTGAAAAGCGGCTGCAGAGGTTTACTGCGACACTACCATCGAGAAAAGGGTCTTTTGGTCTATAGATGGATGCTCGAAGGCTAAGAAACAGGTTTTTGTGGCTTCTAACAGCTGCTGACACGCAGGAGGAGGGATCGAGAGGGTTTTAGCGGGATTTTCTTTTTTTGTGCTTCATTTTGGGGGCTGGTGCTGGTTTTCTTGGAGCGGAGGTAGTTGTGGGGGGTTCAGACGTGTACATAAGGTGCGGCTCTGCTGAAGCGCACTGACCAGGTTACCCAGCGCTGGCACGATCGACCTCCGCGTCGCTAGCTAGCTAATAGACTTAACCTTCCCGCGACCCCTCACGAAAGCTGTCAACCGCATGTTATCCGCACACAGATGAACAAACAGAACGAATGAACGCCATTATGAGACAGTACCTCAGGGCCTTCGTCAATTATCAACAGAACGATTGGACTCAGTGGTTACCAATGGCAGAATTCGCATCGAACAACCACACCGCGGAAACAACAGGATGCTCACCATGCCTTGGCAATTACGGATTTCACCCAAGAATGACCTTTAGTCAACATCCAATTCAGAATGAAAACGATATCAGGGAAGTAAACGCTAACACCCTCTCCCAGAAAATGAACCATATCTTCCAACAGATGAAGGCTGAAATGACTTCAGCGCAAGATATCCAGGCGGAACAAGCGGACAAGCATCGACGAGAGGGAGCGCAGATGAAGTTTGGGGATCGAGTCTGGATGGATGCCAGGAACATTAGAAGACAACGACCCAGTAAGAAACTTGAGTGGAAATGCCTGGGACCCTACAAGATTACGGAGGTGATCAGTTCATGGGCCTATTGGTTGCAGTTACCCAAGGATCTTCACATTCATCCAGTACAATCAATCTCCCGCTTGATCAAAGTATGTGATGATCCCTTGCCAGAGCAAATCGAATCCGCACCACCTGCAGTTATTGTGAACGGAGAAGAAGAATACGAAGTGGAACCCATCGACGACTCGAGGATGTTTCGACGACAACTGCATTACCTAGTCTAGTTGACAGGCTATGATGAACAAAGCTGCGAACCTGCAATCAATGTGGACGGACTTCAAGCAATCGATGTTTTCCACAAAGAACAACTCGGCAAACCCGGATCAATAGCCTTGTAGGAAATCGGCCTGTGGAAGGTGGAGCTACTGTCACGGTTGTGTCGAGTGAGAATCAGGGGAGGAATATGGATCGATGATTGAGATACAGGAATACGAAGGGAATCAGGTTTCGTTGGTTGAAATGAGGTTTTGTTGGAAAAAATCAGGTTTGTTGGAAAGAATCAGGTTTCGTTGGTTGGAAGCAGGTTTTGTTGATTGCGTTGTAAATATGGCGTGATGGTGATGGCGTTGGCCGCGGACTGAAGGGGTTGCGTACATAGTTGGGTGGAGTTAGGATGTATTTTGGAACGAGTGAGCAAAGGTGACGATGGTCGCGTTAACTGTATATAAGGATGCTGGATTTGCAGAGGATAGGTTTGTTCTTTACTCGTTCTCTAGTCTACAAAACAATCAATAGCTTCGGCACCAATATCTGTTCACTTCTGTGATTCCGGATTTCGAGTCTCCAGTTGTTACGCAGTACCCGCGATCACTGTATCCTCCCGTTTGGTTTTCATAAACCCTAGAACTTCGAGCCTTGAAACCTTGACAGTTCGGCTTTTATAACTGCTAGAACTCCGAGCCTTGAAACCTTAACAGTTCTGTGGAAATCATACATCTTGTATATTTCGCATGAATTGGCCCCAGATTTATCATTGCGCTGCCATTCAATAAGTTATCACCCTGCATGGCATATGCCCTGTATATCACATACTTTCTGATATTTTATATTGATTTCCCCATTCTATCTGTCTCACTGTAGCCTCGTGCCGACTAGGTCCCAAAGTTGGACAATCTGTCTTCCGAATTGTTGGAATTGTGTTTCTAAACCCATTGTGCAATCCTTCTCAATATCCCTTCATAGCGCTTACGTGGCATAGTTTGAAACTTCCCTGGAAAGTCATTGCCAAATGGCGGTTGTGCAAGGGCTCATAACCAGCTGTATTGAACCTTTATTGTTGACTGTCTAAGTCTACTGTGATATTAATTTCAGAACATAAATATTCGTAGCTCTGCGTTCAAACCTAACCCACACTACCCGATGACGTACTCTGATAATCGTTCCAACATTGAGAATGAAGCAGCTGTTGGAGCGGTTCTTGGAATACGTCATCACTTACACAAACAACCGATTCTCTCCTTTTCCTGTTTCATCCCGCTCTAGTAAGGTCTGTATATGTCACTGGGTGAAAATATAGTTGGAAATTTGATTGCACAATACTTGTGTGCGCTGACAGTCATGCTCCCTTTGGATGTCTTGAATCTTGTAGATGTTAGTCACTGTATAAGTGCAACATCACCGTATCGAGAGTTTTATACACCAACATATACTATTTTATCCTTGTGTGCGACCATCTCTAACCATATTACCTTGTATGGGGCCCAACCACATCCAATACCTTCACAGTGAGGGCAGATCAGAACAGGACCCTCTCTGGACAGTCCTAAGAAAATGCATGGCAGAAGTGTGCACTGCATCTACTGTCTGCTGTGCCATTTACCAAACCAATTATACGCGTTTTACCACCTTACAAATCCAAACTGCAGATAAAACTATCTTTCCAATCAAGTACTTGAATTCTGATTGGATCACAATATCATATATATGTAGATTATGTATTTTTTGATGCTTTTTCACGTCCTGATGTCAAAATTATGAATGGATTAATATTTATTCATGGGCTGTGGAAAAACATCAAAAAACCGGTCAAAATCAAGGTTGTGCTCACACCCCAGCCAAAATTGAGGTTTTTCCACAGCTAATCAACAAATATTCATCCGACTGAATATCTGCCACTAAGATGTGAAAGAGCATCAAAAATCGCATATTCGCCATGTACATCATATCACGATCCGATCAGAACTCAATTTCATTTATTGGTGCGAAAAAACCGGGGTTTGGGGTTTTTGTTTGTTTGAATCATTCGGCCGCTTGCGGCCATCACATAATCTAAACCTTTTCCTAGATACTTCCCCAGTGTGACCGTCAGGTGTCTCTTCTTGTCTCTTTGAGCAAAGTCGTATCATCTCTTTCTCCATCTTCCCTGCCTGCCCATCCTCTCCTTAAGCCTCCGTAACACTTCCGACATCAGTATCCGTTAAAAACTTCAACATTGCCTTTTCTGCTTCTTCCGTATCGAACACCTGCACCAACGGCACTCTACCCCTCCCCTTCATCAAACACTTCTTCCGCAACTTCTTCCACGGAGTATCCTGCTGCCGCCTCCACTTCTTGCGCCACTTGAACAAGTGGTCTACTGTCTGCGTCAAGTGTCCACACCACCAGCACTCCTTGCTTGCTTTCTTCTTAATGCGTTCCAGATAAACTCCTGTCAGCGCGTGTCCCACTTTTAACTAGAGAAACCTTCCCGCGACGCTTTTCTTGGTTTCGCCCAACAGCTTGCTCATCCTCCTCTTTTTGTTCACTCTGTACCCCCCCTTTTTGCCGTGGAAGTTTGCCTTCCACCACTTTTCACTTTCGCTCCACTTGGCTTCCGTGACCTTTCTCTGCACCTTTGCTATCGACCACCTCTTGTATCCTTTCACAAGCTCCAGCGTGCCCTCCACTCTTTCCGCGGCTGCTTTCGCTTGTTCATCGGCTTGTTCATTTCTTTCAACTCCTTCGTGAGATGGTACCCACCGGTACTCTATTTCCACTCCCGTTCCCACGATCTTGTTGTTCCAGTCAACTGCATTTTTGGCCATCCGCTGTCCAGGGCCTAGCTTGTCGTCTTGCACCCGTTGTATTGCGGTGACTGAGTCTGAAAAGATAACCACCTTCGAGTCTCCTGTCGTGGGTAGCATTTCTGCCGCTTTCCGTAGACCCCTTTCGATGGCGTATACTTCAGCGTCGAGGACTTCTTTCTTATTTCCCAGGTAGTGTCGCTCCGCTTCCCAATCCACTTCTCCCTCCCTCCATACCACGGCACACCCGACTCTTCGGTCTTCTAGCCTTGATCCATCTGTCCAAAGAATTAGGCCTTCGTCTGCTATTTGAGCGACCTTCAGCTCTTCCTTCTTTTCCAGGACGTACACTTTCGCTTCCGCTCTCTGTGGGTTGATGGGTAAGAAGTTCGTTTCTCTCTTCCCTTCTACCCCTAAGCCTTTTCTCAGCCTTACTGCCAGCGTCGACTCTCCCTCCACCAACGCCCCTCCTCCTGCCTGGTCTGGCATTTCAGCTAATCTTTTGGCGAATCGTCTCATCCGATTATTGAGTAGTGATATTGCCGGTCTCTGTCCTGCTTCCTTAAGTAACGGAACCGTCGGTGTTGACTTGAACATCCCAGTAACCCTTCTTGCCGATTCATTGACCAGTTTTTGGAGTTCGTGTTCGCGTCCTATCTGTCCATCCCACCACAGTTCTGACCCATACAACGCCACGGACTGAACTGCAGCTATCTGGACCTTCTTGGCATTTTCTGGTCTGAGTCCGAGTCTTCCGGTTATTTCTTTGATTCTCCCCTGTGCCTTCTTTGCTTTGGTCATGACGCGGGGTTTGGAGTTAGACGTGTGGTTTTTGGCCGTTCCACCTCCAAATAACTATCTCTCAAATTCAGTAATTGAGTTCTAATTGCATCGCAATATGATAGATACTTAGATTATGTAGTTTTGGATGCCCATTCATGTCCGGCTGTCAGAATTATGATTGGATCAATATTCGTTGATCCGCCATGGAAAACCATCTGAATACCGGCCAAAATCGCGGTTTTTCCACAGCCGATCAACGAATATTCATTGGATCATAATTCTAATGCCAGGACATGAAAGAGCATCAAAAACTACATAATCTACATATATATTATATCGCGATCCAGTCAGAACTCAATTACTTGATTGGAACGAAAGAATTGGCATTTTGTGGGTCAGGCTCTGCTGCCTGATGTTTGCCGCCACATGCAGTCCACGCTTCCGCCGCGCAGGTTCTAGGGACTGTCCGGAGAGGCTCCCTTGAGAACATTAGACAAAAATGCGAAGGCCATTGGGAATTTATGTTGGTGATCAATGTGTCTGCAGTGCCTTACCTATCTATGAATACAAGCTTTCTACAGGCCCACGGGCTATTTAGTCGCGTCGAACTTATGTAGTACATCAACGTCCTCGCTGTTGTGTGGGGGTATACTCCTGAACGAATCAACATCTTGACACATCACTGTCTCAGAGGTGCCAACACACCGACTCCACTGCACCCCCAACATTGGGCTGCAAAAAGCAGAACTTCTGTCCACGCAACACATGGAGCGACTCCATTGGTGAAAAGACCGTGAAATGCCAGTCATGAGCCCGCACCCCATGAACGTGGAGGCGCTTAGCAAAAATAACTCAAAGATGATAAGGTTTTGGATTGCTGGCTAACTCACATGTGCCGTATGTTGCAACCTCAAATCCGGGTGTGGTGGTAGTTCTCTACTTGAACATTAATGTTGCACTTGGAAACTTACCTGGGTGACGAAATTTATTTCATTTCCGCTGGCTAGGGATCCCAACTGTCCGGTGCATCCCAGGAGCCCGAATAGATATTCATATTCTGGCGCTACGTAAACGGCAAAACAAGCTGTGAGGGCGGGCCGGAAAATTAGCGTCCGGATATAGACACCCTGAGTTACAAAAAGGAAAAATGAAACGATTGGTGGTTTTGGGAAGCGGGGATAAATACATTTAGTTGAATGTAGTTCGATATTACGAACAAAATTTTAGAGGCCTTGGAATAGGATAGGAACAGGTCAAATAGCTGATGTACAGTGCCAGGCACTGTCCAGTGAGACACCGTAGAAGTTACCTAGACGAAATCCCCACCAAATACAAAAATCGCGAGTCGTGGTCGAATACTACTGATGGACCTGATTCTAGTATGATAGTCATGTGGTCGCAGAAATAGTTTGAAGCTTGGCGCTCTATGGATGGCCCCCGTAAATCCTGCCCGACCACATACAACATTGCAATTACCGCCATCACAGTAGTTTTTCAGCTTATCAACGTTCGTAACTGACGTGGATCTTTATTAGGGTCACCAATTCCAGATATTACATGCGACCACTCATATAGCCTACGCAGACAATTCTTGTTCTGGCTGTGCGATGATCGCCTCTCTTTATAGCAATAGGTCAGCGGATGACGCTTTGGCTACCTGAACTGCCAGTCAGTGCAACAGTTCCTACCGAATCATGTGAGAACGGGAGATTCACATGTTCGCCCCTGCCGTGAATATGAACTGCGGAATCCCTTTGATTCTTGGGACGGACAGTCACCCGCCATCTATATACCCAAAACAACTGTTGCGGAAATAAATTCGTCTTCTCACCAATACTCTAGTATCCCCCCAGAGTCGACATCATAGAAATATTAAATTTTGGCGCAGATATCACCTTCGCCATGGAGACACCCAGGTATTAAATCCATAACACTTTAGGTATTAGTAAGCTACTGACGCCAGCAATCTATAGTCGTGCAAAGTTAATCTCAGTCACATTGGTATTACTGGCAATATACGTTGCGGCTGGTGCTACTGCTGGACTCATTGCCTTGACATACGCCTATCGCCGACAAGGACTTTTCGCCTTCTCGTTCCTCGTGCACGATCAGGGGGCCCTCAACAACGTATTTACCATCATCGGCTGTTTTCATGCAGGCTTTGCATTTGCTTTGACACGGTTGAACGTCCGGATCGGTGCCCAGATCCGAACCCGAGCGGTTCTGAAGAATGTCGCACCCGACGTTCTTCTGAATACCCTGCCAGACTCACCTCGCCGGACAACACTCACGACAAGACTTGGGCTGTTGTTAACCATTTCAACTGTCATTACAGCCATCATTACTATAATCACTGGCGTTGTGTACAAGCGGGGATTCTTCCTTGGGACAGAGAACACCACAAACACTACGAGCTATCCCATCGAATATATTACCACATGCACACCACTCAATTTCACGGATTGCAACGTCAATCTGTTCGCATTCTTTGGAACCGCTATACAGTTTGTGCTGAAGGGCAATAACGGAACTCCTTTCACACTCGGAGTACAAAGGATTGATGCCGACCGCCGCCGAGTCATCATTACATCGATACCTCTCATGCCGAAGGACTTGAATATGAAGAAAGTATCTGGCGAAGTCCTGGCGGTCATTGGAGAATATCAAGATGTCACAAGCTCGCCCCCAGCTTTCACACAAAGTTGGACCGGCGCTACAATATCTGTCCGCGTGGGTTACAGTGGCGACAAATGGATGTTCGATAACGATGATGGCCAAACGATCATCGGTGATATCAAATGGTGCAAAATATCGTGCGATTGGGAGTTCAATCAAGGTGATATGACGTTAAATTCTTGCGATGTTGAGAATGCTCGATGCGGCAATACGACCAACCCGCTGTGGATATCCAACGCGGTGAAGTGGCAGGCTCCCCTATATGCATACGCAATCTTCCATGACTATTATGGGAGAAATATGAATCGGTTATTGGATTCGGGATTCATAATTGCGACTATGTTTACCGCGCATGTGCTTGGGTCCGGGGAAGTTTATAATCCGTTAATTGATACGTTATTGGCCGACCCCAACACAAAGCACATAGCGAAAGCAACCTCCCTCGAGTTCCAAGTGGACTCAGAACACATGGTAATCATCTCAAACCACTATGCTGCGGTCTATATTATAACGCTGTTAGCGACTGCGATTGTTCTTTTATATTGCGGGTACGTTGATAAAAAGGTGTGGATGACAACATGGGCGCCGGTGTACATGTCTATAATGGGCATCGATAGAGTTCGCAACATAATATCGGAGACAGATGGTGGACTGAAGTCAGTCAAAATACAGAGGGAGTCCAATTTACTATCAAAGACTTGGCCGCCCAAATTCCACCGCAAATCAGACGGGGAGGACGAGGATGAGGTGTTGTTACCTTAGTCAAGTGTACGTGCGGTGGTTGCTGCTGTTTCATTATTTCCCATTTACCTTTGTCGGGAAAAGTGTCCGCGCTACCGTAATCGGTATTTGTTATCGCTGTTAGGGCTGTGTTATGGGACGTTTTGGCTGTTACCACTCCACCACCTATATGTTATGGCAGCTTATTGCAGCTTAGTGGGTGCTACCGTACACTTGCATACGGTTTTTCGATTTTCAAGATGATATCTGAATGTTATGTGGAGATTATCATTTTGAAACACTAATTGATGTTCGGTTTTAGTGTGGTATATGCTTTTGACTGCAATTTTCGCGATTTCTTGTATTCTCACTTAGATGACCTCTCACCAACTTGTAGAACCTGTAAGGACATTGGTACTTGAAATTACAGTTACTATTGATATCTATTTACAGTTTATGCATGGCCAGAAGAATATAAGGAGAGACAGGGCAATGCTTGATGAGAGACGGCTCTCAAGTGCTATTTACAAGTTGTAACAATGGTACTCGCCGGATTTTCAAGTTATGGGACACCCGAAACCTTAGCCCAGGCCGAAATTGATTAGTGGCGGCGCTAAAATGACACTGGATCGGGGTTAGGGTTCTGGGTGGCATAAAACTTGAAAATCCGACAAGTAGACACTCTCAACTCTGTCATGGAAACTCGTGATATTTCTGTTATGTCACCTCTGACATTCCCACTCTCACAACATTGGTTTTGCTGTTTACCAAACTCAAATAAGTTAGCTTTGAACTGGGTTTGGAGATGGATAAACAAGATATCTCTCAAGAAGGCAGAGGGCAAGACTATGTGATAGATTTCAAGAGGGCTTGGAGAGATGGTCAATATGGTATTTAGGTGGGCTTCAAGTGAGTGAAGTGATGGAAGACAGAGTGGATAGGAGCCTGGGTTAATGACAAATGAGTTGGTGACAGTTAGTTGGAAAGGTTTGGGGAAAGATCACATGGAAGCCAGTGGCAGAAACCGTTAGCCATAGAGAAAAATAATCAATCAATCAATAACTTAGCTTGACAGATGTTAACTAATTGTCACCAAGTGGATTGGAGAATATGACTTGGACAGAGAAAATAGAGGTTGCACCCACGGATGGGTCGGTCACTAGAGTCTGTGACTGAAATTGATTCCACAGAGCGAGTATAAAACAGAATGCGAATTGATTGGTGGGATGCTAGACTCGATAGATGATAATCCATCAGTAGCGAGCCACATGATTATTGGGAAGGGGATAGTGTTGTCAGGTGCTGCAGGTACCACACTTGGCAACTAGTGCATGTATGGTTGCTGTAGCTAGCGACTAGGAAAAATAATCGGTGTAAGACAGTAATTGATTGTACATGATTCGATGAGAGCTGGCTGCAGATCTCACCTGGATGTTAACAGACTATGCTAATGGCCGAAACATTAGTGTGGTTGAGACAAGGTTGCAAGAAGTAATGGTGATGGAGATGACGATGGACAGATACGATGGGAGAGAGCATGGATTCATACAAGAAATGCAGTCCCAATTCAGTCAGTTACATTCATATGGTTGTCTCATAGTTTCTGGGGCAAGCACTATATTGTTGTAATAGCGGAAATCATAACCCTGATATGGATTCGGCATGCGATAGTGGGTTAGGAGGAATGAGATTGGTCAATATTTCAGGCTCAACATATCAACCAAGCGCTAGTTTTTCATGTACAAGTCACCAGTCCAGTTGTCATTCTTCTTCACCCCTATTCAGCTTCTCCATTCCCTTTCATATATATGCATCTTTTCTCTCAGCTTTGTTACATATATTGATAAGTCCCTGCCATCATGATTGCCAGGCCAGAGCCCGCTCACATTCACAGCCCACTGTCAATCATCCTCACTCAAATGATGATTGTTTTGCACTATGTGCCTCTGGACTCAGTCATCCCCATCAGCACTGGATTTCATCCCCAGGTACATGCTGCCATGCTCCATATATGCAACCCCTTCCCTCTTTATCTCAGTCCAGTGATCAACTGGGGTTTTTCAATAGTGGGTCAACATTTCCGTCACAAGGTTACACACGTATTACACCAGTTTATGATCAGAACCGCAGGCTCCATAATCCGTCGCAAACACTGACTCTAGCTACCAATGCAATCCCACACTCCAGCCATAATCTCCAGCTACCAAATTCAATGACCAACTCAATTTCATGTTTGTACAAGCCGCCAAATACCCTTGATGCGGCCAATCCCCTCTTTGACAGTTCAGTTGTCTACTGGGCTTCCCATGTGTGTGTTAACACCTCCCCACCAAGGTTGATAAATACTCAACTTATATTGTGTCAGGTTCTCACTCTATATATATGACATATGATCCATCTCTAGCTCCAGCCCTTTTCCGTGCTGTTTTTCATTGCCCTCATCTCTCATCAACCTGATCTCCCCAAGGCCACATGTGAGTCATTTGGTACAAATGAACTATTTCATTCAACGTCCACATGTAATCTATTTCATTTAAATTTTTCCAACCTGACTTGATATTTACTTCATGTAGCTATCCCCTACCACAAATGAATGCAAACATTTTATAGTGGTAAGATCAAGTATATCAGATTTGTGAAAGTGTAAATGTACGTTGTTAATAACAGAATATTCTAGGTTCGAGATTGTACCTGTTAGAGTGTATATGTTTAAATTTGTAAATAGATGTTCGTAATTCAATATCAAAAAAATGGTATATAACATTATTAAATATACTGCAACCATGAATTTATAGTAAATACGGTTCTGCATTAATATTTGATTTTATAGTCCAACATAAATATCATGAACATAATTCTAGACTCTGATGAGCGAACATAAGATCCTACTGTATCACAGCTATCATATACATGATACTTTGAATCTGAGACCTATTAAACACAGGCCCCTTGGCTATTGCACCTGGAGACACATTGTTAATCAGCGATAAGATTGAAGTATTCCTGCATGTTTTGGTATGATGTTGGAGTATTCATGGTGTGGTATCCACGTTATCCATAATGAACATCGGCCTATCTGTAATATCTGGCTCTATGAAAGCTTTACAAACGGGTGATTATTAGCAGATGATGCAGTATGGTGATGTCATGAAAATGGAATCGAATTGGGAGACTACCAGAACTGGAGTTTGCAATTTGGCCTGGGTTCATTGACATGTTGGTCGAGATGGAGCCGATGGAACCGGACATCCTCGCTGCATATTTCGGACTGCCGCCGCCACCACGTGGCGGCCTACTACCGCGAAGGTGAAGCTTCGCCGGCTGAAACTGAGGGATGTTGGGTTTCAGCAAAAGGGAATTGCTGCCACCACGATGTTTATTGATCCCTCCGAGCTAAGGGATTTAGACTTTACTGACTTACTGCCAACAGGGCCCATCAACAGCACTCTGAGGCCAAGGCCTCGGATCCGAATCCCCGCCACACCAGAGGGCATCTGTGACGCCCGCACGGAGCAGGCCGGGGGAGCCATAGTACCACAACTACAGCCAGTCTCATTGTTGTCCAGCAGAGTGTCCCAGACCCAGCTGAAGCGGGGGACAGATTTGACACCCAAAAATCGGAACACCGAAGAAACTGAGAAAATGGAGGTTCATAATTGGAAAAGCAAAAGCGACAAAAGTGACGAAGAGATGAAGTCACCGACTGCGCTACCCTATGAAAGAAGGGCAAGTGTCAACATGAAGCCAAGACAATTAATAAAGTTTCCCACCACACAACGCAAGCCTGGAGCAGGCCCCAATTGGCACAGTCAGTGGGAAGATTGGTCCGATCATGGACAAAAACAGGAGATTTAAGAATTGATTGTCAAAGTCGACATTATCGGTGCATGGCAAGAAAAGAAAATCCAATGAGCAAAGTAAGAGAAAGGGTATTGGACATCACTCAAATAGTGGACAGCAGAAGGAGAAGTGGCAGAAACCCAAGCCAACGATTACAGACTTGTTATGCCCAGTTGGAAAATGGCAATAGATGCCAGGTATACCAAAATGAAAGGGCGGATACAGGGGATGAGTGACAAGCTGAACCAAATCCAGGTGTTCTGCGAGAAGATCAGGATGGAAGGATTGACCCCAGACGAAAAGCCAATTATTCCAATGGCAGATATGCTGAGTGATAGCATGTGAAGTTATTTCGAAGCAAAGCAGAAAAAGATAGACAAGAAAGAGAAACAAGAGACAGCAAAAAAGAGGAAGGTGGTTCGCAGGGAAGTTCAGGAGGAACTAGGAATTGCCCCCATGGATATTGAGACAAAGAAAAATCAAACAGTCAGAGTGCAAGACTATATAGAGAAGGCCCTTGAAATGGAGGTTGACAGAGAGGCATTGAAGGAGTTGAAACACGCCGCAAAGATTGCGCCTGGTGGAATGGAGCCAGAGCCAGTGGCAGTAAGGAACCCTTTGGCAAAGAAACCAACAGGAGCATCACTGGTAGTACCAAGAATAATCGAACCCAAGGGAAAGACCAAACCGGCGCTGATTGCAATTCTGGATATTGTTAGCAACGGTTCCATATTACGGGTGCGGGTCGGTTCCGGTTCCAAACCGCCCATGGAATCAAACCACCCAATCACAAGCGGTTCCGACCCGGAACCGAACCGACCCACCGGGTTTTGGCAGGTTTCGTCTCCAACACTATCGCTCCAATTCAGTATTTAAGTTCTGATTGGATCGCAACCTGTTATATATGTAGATTATTCAGTTTTTGACGCTCGTTCACCTGATGGTCTCCGATTTGCGATACGATTAGTATTCGTTAAGTCTCTGTGACATAGAGCCGAAAATACGGCCAAAATCGCATGTTTTTCACAGCAACTCAACGAATACTAATCCTATCGCAAATTGGAGTCCGGGATGTGAAAGAACGTCAACAACTGCATAATCTACGTATATAACATGTCGCGATCCAATTAGAACTCAAATACTCAATTGGAGCAGAAACACTGTGATTATTGGGACCGATGAAAAATGAGGCTCTGCTGCAGGTAAAACCCACCAAAACCCAGCGAGTTTCGGATCGGTTCCGGGTTGGAACCGCTTGTGATTGGGCGGTTCGGTTCCTTGCCGGTTCCAGAACCGACCCGGAGTGACGGATCCGGTTCGAAACTGGACCGCGGCCGGGTTACTCAGACCCGTTGCTGACACCAATTCTGAGAGTCTAGAAAAATAAGGCAGCAGAGAATGCCATCAAAAGACCAAAGATAGAACAGAAGAGGGAGGGGGGAGTCAAGGAATAGAAAGAGCCACCCAAAGCACCCCCACGGCCACAGCAACAACAGATTAAGAATCAGAAGAGAAAAAGATGAGCAACTTGGAAAGATTGGCAGCGTTGATAGTAGGACAAAATGAAAAGGTTGAGGTGGAACTCCAAGTAGTCGGAAGAAAGACTGAGAAGAAAGAAGAATCGATGAAGGTGAGTGGCCTGGAACCTATACCCACCAACAGGAATATGCTAGAGAACAGGAGTATCTTGAGCAGAGGAGACAATAGCCTCTCGTTCTCCATCAATGAAGACACAGAAATCCTGTCCAAAGTCAACCAAGCTCTGTGGATATGCAAGGTCCCAGCACACATCAGAATGACTGGAATCTCCACCAATTTGGGAGGATATATCACAGCTTTGGCAGGGGGAAAGCATCAGCAAACCGGATGATCAATTTCAGAGGAATCAGCGTTTCAGTGGCCAGAAAGATACAGCTGGGCATCATCGATATTGAGGGTAATGAAACCTGAGAGAGAGTACAAATGCACCGAATAACTTCAACCAGTACATTTCAAAGCCATTGGGAGGCCTGGGAAAGTTGAGAGAAGAAATTCACTGTCAAGGATTCAGGGCTCGGTATTCTCGGGGTTATAAAACTGACAGCCGAAGGGCTGAAAATGACGGAAGTAGCCTGTGGTTAGAAGAACGAGAACTGTAGGCAAGAGACGTGATGTAGACGCACCACATGCAAAAAGAACTGGAAGCAGAAGCGATTTCTGTGACACCGGGAGTGTCACTCCGGATTTACCCGGTCAAAGCTGTATCTGTACGTAATTCAGGACTGCTTTGGCGCTAGATTGGGAGCTTCACTCGGGATGTTGACATTACTAAAAGGTTTTGAATGAAAAGAATAGGCTTTCAACATGGGTATATTGTTAAGGCTTGATCTCCTCGCTGAGAAGGTTGATTGTGATGATCATGCCTTTCTACCCTCGAAGAATTCAGAGGTCTTTATACCTCTTTCTTCCCTTTTTAATAAATACTTCTAACTACGCATTTCTCTAGAGCTCCCAACCCAACCACAGAACCAATTTCCCTCGCAACTACCGCAGGCCTCCATCTCGCGATCCTTGTATCGTCTTACCTTCGTTACATTATACCCGGACCATTGGTATTCTTTATGATATCAGCCCTGTGGCAGCTGTCTTCGGACCAGTGGTATCCTGTCTTTCGAGCGACCAGCGGACAAATAGTCTTCGTTTGATAGAGAGTGGCTTCGTTGTGTTGAGTGGTGCATCCTCTAGTTTCGGTAGAGAGTAGCTTCACCGTTCGGGGCAGTGTATTCTCTAGCTTCGTCCGGCAGAGAGTAGCCTCGCTTACTCGGGGCCGTGCTTTCTCTAGCTTCGTCTAGTAGAGAGTAGAGAAGCTTACTTGGAGCGGTGCTTTCTCTAGCTTTCGTTGTTTGGAGTGGTACGCTCTCCCGCTTCACTCTTCAAAGCGGTAGCTTCGTTCAATTGAGAGTAGCTTTCCTATCCGGAGCGATGCATTCTGTAACATTGTGGTTCGGAACAGTGCGTTCTGTAGCTTGTTCTAGTGGGGAGTATGTTCGCTATTCGGAGCGGTGCTTTCTCTAGCTTCGCTGTGATCGCCGAGATAAGTGATAGCCGATGGCATCTCATTGGGCACGTCGCGGGTGATTATGTGTGTCTTTGCTGCGATGGTATTATGCTAGGTATAACACTACCCACTCCCTTGGACAGTTTATCTCTGAACGGACTTATTGCTACTTGGCTTTTGGCAAAGTAAGATCTTGCGCACCCAAGTGCAGTGTTTTCGAAATCCACTTCATCAGTGGGCCCACACAGTCCATTTCGCTTCGTCTGCTTGCTGAGACATGCAAGCAAAGTCGACCAAGCCAGTTGCTCGTGTCCAGTTGAGACATGGCAGCGAGCAGAATAGGCCAATCAGGTTGTATGCGTCTTGTGCTTTCTTTTTCGTATGATGATCTGGAAAAATCGTGACCCCGCTTCCCCTAAAACCCATATCCATCTTTTCTTTTGATTTTGATTCGGTAATATATGACCCCTTGTGCCCAACAAACACAATCCTTCATCAGGTGTCTTGCTAGCTGATAAAAACTCTTCGTGGGGAAATGGTACTAGCTTAACTGTCCAATTCTATTGTCCTTCACGGCCTGAGGGTTCCATCCATGGTACTCCTGCAATATTTCTTTGTGATAGAAGCTGTCATACGGTTCCTCAGTTCAATCTGCTTCTGCTGCATATCCCGTCCACTTAACCAGGTATAAGACTAGTGTCCGTATTTTGCTCTACTGGCTGCCCATAACCATTTCATCTTGGTAGATTGTTCCATACTCGTAGCCATCTACATCATAACCAAGCTCAATCTGCCCACTGGCCGAAACACGTTCAGGTGGAGTTGTAATAGTGTCGTTGGCGAGTCGATATGGTTTCATGAGAGATACATGCAAAGCATTGTGAATACGCCATTGGCTTGGTAACACAAGGTTGATAGCGGTGGGCGAGAGTACCTTCGAGACCTTAATGGGTCCACGAAGGTTGGCATCAAATTTGTTTGATAGCCATCTAGTTTTGAGATTCTTCCCGTTTTGGATAACCAGATCACCAGCTGAATACTTGGGCGGTTCCTCATCACACCTATCATGGTACTTCCCCATTGTCTCCAGTGCTTGTTCTAAGCTTCTACAGCAAAGTGTATGCACGCAGGTCATCCAATAAATGTAATTGCTAGAAGCCAGAATCTTTGATTGTGATTCGATAGGCCAATTCGTTCGAGAATCGAACCCAAAGTTTGCAAAGAATGGTGACATTCCCGTAGCGGTGGTGATAGAGTTATTATACGCATACTCTGCGATTGGTAACATCTCAAACTGATTATCCTCCTCATAATTGCAGTAATTCCGCAGATAGCATTTCAGTATTTGGTTGACTCCTCCCGTGTGCCCATCTGTTTGAGGGTGGAATGGCGAAGAAATCTCACACCGATTGTCAAGAACATCTACCAACAAGGAACAAAAGGTGGAGGTGAACCTAGAGTCCCGATCTCACAATATGTTCGATGGTAGACCATACAATTTTCAAACTTCTTTCAGGAAGATTCTGAACAAATGGGTAGCAATCTTCTCACCATCTTTAAATGGAATGAAGTGAGCCAATTTCGTAAAGCGGTCCGCAATTACCCATACCGATGCGCATCCGTCTGATACTGGCAATTCGACAATGAAGTCCATAGAGATTGAATCCCATCGTCAGGAGGCAAATTCGAGTGGTTGAAAGAGTACGTACCGAGCATGGCGAGCTGCTTTTTTTGTTTGGTACTCAGGGCATGAGCGAACATAACCATCAATGAATTTCTCCATGTCTGGCCAAAAGAAGTTTAGTCTGACCAGCTCGATTGTCATATCCTGCCCCATGTGTCCAGCCACCTTTAAATTGTGCTCCACTTCCAGTATATCTTTTTTCAACGCCAAATCGTCTGGAATCCACTGTCTGCCTATATATTAAAGGGCTTCATTTTCAAACAAGATGTCTGGGATAGGACTGCTTTCCATTGCGCAGACGTACTCTTCTTGATATGCAGCATCGCTGTTAGCAGCGCTGACCACTGCTTCCAACAGCTTCGAAGTAAAATCGACAACTGCAATCGCATTCAACTTTAAAGAACCAATCGCAATTCGTTCGCCAGATAATTTCATTGCTGTCACTCGTACTGTTGTCCCGTCAGAAATTGCCACCTGATCAGGTCACAGAATGCGGTGGATTGGCTGATTTTCGTTTTCTTCAGCACTACCTCCCCGTTTTGAGGGCGGTACACCGAACGCCTAGATAAAGCATCTGGTATCCCATTCCCCCTGCCTGGTCGGTAGAATATTTTGAAATCATAGCCTTCCCATTCTTGAGCCCAACGTGCATGTCCCCAATTCAAATTCATAGTAGTCGTAAAGTATTCATGATTCTTGTGATCGGTGAACACACTAATTGCATTAGCAGCCCCTTGGAGATAATGCCTCCATTTTTTGAATGCAGAAATGATCGTGAGCATTTCCTTGTCATGAATTTTTTTGTTAATTTCTACCTTATCCATCTTTCGAGAGTGATAACAATGGGGTGCAGTCTTCCATCAATGACTTGGGAGAGAACTGCACCAATTGCAAAATTGCTTGCGTCAGTTTCAATCACTAAAGGTCAAACAGGCTCCATATGCCGTAATATGGGTTCATCCGTACAGTACCTCGTGAGCGTAACGAAGGCTATCTCATTTTGCGGATTTGCTTTCCAATCGAACTTTCGGTTCGTTTTCTTGGTTTGCTCCGTAGAGGCATGGCAGGTCTTCGAACATCCTTCACTGAAGCGTCGATAGAAGTTGGCTAATCTGAGGAACGACTGGACGTCCTTGACAGATTCCAGAATCTCCCATTTGAGAATAGTGTCAATCATGTCATCGGACATGCGGACACCTTCTCCCGATATAACCTACCCATGGAATTCAACATGCTTCTGATGCCATTCACACTTATCGGGTGCGATGGCCAAATTGTGTTCCTGTAATTGACTAAGGACTTCTAAAGTCAATCGTACATGCTCTTCTTCGTTGTCTGTATTGATCAGGATATCATCCATATAGACTACCACTCTATGATCTATTAGATCTCGCACGATCTCGTTCATCATATCCTGGAAAGTAGCTGGCATATTCCCCAATCAGAAGGGGATTACCCGGAATACGTAATGTCAATATCTCCTACGAAACACTGTTTTCCATTCGTCTCCAGGTTTCATTCAAATGAGGTTGAATCCTGCCTTCAAATCAATCATGGTGAAAATCTTCGATCCAGCAACCCTGCCTCATAGTTCATTCACAAGCGGCAATAGATATCGATTCATACTCGTCACACGATTAAGATCTTTGTAATCGACGCACAAACGTATGACTCTTCCTTGGGGCTTTTGAACGACGTGAATCGGTGCATCCGCGAGTGACTTGCTTGAACGAATCTTCCCAGAATTTACCATGTCTTTAAAATAATCTTTAAAGACCAAAAGATGCTTCTCTCTGAACGCATAAATAGGACCGCATGGGGGTTGTTCCCCATTCTTCATGGCAATGGCTTGATCTTAGGATCGATGTGGCGAAAGAGCATTGGCAGTTTCTCCATTGTATATCGCTTGAAAGTTTCCATACTGCCATGGAATTCGCTCTACCCAATCGACCTCTATTTCATGTGCCACCTTGACATGTATTGAACCAATAACCCCGATCCATCAAGGGTGAGTTCCAAACTTCAAATGTGAATCTTCAAATTTGATTGAGAACAAGGATACTGCTGCCGTTGGGCAATGTTGGTGGCAGTGTTGCAACGTCAACTGGAGCTTATCGTTTTCTTCGGTTACTCTGCTGAGTGCTCCATGCTTGACAATCCGCCAGTAGGGTAGCAAGATGTCAGACGAATTGTGCATTGGACCGATATTCAAGGTTTCTTTGGTATAATGGAAATCATACTGTACAGTAACAGGGAAGGTGTACTGCCAACCTGCTCTTTCTGCTCTTTCTCTATTGAAGTTTTTGACTATCATTGGTTCCATTCGAGTCATTAATGGAACACCATGTAATTCGGCCCACTGCTTCGATATGATAGGTGTATCGCACCCAGTATCCAAGAGAACCCTTACAGGGACGTTCTTTTTGTCACGAAAGCTTGCAACTATACATACTGTCAGTTTTGTACCTGTTTTCAGTTCAGCTAGGAGTTGTTATTTTGGTCACTTGGGTTCAGGTTCAGGTGTGTTGGCCGCAGCCTTGCGTTTTCAATCGGTTCGAGTTGAAACCATGAGGAACTGCCTTTCGACACAGCTCCGGCCGCAACCGGTCATAGTAACTGACATTTGTAAATTTGTAGGTGGATGAGATTGAAGACAGATTCGATGGATATTGCTTGTCACGCTTGAATGCTATATGACCTCCATATTTCGAGTACTGAACTCAGCCTCAGGCAATATTTTTAAACGGCAGAAACGAAAGTTTTGATAATCGAAAAACCTACACACAATACCAATAACCGCACTGGCAAGGAAACCCAAAAGAGATATCTGTATCAATATATACAAAACATAGAGATGTCTGTACCTCAAAATCACATTGGAAAGACCGCAATTTCATATAACAACGGAAAGACAAAATAAACTCATTACAGTAGTCAATCTCTATACCTTCAGAGTCAACCTCATAAAGCACTCGAGATCTTGAGGCTGCTGCTGGTGGTTTTGTAATTTGATCAGCCAGACACCTGGGCCTGACCTGGGAAGAAGAGATGGTTATCTCTGTCGTCAAAGATTCCACCTTAGGCTTTCTCTTTTTCTTGCTGGACGAAAGTATGATAGCATTCTTGCAGCAGACCCAGTGTTGCTCCAAAGAACCGCAGTGTTTATATTCGTTACGCTTGGCTCTTACTTTCAACAAACAAGCGGAAGTGCATTTCAGGGCTTCGCCCTTGTCCGGGTTGACAGGCTTAGAAACCTTCTTCTCAGTTCGAGGTTTCCTTGAGTCCGAACCATTTTCAGGATTCTTCTTTCCTTGATTGCCCTTATGATCACAATCATCATCACGTGTCCTGTTAACGTCCTTCTTATCTTCGACCTTGTGATTGTTGTGATGGTGCTTGTTGTTTTGTTCCAGGGGACTCGCATAAGCACAACCAACTTGTCGAAGCAGCAGTTCGTATTCTGCATCATCGTTTGGTGTAATCTTCGAAAAGAATAGTCGATCCTCGATGTTTTCGTTGAAACCACTGTGCCCAGCTTCTCGTCATGCAATTCCGGATAAGCAGACATGGTAGTTCAGGGCTTCCATCCTTAAGATGTAATCCTGAATGTCTCCCTTGTACTGCAAATTCTTGCTTTTTTGCAGGTATTTTTTTTCCTCCCAGGTGTCGATAAATCGCTCCTCCATGCTGCTAACAAACGCTGCCAAAGTATTGACTTGAAAATGTTTTTTCATCTGGTCCTCGCGATTGTGATACCAAGCCAGTGCCATTTCGCACAAGATACTTCCAACAAAGATCATCCTAGTGTCATCGTCGAAATAACTGTTCTTGAAGTACTTAAGATATTTCTCCACCCCGCGAATAAATTTGAAGTAGAACTCCATCCTGTCCTTCGGATCACCTTTGAATTTCCCAGGAAGCTCAATCTTTTGCTTCCACCCTGGGTTCAGTGGTTTTGGTGGATGTGGAAGTACTGGTGGAGGTGATGGCGGAGGTGGTGGCGGTACTGAAGTTTGTTCACTGTAGTTCCTTCTTTCCGGAGGTAGGAGTGGCGGAATATCATCTTCTCCACCATCAGAAGAGCTTGAGTTGCTCGAGCTGCAGCTGATAGACTCGGAGCCACTTGGTGGATATCCTCGAACGCCATCTGCGCCGTCTCCATTGCCTCCGGGCGCTGGGGTCAGATCTTCTGTCATCCAGATTCCAGCACCATTCTTAGTGGTATATCCAACACAGAATCCCTCGCCATCGGTCTTGGTATGCCATTCTTTTGGTGTCAACACTGACTTAGCCAGGGAGTGAGCTGATGTTTTCATTGGTTCATCCGAAAGCTTCGTTTGCAAAGCATGAGTGAATTCTTTGAATTTCGGCTCGAAATCTTTTTTCATCCTTCGCTCTCACGCCGTCCTTTCCCTTTCTGCATCATCTGCCTTCTTCTTTGCTTCATTCTGTGCATTTTTCAACTTATGTGACTCTGTTTGAGCCTTGGCGTATAATCCAGACATTTTATCGCTATCCTCGTTTGCTTGGAGCTGGATGGTCTCGAGTTCTTGAGATTCAAGGTACACTTGGAGAGCTGAACATACTTGGGATCGTTCTCTATTATCGAGCATACTCGAGGGGGGGTTCAATGCCTTCCTAGAACATTGAATCAGCACACTGAGAGCAAATTGTGGCTCTTCGTAGAATTTGATCAATTGGGTCTTCATTACAGCCATCGCTGCTTGGACGTTGGCAAAAAATACTTCGCACTGGATGACTATATTGGAGCGCTTCAAAATTGAGCCATTGCCATCTTTTCCACTCCCAGGAAGATGGCATTGTATATCTCGTTCTGCCTAATGATGAGCCCTTCGTAAGGTTCGGCCAACTCTGTGAGGGCCGTTCATATCTCCAAAATCGTCTCCCTTTCCTCCTGAATGAGGTCGTCCATTTGTTCTAACTCCCTGTTGATTCCATTCAAAAGCTGAATGACCCAGTCCGGAATATCATTCTTCGTAATGGGATGGTATTGCATCACCTGCTTATCTTTATCGCTGGATAGAATCAAACTGTTTTTGCTTCGCAACATGGTGTAGGATTCCTTCATCTAGGTATCCGATCCTGTTCTGCTTCCGGCCATTACAGTTGTACCAGAAAGCGTCTGTGCAATAGGTAAATGAGGTAACGAGCCTTAGCTTTTCGCTGTAGCTTCTGCCATGGTCCGTTGTCTGGATGATCGGAGGTGTACCACGAAAGTCGTGATTCCTGGTACGAAGAACATGGGAATTGGTATAAAAACAAAGAGCGTACTGATTCCGATGATAATGAGGAAATGTCCACAGATGAAGATGGCAACAGGATGGTTTGAGGTGTATAGAAGTGGGTAGAACAGAATGCCTTGTGCAGAAGTGTTTCTTTGCTAACAATATAATGTGACACTGGGAGTGTCACTCCAGATTTACCAGGTCAAAGCAGTGTCTGTACTTAATTCGGGACTGCTCCCAAGGTAGGTTGAATGCTTCACCCGGGATGTGGAAATGACAAAATTTTCTGAACGAAAAGAATAGTCTTTCTAAATGCGTATATCATTAAAGCTTGTTCTTCTCGCTGAGATGGTTGATTGTGATGATTATGCCGTTCTACACTCGAAGAACTCGGAGGTCTTTATACCTCATTCTTCGCTTGCTCACAAATACTTCTAGCTATGCTTTTCCCTAGAGCTTCTGTACCTAACAGCCAAACCCATATCCCTCGCAACTACCGGACGCCTGCATCTCATGATCCTTGTATCGTCTTTATCTTCATTAGATTATACTCGGACCATTGGTATCCTGTATGACATCAGCCCCACAGCTTCTGCCGTCGGACCAGTTGTATCATTTCTTTATAGCGAACTCCAGGAGAATCGTCATTGTTCGATAGAGAATAGCTTCGTTGTTCAGAGTGGTACATTCTCGAGCTTCGGTATGGAGTAGTTGTGCTGATCGGTGCAGTGAATTCTGTAGCTTTGTGCAGCAGTGAGTAGTATCGCTTACTCAGAGCGGCGCTTGTTCTAGCTTCGTCTGGTACAGAGTAGCGTCGATTACTCAGCGCGGGACTTGCTCTAGCTTTATCTAGTAGAGAGTAGCGTAACTTATTCGGAGGGATGCTTTTTCAAGACTTCGTTGTTTGGAGCTGTGCGTTCTCTAGGTTCATTTTGTGCTGTAGCAGCATTGTTTGGTAGAGAGTAGCGGTGCTCTCCGGAGCGATGCATTCTCTAACTTCGTGGTTCGGAGCGGTGCATTCTGTACCTTCGTCTGGTAGAGAGTCGCTTCGCTATTCGAAGTGGTGCTTTCTCTAGCTTAGCTCTGCTCTCCGAGCCAAGTGATAGACAATGACATCTCAATCCGGCACGTCGCGGATGATCATGTGTGTCCCCGCTCCAAGGGTATTATAGTAGGTATAACACAGCATACAACACGAGAGAGTCAACATTTGATTACAGACGCGAGAACATGGTTGGCAATACTAGAGCTAAACCTGGAATATACTAACTCTATGTTCAGACGGCAATAATCTTGATCCAACAATAAAATTGTTCCAGAGAGGTACTCCAGTGAGAAATGCATGATCTGAGTGAGACGTTTTGGGAAATATTTGTGAGCTGGGAATGAAATTGGTTGCGGATTGTTTGATCAGCGAATTGGCAGCAACGCCAGTATCACACTCGTCAACTTAAAGTTAGTCAGGTTAGGTGCACTGCCCATTTCAAATTAGTTCTGGTATATGAGACACTTCCCGTGCCAGCACTGGACGGTAAAATTAGATCAAGACTGTTCTATGCACACGGTTGAAGCTTTCGATACTATCGGCAATGTAGAGTCAAATATTCATGATCAAGGTTAAATCTTCTGATACAATTGACAATGAAGTGTCCAATATTCATAGTCAAGGTTGAATGTTCTGATTCAATTGAAAATATAGAGTCAAATAATGAGTATCGAGGTTGAATCTTCAGAAACAATGAACCGTCGAATATTCATGATCAAGGTTGAATCTTCCGACATAATTGACAATACCATTGACGATCAAATTTCATCTCAAGAGGACTGCTACAAAAATCCCGTCAACACTGAATATTTTGACTAACAATATGATCAGAAAATAAAACAACCATGAACTCCAGCAACATCCACTACAAGTGTATCTATAAATCAATGCTGAACTGCAGAAACTTCTGCCTCCAAGTACATCTACAAAACAACCATGAACTCCAGAAACTTCCACCACAAATACCTCTATAAAAATGACAATCAGTGCAACAGAAAAGAAAGTGCCATATCTTCCACAATGAATCAGTTAGTGAGACTATGCATCATAATTATGGGATATACCTACATCACAATTCCCAAGTTTTTTCTAACCTACACATTATTACCATCTCCTCGTCCCTGGGCAAGCCATTCAGTGTGACTCTCACGTTCCATGACCATCCAGTATATCATATCGATGGTTATATCGGTACGATTCATCAATCCATGTTGAAAATCTGGTAGCGGATGCTGTGAGTAGGTCTAAAAGCGATATCGTTTTCTCTACTCTAGCGGTCTCTTTATATACAGAATGACATGGCCACATGAGCCGCTCGGCCATTGGGCGGACTCGGGCCCGGGGTTGCGCGGATTTCCAATACTCCCACTGCGTGAATACCCCGCCCATACAAAGTCAAAGATAAAGAGAGCAAAAGTAAAGAGAACAACTAAAGGAAAGACTAAGTGAAACACAGTAAGTAAGTACAAAGTCAAATGAGACGGACTCGTCGTCAAGCTCGATGCTTCCAAAGAAAACACAAAACTGACGGCCCTTGGCACGTGCAATGACCCCTGCAACCCTAACCCTGCTCAACGTCATTTCAGTGACAACCGCCCGCGGTCAACAGCCATCAACGAGCAAAATCAACCACAACTCAATAAACAAGATAAAGAAACACTGTTGCAGCTGAAACCAATAGATGCCCATACTGGCATGGTGCTGCACAAATTTCCCCTTAGGCAGAGCCTTTGTAAGACAGTCTGCTACCATCACTCCAGTGGGAGTATACTCCAGAGATACTTCTCCACCTTGAACCTTTTCCCTAACGAAGTGATGCTGAATATCAATATGTTTGGTGCGAGCATGGTACTCGGGATTGTGAGCAAGTGCAATGCATCATTGGTTGTCTGCAAAGATGGTGATAGAAAAGCTTCTTGTACTGGCGATGCAGAATCTCACTGAGGAGGAAGCGAAGCCAAATTGCTTCCTTAGTAGCCTGAGTGAGTGCCATATACTCAGCTTCGGTGGAGGACAAGGCCACGGTGGCTTGTTTCTTGCTTGACCAGGAGACAGGCGATTGACCAGCCAGAATGATGCAAGCACCTGTGCTATGGCGCGAATCTAGACACCCAGCCCAGTCACTGTCACTGTAGCCAGTGATCTCTGTATCCCATAGGATCATCGGATAGTGGGGCTGGGATACGGTCGACGTTGAGGAGCTGGCCTTGGGAATGACTGCGAAAGCAGAACACCTCGTTAGGTGCAGTTGCAGGTGTGCGGATCCTCGAATGTACCTGAGGAGGTGATGGAGGGCTGCAAGATGATCAACGCTGGGAGCACTGGAAAACTGAGAGACTGCTCCCACTGCATATGAGGGGTCTGGACTGGTAGCCAGCATCAGGTACATCATCGAACCAACGATGCTTCGATAGAGAGTAGTATCATGTTGGGAGAGAAGAGCTCCAGATTCCTTTCCGAGCTTTGTACCTGGACTGAGAGGAGTATTGTAAGGATGGTTGGTGGAGAACTGAAACCGTTGAAGTATCTCCTCAGCATACCTCTCCTGTGAGAGATGAAGTCCATTTTCATCTCGAGTCACTGCAATTCCTAGAAAGTAGGAGAGGGGACCAAGATCTGACATCTCAAAATGAATATTCAACTTCTTCTTCATTGACTGGACACTTTCAAAATCACCAATCAACACAAGGTCATTCACATAGACCATAAGGAAGAGAGTTCGAGAGGCATTGAAGTATACACAGTGATCTGCTTCCCCTCGCTGCAGACCATGCAGTGTAAAGAATCCATGCAATGGCTTGTTGAGAACACGAGATGACTGTTTTAAGCCATACAAAGTCTTGTTAAGTTGGAGGACCACTTCCTCCTGGGGCCCCCTCGAAATGCCTGGAGACAGCTCCATGTATATGGACTGCTCATTGCCGCTCAGATCCTGCCCAAGGAATGCGGTCTTTATATCCATCTGGTGGAGTTCGAAGTCTTATGATACTGCAAGAACAAGTAGAAGACGAAGTGTCTGAAACTTGACCAATGGAGAAATTGTTTCGAGATAATCGATGCCATATGACTGTGTATATCCCTTTGCTACCAGTCGTGCCTTGTACCGCTGGACCTCTCCTTTTGGTCCATACTTGATCTTAAAGACCCATCTGCATCCGATGATATTTCGATGCTCCGTTTGGTTTCGATGCACTTCAGTCCACACATTATTCTTCAAAATCGATGCCAGTTCCTCTTGGCATGCCTGCTCCCACCGACTTCGTTGTGGGGAATTCATTGCCTCTTCCTCAGTTCGAGGTTCTTCGATGGATGTAGTTGCCTGTGCTACTGCAGCGTGTCCCTTGTTGCTGCCAGTCTGCTGAGTGCTTTGTGACTGTTCCTCATGGAATCGTGGGGTACTGATTATGCCAGTATTCTTTGGTGAGCTCTGTCTTCTCGATGGTCCTACAACTGCTCTGGTTGCTTCATGATCGACTGCTGTCCTTGGAGTAGGAGCTTTGACTGTAATCGAATCAAGGGGTTCCTCATAGTCCTGACTTCGATTGGTTTCTGCTGGTGGCGGTGTGTCTGCGTGTGAGTCTGCCTTCGATGGCTTCAAGGCAACTCCTGAGTCCTCCTTTTCATCTTCCTTGATGATAGCCACAGGTGGATATAGTGCTGCAACTGGCGCTGGAGGTACAAAATCAACATCCCTGGTGATGATTATCGAATGGTTGCAGTACACCCTATACTGATTTCTGCCTTCATAGCCCTCAAGATGACCTTTAATTGCATTGGGCTCCCACTTTCTTCGAAGGTCTATTCTAACATGATGCCATATCTCGCATCCAAAGCGCTGTAGATGGACTAGCGATTGGGCAGGCTTCCCAGTCCATAACTCATGAGGGGTCATGGTTTGAGACCTGGTGGGAGTTCGATTCATAATATACACAGCAGTCCTCGCTGCTTCAGCCCACAGAAACAGAGGAAGTTGAGCCCCATACAGCATTGCCTTTGCTCGCCCAACAATCATCCTATTGACCCTCTCTGCAACTCCATTCTGCTCCTGTGAATAGGCAGCAGAGACCCAACAGCCTGCCTCGCATTGGCAGACCCCTGGCCCCTTCGATCCTCCTAGGCAATCCTCTTCTTGCAGTTCTTTGCCCAGTGTCCCTTGAAGTGGCAGTAGCTGCAAGTGTCCTTGGAGCGGTTCCCACGCCACTGATTGTGTGCCACCTTCGAAGCCTTCCCATTCTCCGCAAAGAAAGCAACTCCTCCTCTCCTGGAAGCTGCCTTCCCCCCAGCAAGCTTCTCATGGTCCAGAATCAGCCTGGATGATACCTCTTCGAAGGTTAGAGACTCAGCATTGGTAATGCTACTTCTGAAAGAGTGGTACTCCATGGGTAGAGTGTTGAGCAAGAGGAAGATCTTGTCGTTGTCCTCATAGGCTGTGCACCTGGCACTGTGAAGCTGGTTGAGGAGCTGCTGCAATTTCGGGATAAAATCTGACATATCCTCCCCCTGATACTGTACCTTGGACAGCTCACTCCTGAGGAACCAAATTCGTTGCTTATCGTTCCCCTGGTACCGCTCCTTAAGCATCTTCCACACAGTCGCTGGATCACGCTCAGTAGAGTACATCTCTCGGTGATTGGCATCAAGCATTCGTCCTAGAAGTCCACGGACCATGGTGGCTTTCGTATCCCACGCCTGCTGGCTTTCTACCAGCTTGGAGTCGACAGGGGAGAAGCTGGAAGAAGCAGTGGCAGATTCGGATTGAGTGGCGGTGGAAGGTCGAGGTTCCTGACCATCAATCAGGCCAAGCCAATCCTTCCCAGCGCAGATGTCGGTGGCAGCGAGTACCCAATTTCGAATATCCAAATGAGAGCTGAGGGGCTTGATGAAGCCAATGGAAGCGAGAGCAGAGTGATCAGAAGCCATCTTGCGCAAGAGGTGATAGAGGAATATGATACTAAAAGCGAAGAGGAGATAGAAGAAGCGAGGAAGGGATGGGAGCAAAGAAGAATGCAAGAGGCAGTGTGTTAAATGAGAATGTGCGAAGATGAGTGGGATGATTGATTGAATTGTTGGATGATACCAGAGGTCGAGGTGGCAGGCGGTCCTTATATACGGAATCCTCTGGTCAAAGTGTTTAACTGTGTGTTAACTAACAGTGTACCAAGCATTGGCACTTTGGGCCAACGTAGTGGCAAGCAAGAAGAAATTTTCTTCGTGAGGTAATTTGACACGGCTACACCCGGCCGGAGGCCGCCGTATGACTGTATATGGTATTGTTGGGCCGTGGTTGATATATTGCACCTCTTAGTCGCGGCGGCTACCACCCACGCTAGTTAAACTAATTCACACTAGAAGTTCGCAGAAGTGAAAGAAAATGCCGCAGGAACTTCGGAATCCGAGTAGCCGGGATATTCGGAATGGTGGCGTCAGGGCAGATGCGGAAGAGAGAAAATAATATAATGTCGGAAATTGGTAGCAGACGATGGCCGACGCTATGGTGGCTAGCAGACTCTCGGAAGCTCTGGTGTAGACCTTAGAAAATAAACCGGAAGTAATTGGAGAAGATACTTCATGGACGGGAGGTCCGGGGTGGACCTCGGAAAATACACCAGAACTACTCTGGGATGAAGAGTGACGTCATAGATGAACAGCATTCCCCAGTGCAAAGCTCAGAACAGAAGGTCTTATGTTGCCCTTAGAAAATGAACCGGAAGTCCACTGGGAGGGGTGACTTCATAGACGGGGATGAAAGTCTTAGACTAACTCACAGCTTGCGCTGTCCAGGCTCATAACCTGTTGAAAATATGGTAGCGGGTACTGTGAGTAGGTCTAAAAGCGATATCGTTCTCTCTACTCTAGCGGTCTCTCTATATACAGAATGACAAGGCCACATTAGCCGCTCCGCCCTCGGGCGGACTCGGGCCCGGAGTTGAGCGGATTTCCAATAATCCATTCAAGACCCTGTTTTCTGCAACTCCAGATCTGTGGTGAAGCTCACTGACCTGAAGATCATAACCATCTGGCCGAGAATTCAGTAGCCATATGTGCAGCACACAATTTTGCCCTAATCGTACCACACAAGCGAAAGACTGTCGTTGTTTATTTAACACCCCAAACCTTTATGTGATAATGGAATGATTTGTTGCTGTTCTATCAAGGCCTGTGCAACTGATAGTTGGAGTGGTAACAAATATTTAGCGGATACGAGAATCTTGGAATCGCAGTTGCATTGCCGCCCATGCTTTCAAGTCCCTCTCAGCGTACATCGAGAAGAAATTCACCTAGTTGCCAAAAACAGCTGGATCGACCATTTAACATGTCAGATTTGGCCAGGGAGAGGAATAAATAGGACTACTTTGTGAGGAAGAGGGTCGGACAACGCAATTTCTTTGGCTTCCAGGACATACTTTTCTAGCTTGGCAGGTAGATAATCTTGCGGCTCGCATACAAGCGTCGGAATGAGTACCTTCCGTTACCAACGAAATAATGGAGGTTCACTCAAGTCATCAACCCCAGACCAACTCTGAATCCACTTGCCCCTAACATTCTCGTCCTCCATATTGCCCAAAACCAAAGAGCAACAGGCCAATCTCTACTGGTACACCCGGTAGGCACCTACCTCACCTAGAATCTTATATTGGCTCCCAAGTTGCTGTAGAGTTTGTTGTTCTGCCGTTGTTCATGTCCGGTTGACACTATGTTCTTTCACCTTAGGCATCTCTACCAACTACTTTCCATCGGCTAGTTCAGACTCTTATCACCTTCAGATTGTCCATGGTTTGCCTATCTTTATAATCCGCTGGAATACAACCATTTGAACCTTGTTGTCCTCAGACCTGATGTCTTTTGTCAAACTCCGAACTGCAATATGGAGTGCCCCCACACAATACAGCTCCATTGATGTTTTACACTCCAGTCGAGTGGGCTTACCAGAAAACAGCCATATAGTCTGATTGACCGAGTCATTGAGTGTGTAGTAAGCTGGTGTCACTGTCACCTGCTGTTTGAATCTGATCTTCGCCTCTACAGCAAAACTCAATCCCTGAGAATGACGTCATTTGAGCTGGTGTGATTCGTCAAAGATTGCGAAGCTCCAAATACATTTGGTGAGTTGCCTCCAACAATTCGGTTCTGCTCATGCCATTAGGGTATTGCGTGATACAGGATGGATGTTCCACCTGCATTTCCGCTCGGTGGCAGCGACCTTCAGATCATCATTTGTAAGGTTGTAATGGATCCGGTCCAATAGATTGATTATACTGCAAACTGTATTGTAGGACATGCCGCTTGTGACACATTTGAATGTTTCGCAAATTCAAGCCAGAGTGACTATTATGATTGGTTTGTAGGCCGAAACCTGGCATTGATTTCCTTAGGATGGTGTCATCTTGAATCTGCAACAGATTGCACGGTAGCAGATGCTTCTTGGTTAATGGGTACCAACCCCATGTTTCTGGTGGGACGGCTGGATAATCATTCCATGGTTGATTTATCCAATCATCAAGAGTTCGACCCCAAAGAATCGACAAAGACTGACTGAACACAACATTCTCAGTCTGCAACTGGCCAAACATGGCTACAACAAAAGATGTATGGGTCTTTCCAAGGCTCATCTCATTTGCCAAGATCATGCCAGGTATTTCAGCATCCCAAACCCATCTTGTGATGATAAAACAGATGGCCCAGATTTGATGCACCAGAAATTTTTCCGCCAGGCCAGGAAGATTATATGTATGGCCAGGAACTCCATCGGTCTTTGACTGGCGCACTGGGAATGCACCGTCAAGTTTCAGAGCTTCCTCAAAACACCTATGCACGAAATGATTGTTCATTGTGTTCCGTAAGGTACCCCATCCTGATATGTTGTCATTGGATACTTCATCAAAAGAGGTGATCTGCTCCTTGTCCTCTATAGTTTTGGGTGTGTCTTCGGTTATCATATCATGGATGACGTCTGTAGTCAGTCGTTGCAATGGGCTCAGATTCCGGCACCTGTACACCTGACAAAATACACAAATCACATTGGCAAGTGGATGCATAATTCATGTCTATTTGCAATGGATTTCGCTTTTATTCCCTCCAATTCACTAACAGATTGTAATGCACTTACAGATTGCTCTTTATCTCCCACAGTATCATTCTCTGTATTCTTATCTCCTGCACTGAAATTGTTCAAGTTGAAAATGATCAGCGGCTCTTTGAACTTTGTTGGGATTAATGCATAATTACCCAACCAATGACATGTTCAGAACCTTCCCCTTTCATGTGCCACTCGATCAGGAAAACCTTCACATCATTTTTGTACAGAATGGCATTTGAGAGTGATGCATTTGACAAAATATGATCACACAGCGCAGCCCACGTAACCTATCCATTGTTGTACTTTCTCACAATTTCATCATCCAAAACGTCATTACTCAATGGGCAATTGAACTGTGTTGTCAAAGTGAAAGCATTTTCAAACACTTTCGGACCACCATAGTTCAATATAAGTGTTAGGAGCTCCTCCCAATGCATGACATAGGTATGTGACACTGAGAATTTACTCAGGATGGTTGTGCTGTTACCAGAAGATATGCAACTAACCATAACCGTTAAGCTTGAGTAGTCCAGTATACGGAGATTCACCTTGGTCATTTTCGATGGACACTCCATGCTATCATTCATCACTAATCTCTGTTCGTGTTTATTCCAGACGGTTTATACCCTGATCTCATTTATAATCAATTTCAAAAACATATTGACCCACTGATGTGTTATCAACCAGAAATATCAATATAGGCCAATGGCATCCATCGATCATGAATCCCACTTGAGTTGGCCAGAGCTGCCTCCCGGGGCAGTATTCCATGGCGTTGCAGTTTTAGTCTGTGGGAGCAGGATATAATGTTTTTATCATATTTTTTTGACAAAACCAGCGACACATCATATGTTCCATTTATTGAATGTGGTCGACGTCTGACATATTCCGGTGGCAAGGTTTTTGTCCGTGTAATCTGCCATTCCAATACTTGGTGGCCTGGTGCCATCATTGATGGGAAATACCTCACTAGGCCCAAGAACATCCCCAGTATTTTCAAACTAATCGCAATGGATTGTGGGAAGCGGTGGCAGCACCGCGAGCTTTTCCATATCAGTTTGGTGAACTGGAGGAGGTGTTACAAACCGCTTCGGTAGTAGGGGAATCGGCTTTCCAGGGGTGTTCCATAGAGGTTGTAGGTCTGGTGAAAGCCTTTCCAATGGCGGCAGAGTGTAATTTGAATGTGATTGAGGAAGAATGGACGCACAGGGGTTTCGCTGACAATCCCATCATGGTGCAGCAGTTATTGGCTGATTGATGAATTGGGGCCCAAGAGTCTTCTCTGGTTGAGGATAGGTTGAGCTGGTATAAGGGTCCTGGGTTTGAGACTTGAATGCAGGCTGCCGATTTGGAGGATTTGGCGAGCCTTGAGGTTGCTGGAAGTTCAGCTGGGGACGAGGATACTGCTGAAGGCCCCGGGTTTCCTGGGAGTTTGGCCGGTGATGAACGTACTGTGGTGCGCCTTTGGTATTTGGCTGGGGATCAATGAAAAGCGGCAGGCCTTGGGAGTTCCACTGTTGATGGTAAGGCGGTGTGCCTTGTGTGTTTGGCTAGAGAGAAAGGAAGAGTAACGTGCTTTGAAAGTTCTGCTGTTGGGGGGAAGTCAGTGCGCCTTGAAAGTTTTGCTGTTGGGCATACTTCAGCGTGCCTTGCATGTTATGCTGTTTGCTGTGCAGGGATGCATATTGGGAGTTCAGCTGAAAAAGAAATTACAGCAGCGAGAGTTGGGTGTTTGGCTGAGGATATTGGAAGGGGTGTCTGCCTTGGACGTTCTGCAGTTGGGAATATTGAGGCGCACTGCAATATTGGGGTTTGTACTGTTTGGGATAATATCAAAGGTTGCGCAATGAGTTGGATGAGTTGTGACTGCCGTCCGGAGCCTGACCCATGCTCGGATTGATGCGGTAATTCGGGGTCATCGCATACTGCGATCCTTGATTCTGGTCTGTAGGGTAACTGTACGTTTGTTGTGGTTGCGGATCATTGTAGAGTTTTGGGCATCAAGCAGTCAATCTCCGGATCCTGGTCGATGAGATAGTGGCGATTGTGAAAATGACATTGCATAAAAAGATTTCAGAGCACAGATATTGAAATTCGAATGATATTCTCAAGGCTCCCGGAATACTTTATGCAATTAGCACATGACAGGAAGCAGTGAAATGCAGGGCTTAATATATCTCTCACATCTTCCAGTTTCTTGTCATTTCTTGTCTCTAGTGTTCTGACATACACACAAGTACACATATCTTTGTTTCATTAACACACACCATGGGGGTATCCTGCGCATTGTTGGTATATGAGAACATGCAGACAGCGGAAACGCCAGCAACAGCATGGGGACAGTTGTGGTGATGAGATCCCACTGATATGTTGAATAGGTATAACAACCTGGCTTCTTGTTGGAGGTCCGTGTATGCAATAATTACCATGATTTCTACCATGACATACCTTATACAAACATTACACACAAAAATAGTGTCACTGGTACACAATGTGTGGGCAAAAATACGGCATCAGGTGATACGTAGACATACTAAGAACCTATCACCTTGAGGAGGGTGAGCAGCAGGATATAATTCTTACCTCCATATTGAATGATGATTGAGGTCCAAGTGTCATTGGCATGGTGTTGGAGGTGCTCCGGTGACATAACATACATAGTGTATATGATAAGTTCGTTATATATCGGCCAGAATGAGAGATATGCATATTTACCAATAGCCTAGTCAGCTGGAGGGCATATTTATACAGTATGCTTGGTGGGAAAGCCGCTGGGTTGTGGTGATGCTAGAAAAAAAAACAGTAATGAGCAAAATGAAGAGAAGTTGAGATTGATACTGCACAGTCAAGATGGTGCACATCCAACCAGTACACTTCCGTGCTGGTGGTTCAGCTGAAATTCAATGCACTAACCCACATTGGACTGTTTTAAAAAGATACTCCTGTGACAGAAACTCTTGTGCCCATCGTATGAACCCCCCTGAACAATAACCACCTCCATCTATTCTACTAGCATGGCTCGACCGACGCGAAATTGCATTTCTTGTTTTATCTTCAACATAAAATTACCCCACCAGAACAGATTTGAAGCTCACTACAAACAGCTGAACCCCATTACCGTGGCTGAAGGCCTTTGGCTGGACAGAACTATACCTCCAGTTGGCTGGAACCGTCCAGCACCAGCAAGGTTCATTGCCAATTGGTGAAGCTGAATGATTCCAGGATATATGATCCTATACTAAGGTGCACTGGTAGATTCAATTCCAGGAGTGCCACCATCCAAAGATTCCTCCTACAGTGAATCTATAGACCCTCAGAAGCCAGATCCAACATGGATGCCTGACCCAATGAATACTAAGTATCACAGCGATGTCATGTGTGCGGAGGTGGATGGTGGTCTGGTGTACAGTGTTGCTACTGGGATATATTACAAACTTCATATATACCTGGATGAATGGATTCCATGGCATCTATTTGATTGTGCATATGACTTTCTGCATCCTCAATCCTTGTGTCAGAACTCCAGGACATAGATCGACCTGTACCTGAAACATGAACTTGATGACTTCTGTACCGAGTCTTTTACTTTGCTGCTGAGTTGGTGGCACTCTTGGAATCCATAGACATCGGTTTAGGTGTAGAGAGTTGGCAAGTAGAATGATCACAAACATTCGGCAAATTGTATTATCAAGATATATTCATATGCATCAAATTCTGTTGGCTCATATCCCATTCGCCACGTATTTGGATTGTGAACTGGCATGACATACAGATTCTGAGGGGCGTCGCATTTACAGTGTGATGAACACTGGCGATTGGTGGTGGGATATTCAGAATCACCAACCTGATGATGCCATGATTGTACATGTTATTTTTACATCTAATTAAATGCATCAAACAAAATGTCCTGGTGATAAACAGGCCTAGCTCAAATACCTGACATTTAGTAATGTACGAAAAGATGTCCGCCAGAGCCCCAAGAAGCATGCCAGGATCCTTTGTCAGACTCATGCCATGTCCTCCAAAAGCTTCCAAAAACATTGATGACACCTGGTACAATACAATCTACACGATTCTGTTGGCACCCCTCGAACTCAATATCTGTGGACCGGGCTTGAAATGGCATTGTGCCGACAGTTTTCAAACAAGGTGCTTTCCATTGCTGGCTGCATAGGTTGGTGACTAACCAGGTTATGTAATGATTGTTCGAGTTTCATACAGTTGGTATCCTATTTGTGAAATATCTAAAGGTGCACTGAAGGGACGATCAGGTCAACAATTAATCTTTGATCATCGTGATCAAGAAACCTACTATGAACTTCTCGATGATGCTCAGATCGATGAACTAATAGCATTTTGAGTTCATTCATTCCCTAACAAGTTCTAGTAATACCTCATCTGAAATGTATATCATCCATGGCAACTTTATGAATTACATGAATTGCTTCTGGAATTATTAAAGAATCTATTCGATGGGCTTCTTCAATTCTTAATGCACGAAATCTCAAAGACCAATTCGATATGTGTGTCACATTGGTACCATAGTGTCCAGGACTCCAAATATTTCACAAAACTTTTGATTCATTAAAGAGTCGGACATGGCTGGTGAAAGAGATCAGGGAAATGGTTGGAACATTGGCAGTTGACTGTACAGCAATATTAGCTGGTACCATAGATGACGAAACAAATGCTGATGGGATTTCATCTCATCAAGAAGTCATGGGAACCGTGCGGTCATTATGCAAATTCTGCCTACTTGTGCCAACAAAGCCACTCTGATCTATATCTCACTAAACGGGATATTGGGCTCAAATGATTCTACAGATTGAAAAGTGAGTTCCGAAAACAGAAAATGTCGAAGACTGCAGAAGCCAAAGTCATGAATGAGCTGAAATCGAAATCTGTGGGAATACATGAACAAATGATTGTGATGATCTGAGTTGCAGTAGAGACAGAAGTATACGGGGCCCACAAAATTAATGCTGCCAAATGCAACCAATTTCAAGGGCATCAAGATCACACTGAGATGAATAACCAAAATTCAATTACCACCGAAAATCTGGAAAGAGAGATGTATGGAATCACTACGGCACAACAGCATCTTTCCAAGAGTACATTTTCTCAGCGAATGGCTCAATTTGAAACTTCATCGGAGCGACATGCCATTCATGAGCTCCGAAAAGCCATTCAACATCACATAGTTCACTTTGGTTATCCCAAGATGCATGTGGTCAGTGAAATATCAGAGTCAATTCGGCGAATGGGTTTGGGTGACATTTTCAAAACCGTTATCCCAGAATTCCAACATTTGTCCAATATGAAAGATGGCTACCACTCCCGCAATAATGTGAATTATAGTCGACAAATTTTCAAATACAATGACCGCCGTAGTGGCTAGGACTATATGGAAGAAATTCTTCCTTACCTTGAATTTCAAAGCTGGTATGATGTTGATTCAGCTAAGGTGAGAAATTATTTCAAAGTAGCTTTCATATTATTATACTTAGTAGCCAGTCCAGCTTGCTTAAAAATGGGCTATCAATCCCATATTAGCGGTCGTCAAACGACGAAATACATGGGGGGCCCACTGACTATGTCTCGAAAAATAACAGCCTCAGGCAATATTCCGCCGAGTACCGCTAAATATGAATAACATGTTAGAAACACACATCGGTGGGGACAGTAGGGGTGTCAAACTGAAATCTGAAACAGATGTAGCCGGCGATTTCAAAATTCCCAATGTTGGGAAGCAATTTGCGACTCAAATTGAAATAGAATGGGGAACAGATATTTCGGTTCTTCTGTTGGGTTACAATCTTCAGACACTAGTGGAAAAAGTTCAAATCACACTACACAATGGTCGACCCTATCATCGTCAACTGTTCCACTGTCCCGCAACCATTGAGTGAATGGAATTTATGAGTAAGGTGGAATATACTTTTGCTAATGAGGGAATGATACCTTAAGCACATACTGTGTGGGTTCAACATGCAGAGAGTGAGTATAATCACCTTGACAATAATTTTCAAGGCCGAGTTCCATCATTTCCGATCTTATCATGCACCTGGATTCCAGCAAACAAGTTGCTATTGTTTCGAGAATACCTACGTGTGGGAACAATACTACCAATATTCTGCAACAATGTAAAAGAAGACAGAAATGGGTATTATGTTCTCGACCTTGTGCGTATGTAGTGGTCATTCAAACAACATTTCAAGACCGAACGGACTGGGCTGAAAAAATTGATGGCTTGATTCAAGTGGTAAAATGGACAAATTAAATGCACATCATTCCAGTTGAAGAAAATGTTAGGTCTCTACATTTGGTCAGAGCGTATGAAGAAGTACGACGCAGTCGTAGTAACCATGGAAATGATACAAGCGTATGGTTATTGAACAACCAGGTGGACCTGAATTCGTACTGGACTGTATATTGAGAGTTACAAATTTGCTTTTGGCGCACCTATAATCGGAGTTTAGGCTGGTTGGGTGTTTTGTGAGGTGGGACATGAGTCGCAATGACAATTTGTAGTGCAATATGATATTTATATAGTTTACCAATTTGAATGCTGGTTGGATGGTGCAAAAGTCCATTGGTTCACAAAAAAAATAAGCCGCACCACAATCGAAGGGAGTTAAATAACTTTTCAGGTGCGCCGGGCGGTTTGATGAGTGCTAATGAGGTCAGAATTGGGATAGGTTTCGGGAGCTTTGGAAGGTTTTGTGAGAAGCTCAAAGAGAGTTCGAATTTTGGCCCTGTTCTCCAGGAGGCTCTGACAATACATTGCCCATGTTCAGGGTTGTTCCGGGAGGGTTGGTGCAATCTCTGGGAGGCTCCAAAACTGTGTCCTGTTTTCCTGGGGGCTACCGGAGAACCTGCCCATGCACCGGTATTCTCCCTGAGTGTTGGAGAGTGCTCCAGGAGGGTCCGAAACAATGTCAATTTCGCGTGGATGCTCGAGGAGTATCTTCCTAAACTGCGGGAGTCTCCGGGAAGTTTTGTGAAAGCTCCAGAATATTCTGACAGTCTGCCATTCCTCCCGGAGGGTCCTGCAGTACCATCCCATGCTCCGGGTGCATTTTCATTTTGCTGATGTACTCAATGATTGGAGGAAACAATTCCCCAAAAGATTAGCCCAAATGCCAGACCTGGCAAGAGGAGGGGCTTGGGTGGAGGGAATGTCAACATTGGCAGTAAGGCTGAGAGAAGACTTAGGGGTAGAAGGGAAGAGAGAAACAAACTTTCTACCCATCAACCCAAAGGGAACAGAAGCGAAAGTATACATCCTGGAGAAGCAGGAAGTGCTGAAGGTCGCTCAAATAACGAATAAAGGCCAAAGTCTTTGGGCCGAAAAATCCAGGCTAGAAGACGGAATAGTCAGGTGTGACATGATATGGAAGGAGGGAGAAGAGAATTGGGAAGCATAGTGCCACTATAGAGGCAAGAAAAATAAAGTTTTCCATGCAGAAGAATACCCCATTTAAAGAGGCCTATGAAAATCGGAAGAAATGCTATCAATCGCAGCAGACTTGAAGATCGTTATCTTTTCACACTCAGTCAGGGCCCTTCAACGGATGCCGGATAACAGGCTAGGCCCTAGAGAGCAGATAGCCAAAACCTCAGTTGAGTGGAACAACAAAATCGTGGGAACAGGTGTGTAAGTCAAGTACTGGTTGGTGCCATCTCCTAAAGGAGTCGAAAAAAATGAAGAAGCTGACGCACAAGTGAAATCAGCCGCAGAACAAGTGGAGGGCATGCTGCAACATGTGAATGGATACAAAGCACAGTCGATGGCTAAGGTGCAGTGAAGGGTCATCGCAGCCAAGTAGAGTAAAACTGACAAGTGGTGGAGGGCAAAGTTCAACAGCACAAAGGGGGGTTATAGAATGAATACAAAGCGGAAGATGAGCAAGCTGTTGGGCAAAACCAAGTAGAGCATCCCAGGAAGGTTTCTCCAGTTGAAAGTGGTGCACACACTAACAGAAATTCATCTGGAACACATTGAGAATACAGAAAGCAAAGCGTGCTGTTGGTCTGGACAGTCGATGCAGACAGTAGACCACTCACTCAAGTGGTACAAGAAATGGAAGTGGCAGCAGGATACTTGGTGGGAGAAGTTGAGGAAGCAGTGTAAGATGGAGGAGAAAGGCAGAGTACTGATGGTGCAGGTGTTTGATACGAATGAAGCAGAACAGACAATGTTTCAGTTTTTGATGGATACAGATGTTGGGACAACTACAGAGGTGCAGGAAGGGGACAGGCACTGAATGAAGGGGGTGGAAAAGATGTATTTAGTTGAAGAAGGGAGAAGGAGAAAGGGATGATACGAATTTGCTCAAAGAAACAAGAAGGGACACCTGATGGTCACACTGGAGACGTATCTTGGAAAAGGTTAGATTATGTCATGGCCGCAAGCAGCCAAATACAGTATGATTCAAACAAAAAATATCAACACTCTCGCCTGCCCGGTAATTGTCCAGATCATCCGCTCGGTAGCACTGTTCTTATTGATGAAAATATGGAGGAGAGAGTTCATATGTAGCACCGCAGACAGCGAGCAACATTTAGATGAGCTTGTTGTTCTTTTCTCCTAAGCCACTGTCACACCGGAAGTGTTGTACGTCGTAGGCCATGGAGTCCACACGGGCGTCTAATGGTCAATAGATAAACATGAAGTTCCCAGATTTCTTATCTATGAGTATCTAGATGACCGTGTAGCGTGTATAGTTATCGATAAGTAGTATATAGTACTGGCGAGGGTGTAGAGAAGTGTGCGCATATATTCGAATGCACGAGTTCAAACAGTTTTGTAGCAGGGTCTCAACGTTCGGGTGCGAACATAGTATTTTGGTGACCGCCAGGTTTATTACCTCTTGTAGTGATGATTCTTAATGATAGAGTCGATCTACAGAGAGACTCCCCATATACGCATAAGAAGCTGTGCCCTATCATAATGCCTTATACACTACCAGTATATCCTGTACCTTACCATAATATTTCGAATCACCACTCCAGGTGTAGTTCCCAGCAAGACCTAGGATTTAAATGAACTCGAAGTTTTGTAGTATCAGACTGCTGACAGGACCGGTGCTAGTGAGGCCACACAAGAGACTGTAGTTGACCTTGTGAGTTAATTACTCAAGAACGGAAGCTAGTCAAATCATACACAGAGAGGGCGAGAACGGGGTATCTGCAACTGAAAGTGGCATTGGACGCAGCGCAGGACTTGGAGGATAACATCAAGAATGAGTTAGATAATATAGGAGTATAATGCGCTGTGGAGAATACTAGAAATGATAGTATTATTTGGGACAACACCATAGGTAGACCCTCAGACCCAGTGGTGATACCGGCCATGATACTGAGGGTGATAGTCCGGAGGCACGCTAGAAAACCTTGCATGTTACTATAAGAGGTCATTGATTCTAGGAGCTTCCAGGCTCTCTCATCTCAAGGTTCACACAATCGGCGAAAAGCTGCTTGGCTGATGTTTATTCTTGCTTGTATATATACACCCGCTTTGGACCTGTATCCAGAGAATCAATCAACCGAGACTTCGTTTACACCATAGATTTCAACAGGTTATGAGCCCGGCGGTCGCTATCATTTAAGTTCTACCTTACTATTCTATTGATATCTTACGATCTCCAAGCATCTAAGTTAAACCTTACTATTCCATTTATATCTCACAATCTCCAAGAACCTACAAAAACCTAACCCACACTGCGCACTAAAACTCAATACCATCACCAGGAGATCTTACGATGTCAACCTCTGAACTCCCGAACTATAATGAAACTCAAGGGGGTAATGTCCCTATGCTTACCCATCTTAACAATGATTCGTGGGTAGAGACCATGATCCTCGTTCTTGTGGCCATGAAAGCATACAGCATCGTCACCAGAGAAGAACCCGAACCTCAGGCACTTGATATCAACTATACCGATTGGAAAACCCGAGAGGCCCAGGCCGCCACATCCATACTGCTCTCCTGCTCTCTGGACGTTAGAACCTACCTCAAGAGTGTGCAAAGCCCACAGATAATGTGGCACACTCTTCAAGGGGGCCTTGATAATACAACAACACTTATTGGTTGAACTACACTACTTTGCAAATTCCGCGCAACTCGACCTCAAAAGGATCAACCACTCCAAGATTACTTCAATAAGCTCTGAGATTTCCGCCATCAGCTCGCCGGATCAACTGAAGTCATCTCCGATGATGAACTTCGCACGCACCTATAGACCACCCTGCCAGAATAGTACGCCACGATGGTTAAGATCTTACAGCATCGAACTCCTATTCCATCAGTCGAAGCAGTCATGGACGCTCTAAAAGAGGACGAAGGAACAACGGCTATTGCCAACGAAATCGGAGATGCCTCCACCGGATCAGCACTTTACTCTCGAAGTGGCTATTGAGGCGGAGGCTGAGGTCGTGGCGGCTGGCGCGGTGCCAACAATCCAAACCATGGTGGAAACAAAGGACAAAACAAGGATAAAGACGGTAAGGAGTATACTTGCTCACACTGCAGGATGAATAACCATACCACCGAAAACTGCGCCATTCTTGAACGACTCAAATGTAGCGGCAGTGGCGGCTTCAACCGGAAAGATGACGAAAGGCTCTGTTTCTACTGCGGCAATCCAGGACATATTAGAACAGAATGCCATATTTGTCAACGAGGCCGTGATGCCCAACATATGATTACCAAACGAAACAGCAACAACAAGACGGCAAAACCACCTGATGATCCTACTGGACAACGAATGAATTATAAAGCTCCTCTACACAACCTCCGTCGATTCGGAGGCCATGTCAGCCGATCAATACCAGAGTCGCAACGTATTGACAAGAAACTCAGCGCACAATCAAAACCCAGCTGCATGATAGTCGGTTATGTACACGATAGTACTACTACCTAGAGGATTTAGGATCCGCAATTTAAAACCATAAGAACTCAATCCGACATCATCTTTGATGAGGAGAGAAATGCATATGTATCATGCCCACAATCATTAAAAAGAAAACACCATGATGATAACGGGCTGGAGACGCCTGAAGAGACCATGGAAATTGACATATTGGATCTTGCACAAGAAGAAGTACATATGGGGATAGTTGATAAAGATCCTGGTGGAACGGATGAGGAAATGGCTCACGGCCGCACTCGAGAGAGTAGAGCCGGTGATAGCATTTCTCATGGCCGCACCAGAAGTGGAAAAGTCGCCCCCGATTATACGGCTGGAGCTGACACCGGTCTCCCATCACACACAACTGGGCAAACACACAATGGGCAGGGAGACCGAAGCCCACCTGCTTCAGGTGCGGAAGCAAACACAGGCCTTACACACATGGCTCCTGACGCGGATGCCCACACAAATATAAAACTCGATTCTCATGACCAAGCCTCATCTAGAGACGAGGTAATCACAAATAGAAGCATACGAAGGCAGATGAACTCTGTGCGACGGACCGTCGCGGCTGTAAAGACAGTCCCAGCGATCATACCGACCGATAAAGTCACAAGAAGTTCGGCTAGAGCAAATTCACAAGTCAATGTGTCTGAACTGATATACACTGCTCTAGCATCGATTGCAGTTAACGATGACCCACAATCTTACGATGAGGCCATGTCAGGGCCACGGAAACATGAATGAAAGACTGTAATCCTCGAAGAAGCCAAGTCGATTCAACAAAATCATATCTTCACAATAATCGATGATCTACAAAACAATCGCAGCGATAATTTCACTGCAACCAAGCCAATTGGCTCAAAATGGGTCTTTAAGACGAAAAGAGACCCCGATGGGTCGTCAAGGTATAAGGCCAGGCTAGTAACCAAAGACTATGAGCAGACTGACTACGGTGAGACGTACGCCCCCGTTGGCAAATTGACGACCTTCAGACTTCACATAAGCCTCGCTGTACGAGACAGTTGGAGCATCGACCACCTTGATGTCATCATCGCATTTCTAAACCCCCAAGTCGACGATGATACCATCTATATGGAACTCCCTCACCACGGCTATGCAATCGACACATGAACGCTTTTCTGCTCTCTTTAGACTTTATCCAATCGGAGGCCGATCCGAACCTCTACATACGAACAGACATTCTCTTACTTCTTTATGTTCACGACATCTTATTGGCCTATGCAGCGGCTGCAACAAAAGATACTGAAGCAATCAAGGCGAAACTCACAGAGGTGTATAAGATCACTAACCTTGAAACGGCTCGTCAATTTCTCGGAATTGAAATTTACCGCGAAAACGATGGCTTGATCAGCATTGGCCAAAATGGCTTCATCGATTCAGTTCTCAAGCGATTTCACATGCAAAATGCCTATGGAGCACTAAGTCCACTCGACGATAAAATCAATTTAGACCTCACAGAACCAGACGAGAGGCAAGTCAATCCAAAAGAATATCAAGCGATCGTCGGCTCTCTCATGTATATTGCCTTGGCCACCAGGCCCGACATCTCATTTGCTGTGGCTGCCCTGAGTCGATACAATTCCAAGCCTTACACAACTCACTTAACGGCTACCAAACGAGTACTTCGATATCTCAAAAACACCAGGAACTATTGTCTCCATTATACATCAGATGCATCAAGCTCTCTTACTGGATACACCCGGTGTCAATGGGCCTCTGATAGTGCCGATCGAAAATCTCAAGGCAGGCATATCTTCATCTCCAATGGCCCGATTTCATGGCAATCACGGAAACAGGACTTAGTCGCCACCTCTACTCTCGAAGCCGACTACATCGCCTGCTCGGAGGCCTCCAGAGAAGGCCTATGCTAGTTATTTCATGGATACACGACTTTAACGGATTTAGAGTAAGTTGATTTAAGGTTGAAAACGATGGATTACTTTTTGCATTTTACTTTGTATGGATGGCCATCCTCAGGCTATGGTAGTACTCTTTCCCTGCTCATCTCAGGGTTTTAAGGAGGCTGCTATGGGATCACTTGCAGCGCATAATTTATATGCTCGCTTATTTGTTTCTTTTGTCATTTGTTTCTTTTGTCATCGGTTTCTTGCTACGGATCGTAGCAAGAGGGGGAAGTGTTACTATAAGAGATCATTGATTCTAGGAGCTTCCAGGCTCTCTCGTCTCAAGGTTCACACAATCGGCGAAAAGCTGCTTGGGTAAAGTTTATTCTTGCTTGTATATATACACGCGCTTTGGACCTGTATCCAGAGAATCAATCAACCTAGACTTCGTCTACACCATAGATTTCAACATTGCAAGCTCACCACAAGTCGAGTGATACACTATGAGCGAGTGATCGAACCGCTACCACACCAGTTGTACCTCCAATAGCCCTCTAGCTGGCGCGATTGCCATTAATTCAAAAGAATTCCTCCACACTTTTTTAATACGAATAATGCGAGTGCTCGTTGTAACTACGGAGGTTTTCGATTTTAGGAACAAGACTAGATCAGTGTTCCTAAGCGGTCAGACCGCCCTGGGCATAGTCCGGTAAAGGTCAACTGCCACAACACCTGGGCCATCTGGCGCTGGCCTGCAGTTACCTGTAGCGGCCTATATTAAATCTGCCTAAATCTAAACTAATCCAAATGCCTGCGCATAGCCTGCATGAACTATCTAAACCTGCATATATCTGCAGAAACTTGCATATACTTGCAGAAACCTGCAGAAATCTGCATTATCGTGTAAATCTATGCAATATTTTGGCCGGCATAGACGAAATCATTCTTTATGAAATCCCCATGATACGGCCATAATGTACCTACCTTCGCTTTATTGTATCATCAACCGTTCCCTAGCTGAGGTTGGTAGGAACTGGTGGATCACAGAGGCTATAACTGCTTCAAAATACTGAATTTACTTGAATCAAATTTGAGGAAGAAGACTGCAGATATCTACCGGCCAGCCAGGTCAAGTTCTCAAAGTCTTTAGACGGCCTGGGTCACTAATTCTTTGACCGGCCTTGGCACAGGCCGGAACAGATCATGGCCATATCTGACCGGACTGGCCTGTTAGGAACAGAACACTGGACTAGATGAGGTCCATATTAAGGGAAGCCATGGCCTAGGTACTCTGGATTGCGCGACGATGTCGGGCCGTGTAGGACTGCCGGGCACATCATCCAAATTAGCCTGGCCACTCTCGCCGGTCTAAGTCTGACAAAGGTTGATAATTATAGAAATACGGGGTACTAAAATCGTGGCGAAGCAATGTGGCCACAGGTGGCTTACGCACGTTAGTAGCGCATGCTATCTAGTCTAATCTAATCCCATCTTAACTGGAGTAGAGTAATCCGATCATCGCGACCACCATCTCCAAGTAGCTAGCTCGAAGACATTTGTTGGAACCGAGTTGCATAATGAGATCTGAGACGTTTCAAATATCATATAAACTCACTGTAACTGGGGTTGTTGACACACAAGTCTCCTGTATATATCTTGAGTCTTTCTCCTTCTCGTCTCTCTGAACCTTAAGCCTATTCACGCACACGGCTCCCCCTGCCATATAGCAACAAACCGATCGCTCCCTCCACTACTGTTGCTGACAACATATACGAAATAGAGTACAATTTAATTGATGACAGATAGCTCACCTGTAAATCTATTTCACGACTCATAACTACATACGTGACCATCTGTCGCAAGAAATGCTGATGAGAGACTAGGCAACAGCAGCACTCACCGGAGGTGCGAAGTCGCTAAGAAATGTGGATAGCATCTAAATCCCGCTAGCAGCCCAAATACAACAAGCTGATTGGCCACCCTTTCAGGCGCTAGCGAATAACAGGGTAATACGCAGGGTGACTTTGCGCAAACCGGCAGTCGCGACTTAAACAAAAATAAAGTAAGTTATGTGGATGGCTATGCACAAAAAAGTTCTTTAATTATGGCAAGTAGTGCTCATCCTGAATCTGGCATCACAATCGACAGCCGAAAAGAAAAGCCAACCACAGATTGAGACGATATCCCACAACTTTCCAATCGCACTAGTCACTATTTCGGCAAGCCTCGTAGCACTACCAACTTTCTGCGATCACAAGAGCCATGAAGGGTATACAAACGTCCGACGGCTAGAGTACTTTCATCTCTCATTAACCTATTTTAGACTCTGCATCGAAGGGGATCTGGCCCCGGTTTAGGCGTCGCTTCGGTAGCGTTAAGCTGGTCGCCCTATCCGTGGGCACCATCCTCATCGTTTCTATTGCGGTGCTGCTCGGAACACTTTGGGAATACTGCAATCGGGTGTCGACGGCATCACGGCAACAAGAGCAAAGTATCTGGTCGGGCCTGGTCCTCCGGGGGTGGCTATCGCAATTCGTCACAATTTGCAGCGCTGTACTCCGAATATGCATAAGTGTGCAACTACTTCTCGTCTGCAAGATGCTTGCGTCGTTAGCCCTCGAGAACCGACAAGTTCAAGATAAAGACATTGGCATAACATTCATCCATCAGTACGCAAATTCTGGCCCGTTCGGCATCGCATGGAGGTTCATCACCGCGGCGAAATCCGGCCGGGGGAGTCTGGGACTGCTTGCAATCGTGCTGTTAACCTTGGAAAGTGTCTTTGTGCAGTTTTCGTCGACAATCTTGCTCGGTGACTTGAAGCCGGTATCGCTGCGAGAGGGATTCGATACGGTGACTCAGGTCAATTACACATTTGGTACCTGGGCCCCCGGGGACGATTTGAATATGTTCAGTGCGACACCTGTCGAATTCCCAGTGTTTGCCGAAAAGTCCGCCGCGCGCACCACCGTTACGGGTGGCAAAGCTGGTGGCATGGTGGATTCCGGGAATGTCATTCGCGCGCTACTACCGTTACGAGGATTAAAGCTAGCCACCCTTGCGTCATACCGTGGTCCAGTGACGGCTGTAAATACGCAGGCCGTCTGCTTCGCGCCAAAATTTATTAATGCAACAGCACAGTTTCGTCGCCTCCCGCCGTTAGGTCCACAATCCCCCGATATCGACAAGCGGACGATAGAAACAGTTAACTTCTTGGCCCAGATTGACAACATGGAGGCTGGGAGCGCCAACAGAAAGTTGTTCGAAAGAAGCTCATTGAAGTTTGGTGGGGTAGAATTCGACTTTGGCCTGATAAACTGCACGCTTACAGCCAACACCACCAGTATCTGCGAGGTAACGGACACCATTGAAAGGCACGAGAATACTCCAAGAGCGGTTAATGACTTCCCTGCTATGAATATATCCGATATTGGGCTGCATTGGCTACTTGTTTCGAATTCGTCGTGGACTAATATCTCAAGCATTAACCCCGCCCGAATCAAACGAGACGGAAATGAAGCATTCGATGGTACCGAGTGGGCTACTCAGAACTTTCCCTCCCAAGACCTCCGCATCAGGCACAGTCTCTGCGCAATTCTATTCAAATGGGCGGCGGGAGACGTGGACGTCGATGTCACATCTAACTATACCGAACCCCGATTATACCGCAACCCACCGTCGGCAGACGGTAGCTGGGAATTTGACACAACGTACGTACAAAGACAGCTCGGAAGCGATGGACCGAAGAGATTGTCGAACCAGGACCGCGGTGTACTCAATCTTCCCTCCTTTAACCGGAACGAATCTCAACCGATACAGTCAATCGGGTGGTCACTTCGATTACAGTCGACACGCGCGGGGTACGGCGCAACCATACCGGGAGCAAAGACCGGAGAAACCCGACTATTGGAGGCGACCGTGGAGACTCTCTTCATGAATTCATACCACGATACGAAGCAACTTTCTCTAGCCTGGGAAGCCGCCATGATGACATCGATTACAACTTTCTACTACCACCTCCTCGACTTCTTTGTGCTTCCCGGGGATGCAACGATACGCTTCTTCAAATCGTACGCGGTACCCCGAAAGTTACTTGGGCTCTTTCTCGTGTTCGCGAATATTGTACTCCATTTTTTGCTAGTTAGCGTTATCCTCTATGCGTTCTTTTCAAGCCAGTCATTCAAGGATGGCATTCCAGATCCTGAAGAGCTGGGATATCTCGCGCTTCGCAAACAAACGGGCAGCGATACATCTATCGAACTCACAACACGTATCAACCGAAGGAAACGTAGAACGCATGACGAATATCTTGCTGTGGATTCTGGGGAAGAATGATTGGTGTGTCAGAATGCCGCAGTGTCCCGGTTTATTACTGACAACTCGCAGGTACCACTCCCAACAGTACGAGATTATGGTATACAGCCGCTCGCGTAAGAAATAAACGATGATGTATTTACAAGGTTTTGAAACAAATAGATGGAGAGGGGTATATAATACAGGGGGTGAATATATATTGATGCCACTCACACTCACAACCAGTGTACCATGTACTTACTTGAAGCTCCTCCGAGATGGAGTTATGGCCTTCAGTTTACTTACGCCAAAACAATCGGCATTAGAGTGCTACTGCAGATTGACTCGGGGCTGCAGAGTGCACTTTCTCTGCCTCTACCCCTCACCCAGACGTCAGTATATTGTGAGTTTTCTCCTCGCCCTGTTCTCCTCTCCGAAACCAAATAAAACACAAGTTTCCATTGAACACAAAGGCATGAAACAATATTCTCCAAGCACAGTAAATCACTCGATTTCTTGGCGCTGAGCTACATTTTTGCGCTTTCAACCTGCCACCACAAAATCATTCACTCTAAGAGAATCAGAAATGTGCTTCTTTAAAGGCACCGGAAAAGGCACAGAACAGTACCTTTTGCTACACCGAAAACAAGCATTTCAGTGCAAGAATTGGGTTAGGGGTTCTTTGTATGGTAGTAAAAGGTGTTCTAGTCAGTTCGCGTAGAATGTCAGTCCGCGGAGTAACCGGTTAGTTCACGGAGTCCCATCTTCCATGAATGAACCAGTCAGATCAGTTCTCCATGAACTGACTGGTGCTAATTGTGCTCAAACAAAAGTAACAATTACTCTGATTGCAAAGTGATGTATACATGAAATATGCGTAGTTTATCGCTCTTTCACCCCCTGGTCTCCAATTTACCATATCTTTAATATTGATAGAATGGTTGTGAAAAAACACCAATTTTCAGCGATTTTGGCTGTTTGTTTTAAAGCTGCTCAATCAATTTTAAAGATATCGTAAATCGAAGACAGGGAGGAGAAAGAGTGATGAATTATGCCTATTTCATTTATACATCACTTTGTGATTGGACCAATACTTGCAGACTTAATTGGACCGACATTTTGTCATTTTAGCTGAACAGAGAAAAGACAAACTTTTTTTTTCCCGATTTTCCGTACAATTGGATGTATCGCTCAACGAAGGGACTGGTCAGCTCATGGAGTGTGTAGGCTCTGCGAGCTGACCGATCAGTACACGGAGCCCTGCTATTCTACAGCTTGACCAGTCACTCCACGGACTGACATACTCTATGAATTGACTAGAACAAAAGGTACCATGGAATTGACACTGAAATGGCACTACGCAATGCTGTTCTAAGGTGCCTTTTTCCACCGTGCCTTTCTCCCGGTGCCATTTCTCCCCATGGCTTTTCTCCTCCGCGCCTTTTCTCCTCTGTGCTTGGTCTCCGTACTTGTCCTCTGCGTCTTTTCGTGCCTTTCGCCTTCAAGTACCAAAATCAGTAAAGACCCAGGTTACTCCAAAGGCGGTGACTAAAAACACAAACCACTAGTGGGAGCACCGACTCATCTGCCCCCTTCAACACTCTCAACATCTTAACACTCTCGTCATTGCCAGTTCCTGCTTTGTAGATTTTTCCCACTGCACGCAACTGTCATTGATCTTTCCAGTGTTGGTGCAATCTAGGGTGGCCTGGGAATGATAGCAGTAGTGGTAATAGTGATTTGGCAGATAATCCGGGCAAAAGAGGTTTTTGTTTGTTTGAATCATACTGTATTCGGCCGCTTGCGGCCATGACATAATCTACCCTTTTTCGTGATACTTCTCCAGTGTGGCCGTCAGGTGTCCCTTCTTGCCTCTTTGAGCAAAGTCATATCATCCCTTTCTCCTTCTCCCCTTCCGAAACAAACTAACTCTGTTCCGCCCTCCTCATTCCCTGCCTGCCCGTCCCCTCCCTAAGCCTCCGTAACCCTCCCGACATCAGTATCCGTCAAAAACTTCAACACTGCCTTCTCAGCTTCTTCTATATCGAACACCTGCGCCATCGGTACTCTGCCTCTCTCCTTCATCTTGCACTTCTTCCTCAGTTTGACCCACAGAGTGTCCTGCTGCCGCTTCCATTTCTTGCACCACTTGAACAGATGGTCTACTGTCTGCATCGAGTGTCCGCACCACCAGCACTCTTTGCTTTCCTTCTTTTTAATGCGTTCCAAATAAACTCCTGTTAGAGCATGCCCCACTTTTAACTGGCGATACCTCTCCGCGACGCTCTTCTTGGTCCCGCCCAACAGCTTGCTCATCCTCCTCTTCTTATTCATTCTGTACCCCTCCTTTTTGCCGTTGAACTTTGCCTTCCACCACTTTTCAGTTTCGATCCACTTGGCTTCCGTAACCCTTCTCTGCACCTTCGCCATCGACCATCCTTTGTATCCTTTCACAAGCTCCAGAGTGCCCTCAAATCTTTCCGTGGCTGCTTTCGCTTGTTCATCGGCTTTTTCGTTTCCTTCAACTCCTTCGTGAGATGGTACCCACCGGTACTCTATATCTACTCCCAATCCCACAATTTGTTGTTCCACTTGACTGCGTTTTTAGCCATCCTCTGTCCAGGGCCTAGCTTATCGTCTTGTACCCGTTGTATTGCAGTGACTGAGTCCGAAATGATAACCACCTTCGAGTCACCTGTCATGGGTAACATTTCTGCCGCTTTCCGTAGGCCCCTTTCGATGGCGTATACTTCAGCGTCGAAAACTTCTTTCTTCTTTCCCAGGTAGTGTCGCTCGGCTTTCCAGTTCTCTTCTCCCTCCTCCCATACCACGGCACACCCGACGCTTCCGTCTTCCAGCCTTGATCCATCCGTCCATAGAATTAGGCCTTCGTCTGTTATTTGAGCGACCTTCAGAGCTTCCTTCTTTTCCAGGACGTACACTGTCGCTTCCGCTCTCTGTGGGTGATGGGTAGAATGTTCGTTTCTCTCTTCCCTTCTACCCCTAAGCCTTTCCTCAGCCTTACTGCCAACGTTGCTCTCCCTCCACCAGCGCCCCTGCTGCTGCCTGGTCTGGCATTTCGGCTAGTCTTTTGGCGAATCGTCTCCTCCGATTATTAAGTAGTGATATCGCCGGTCTCAGTCCTGCTTCCTTAAGTAGTGGAACCGTCGGTGTTGACTTGAACATTCCAGTGACCCTTCTTGCCGATTCATTGACCAGTTTTTGGAGTTCGTGTTTGCGTCCTATCTGTCCATCCCACCACAGTTCTGACCCATACAACGCCACTGACTGAACTGCCGCTATCTGGACCTTCTTTGCATTTTCTGGTCTGAGCCCGAGTCTTCCGGTTATTCCTTTGATTCTCCCCTGCGCCTTCTTTGCTTTTGTCATGACGACTTGTGGTGGTGTTGGAAGTTCAATTTCCTGTCCATCCACACCCCTAGCCATCTCGTCGGTTTCGAGTTGAACGATATCGAGTTGTTCTCGTCCACCTGGATCCTCCTCTTGACCTTATTTCCTTGGTAGTTCCTTTTCTTCGAGAACAAGACTGCTTCTGTTTTCGCTATGTCAAACTGGATGGCGTTCATCACCGCCCACTGCGTAGCTCTCCTTGCACGTCTTCGCATGAGACTTGTGCACTGGTTGACGTCCTTCCCTTCCACCACCCAGGCGACATCGTGCACGCAGGATAACGTTGTGTCTTCCGGCGCTTCTTCTTCTGCTTTCTTGAAGAGGCCGGCGATATATATTGCGAACAGAATCGGTGAAGTCGGGATCCCTGTGGTACTCCTGTTTCGCCATCCATCACTTCTCCCATCCTTCCGTCCATCTTTATTTTCACTTTTCTGTCAGACATGAAGCTCTCCACCCACCTGCACAGGTCTGCTTCGAATGTCATGTCTTCCATTATCTGGATCAAGTTCCCATTCGCGACGCTCGGGAAGGCTCCCTTGACGTCCATCAGTATGGCCGATGTGATATTCCCCCTCCTCCACGCTTCTTGCACTCTTTTCACCATCATCCCCACCGCGTCAACCGCTGATCATCTTTTTCTGCATCCAAACTGGCCGTCGTATAGCACTCCTCTCCTCTCGCACTCCTCTGAGATTCTCGTTGCCACCACTTTTTCGACCACTTTTCCTAAGCAATTCTCGAGTGCAATAACCCTGTACGCCTTTGCTTGATGGTAATCTGGCTTTCCCGGCTTGGGTATCACTACTCCTGTCACCGTCTTCCAATCCTTCGGATGATGTCCCAATCGTATTGTCGTTTTCACTAAGGCTACTATTCTGCTCGCATCCTACTCCCACAGCAGTCTTATTATCTTGAAGTCAATTTTGTCTGGTCCTGGTGCTTTTTGACGCTCTGTGTGAAGATAGCTTCCTTGACCTGTTCTTCGGTGATCTCCAGGTAGGTCTCTCCCCCACCTCCTTGCCTTCTTCTTCATTCCTGGCAATGGTTTTGGGAACACGACCTCTTTTATGAGCTCCGCTTTTTCGCTCCATGAAGTCGCCAACCCCCTTCTCGTTTCTGCAGAGCCTTAACCGTGATTCTCCCTGCTTTCCAGTATACTTTAGCGCCCTCCACACCTTGTCTCCTTCCGCCTCATGCACAAAGGTGTTCCAGCACTCTCGCTTGCTCTCTCTGATTGCTTTTGCAGTTCATTCCTTGCTGCCTTGACGGATGCGTGGTTGGTTCTGCCTCCTCTTCTTTCTCTCTTCATGAACCCCAAGATTTTCCTGTTCTCCACTATCCTGGCATTCCACCACTCCTGGATCTCGCACATATTCTGACTTGCTTTGCTTCTGACTCGGTACCCTGGTGACTTCGTTTTTTATCATGTTCGCTTCGTCTTCCAGCTCTTGGATCATGCTTTCTTCGACAAAGTCTTCCTGCTTCTGCTCCATTCGTCCCAGCTCTTCTTCATCTCCTTTGAATCATCCTCTTCAATTTCGTCGATGTTCCACGCAATCACTTCGTGGTTCGTACCATCCTCCGATTTTCTCCCCCACTCTATTTCGATCATCTTATGGTCCGAACCTATATCTTCTTCGTCCTCTGACATTGTTCTCGCTGATGCATTCGTCACCTCACCCCCTCTTACTAGCGTGATATCAATTATCGACTCGATCAGCTCGTTGTTTTCCATGCAATTCTGGTTGGCTGGCCATCGTTGATTACCTCTAGGTTGTGTGTTAAATGAGGTTGTCCAAGAAACTTGCGTTCCTTCTTTGATGCACCTGCTGTTCCACCATGGGCTGTGAGCGTTGAAATCCCTACAGTCTATCACGTTGCTCTTGGCGATCATTTCATCCCATATCACCTCCCTGCTGGTCAGGCTGATGGTCTGTCGTTATCTTCTTGGAGTGTTTGGTCATAGACATTGACAATTCTGACCTTGACTCCTCTCTTGTTGGTGACGTCAAAAGCCTGTATGTCCCTGGCCTCCAAAGTCCCTAATTCGTCGACCACAACTGTCGTGTCCACTCTTACTGCGGTCATGGTTCTCTTCCCTCTTATCAGTCTGAAAGCCGGATGGCTGATTTGGTACTCCTCCTCTTTCCTTTTCCCGATACGGCTCTTGCATTACCACCAAATCTGCCCTCTTTCCACCCCCTTTTCTAGCGCCGGAACGTGCTATCCTTCGCCTTCCCACAATTGGCTTGTAGGACTTTCACCATTGCGTTTCTGGGATCGACTCTTCTGACGCTTGTTGCGTTGCTGGAACTTGGATCTCTTCTTTGTCTCTCTCTGCTTCATCCGTGGCCGGGGCCGCGATCTCGTTCTCCGGTTTCTCATGGCTTCGGGTGCTGTTTTTCCCTCTGACTCTTTCCCTCCAGCTTGTCCTCTTCTCCTTGGCCTTCTGAATTGCCTCCTGTTTCTTAGGGCATGCATTACGTTTTGTGATATGGTTCTCCTTGCAGTTGGCACACTTGTCATTGTTGTGTGTGCAGTTCTGTCTCTTCTTAGCCTTGCACCCCTGGACGTCGCATTGATGGTCTTCTGTTTTGTGTTTCCCGGCGCACAGCATGCACTTCACCGCGCCCAGCCCCAGCCTGCCGCACTTCGAGACATGGTGTCCCCATCCACAGCAACATTCGCAGAAAGTGTCTGGTCCGGCGTGAATGTATCTTTCCACCTCATGCCACACTCCTGCCGCCCTCAATCCTTTCCTCAAGCACCTCTGTGCTACCTTCATTCCTGCGATCGAGAAGACCACTGATATCGCCTGTGTCTCCCCGCTCCTCCTCTTCTCCTCATTATCTGCGGCCTTTCCCAGCCAATTGATAGCCATCGGAACGACTACTCCCTCGTTTTCTGCCTGTATTTCTTGCCTGAGTTTCTCCAGGCCTCCCGACTTCTTAACTGCATACTGGTCAAAGCTGATCCCATGAATCTTCACCTTCTCCCAGGTCTCGTTCTTTTCCAAGTCGATGATCCCTTGCTCGATACGTCTTGCTGCTTTTACCACAACTTCTTTCCAAGCCACTAGCATGTCCGCCGACGCTCCTGGAGTGGCCAAGGCCGTGATCATTCCTCTGACGTTAGTGGTGATTGGCCCCATTCTGATATGTTGGGGGGCTCCGGCCGCATGCAGCGCTCTGTTAACCGCCGACACAATTTCAACGTCCTTCTTCTGAGAAGTTGGGAGTGCATTATTTCTTTTGAAGGTAACTCTCCTATTCTCCACTGTGTTCTTGTTTGTGGGGATTGCCGCCATGTCGTCTAGCTCCTTCTTCTCCACCTTCTTTTTTCTCTCGACGATCTGGAACTCGCCCTCCTTCTCCTTGTTCTGCCCTTTTGCCAACGCTTCTGCCTTCTCTGCGTACGTTGGCTTCCTTTGCTGTTGTTGTTTTTGTTGCTGTTGCCGTCCCTCCAGTTTCTTCGCCGCCTTTGTTTCCTTGGCCTCCGCCTTCGGTCCACTGGGCGCGTTCGCCGGAGCATCGTTCTTGGGGGGGGCGATCAACGTTGGCTTTTCTCTGCCCCTAAATTGGATCGTCTTTGGGGTGGTTCTAACGATCGGGACCGCCGGTGCATGTTTTGAGGCCTCCATCTGCGGTCTCTGTACGTGAATCTCCTCATGCATGACTCTCTCCGTCAGTACCTGGACTTCTTTCAACACATCTGGGTTTGTTTCCAAGTCCATATCCGTGATTCCCTTCGCTTCCTGAATCTCCTTCTGGACTTCCCTCCTTTTTCATTGTTGATTCCCCCAACCATGTTTGTAATGCTTGCTGTGCACAGTACGTGCTCCTCGTGGCGGAATTCCCACTTCCCTTCTCTCTCGTCCATCCATGCCTTCACTCCTGACCATTGTTCCTCTTCGCGTGCTGCATGGGCTTCCAACAAGTTTATTATTTGTCTGGTGGTTCGGTGCAGCTGCGCCAGCTCCTGTGCCGGCTGTCGAATCGTCCTTTCCATGCGGCTCCTCCAGTCCCCCGGGGGCTTCGAAAGATCTGGGTTCTCGCTCCTCAGTCTTTTCCCATTTTCGTTGTGCTCCAGCGGCTCAGCCGCGGTCTTGATCGTGATCGTAGAGATGATGCGTGTCGTCGATGCGTCGCCGGAAGTGCCATTCGCCGCTTCTCTTCCTGCAAATCCCTCCAAATTTGTGTCTCCTCTCTGAGCTGGTGTTCTGATCCCCGCATCTGCTACACCGGTGGGGCTCTCTCTTCCCGTGGTCGCCATCATTCCTGGCTTGGTGGTCGCGTTGTGGACGTGTGCTTGCTTCGTTGGCGAAGTGCCCAACCTCTTCCGACGGTCGGGATGCGCCGGGGATGTCGTACCAGGGTCAATTCGATGCTAGAAACTGATTTCCGGTGTCCGATTGTCGGTTACTGCTGTGGTTGGCGACTTATTTCGCGGTTTCCGATTTCGCCAAGACTTTCATTCACAGAAGGTGGGCACGGGGCAAAAGAGGTGGGGATGGTTGTTGTAAAAGGAAGGTGAGCAGTCGATTGAGAACCACAATCTATCGTTTGTGGTTGCCTTTTAGTAGTAGAAATGTACGCCGGAAAAAATGCAAATCGACTATAGACCAGTGTTCCCAATGGGCCAGGCCGGCCCGCAGTCAGGACTGCGGCCCACAGGCCAGGCCAGTCAGGGCCCCCGAAATTAATAACTGTGCAGGCCAGGCCTACGCTTTCGAAGCCTGGCAATAACTGTGGGTGACTGGGCCAACTATAGGCCTTTTGATAATAGAGTACGTCACCATTGCGGTTGGTAATCTTTAGTGGTTCGGAGTACATTCTAGAAGTCTCTAGATGTTGCCACATAGTTCTTCACAATATATGACTCATACCATTGGCTTCCATCATCTATGCATGCGGTGGTGAGAAAGAGTGGCAAAGGCCACATAACTCTTGTACTATATATCTCGAAACTATAGTTACCTACAGGCACCCACAGTTGAACTGTAGGCCATAAGAACTATGGTTGGCCCAGTCACCTATGGTTTCCACCAGCATGAAGCCTGTAGATATAGGCCGTTCATCAGCCTGGCCTGTCACACGCGGGCTAGGCCAGTTCTGACCTGAAACTGGCCCGCCTGGCCCATTGGGAACACTGCTATAGACTGCGCTCGCGCCGCTCATAACAAGCTTCCCGTGAACCCCTGCTAAAGAGCCCGCATGGAGAGCGCTTGAGAGCCCGGTTAAGAGAGCGTATCAGGGTAAAAAGCTTTTCCGCAGGAAGCTTTGAGCAGGCTGCCAGTGACAGAAGCTTTAAGCCGATAGGAAAGTCTAAGTCTACGGAAGCTTTAACATTGAGGTAGCCAACCTACTTGTCTAAGTGTTCCCCCCTCTGACCAGTACCGTGACTATCACCGCCACAATCACCATCACCATCACCATATTACAGCATGAGTAGCCCCGGGGAGGATACGTGCATATATCTACGTCCAAAATTGATGGGAATCGGGCAACTGGAAAAACCGAGTCGGAGATCTGCTCTCCCAAGATTTAATTGACTACCTTTGCTGCAGAATCTAAGGCTGCAATTACCAACACCATAACAGTGAGACATCGTGAGATCCTGACGCTGCGGGCGTGTCAAAGATAAGGCTCAGACCATGAAATCGATTGGCGTCATGATTTCGGTTGCCCGCCATACCCCGCTTGCCACACCCCGCCCAGCGCCTACCACTCAGCGAGTCTCTGCATTCAAGCGCACTTGATAGCTGGCACTCAAGACTTCATGGGAGCGTACAGCCAAGCGGGTTTGGGAATATCCAATCGAGTGCACTTGGGAGTGTACGCTATCGAGTGTACTTGGGAGCGTGCTTGGCATTTGATAAGTGTATTGTATGTGTTCTGACCCATTCGTGGAATCGCCCCATCCATGGACGGGCAGTACCATCCATCGACAGGGCGGTTCCACGAAAGGTCCACCATTCATGGACCCATGAATGGGACAAATAAAAATAAGTTATTCAAATTAAATTCGCGCCACTAAGAGGATTATTGAGAGCCAGCAATTTTATTGCTGGTAAAGTTAGCTGAGTATGAAGTCGGTAAAAAAGCCAACTGACTTGTAAAACAAGCGAAGTGAAGCCAACCAACTTGTAAGAGATATTTAGAAGCGAAGCTAACCGACTTGTAAAAGAAATATATGCCAGCGAAGCGAAGCTAATAGACTTGTAAAAGAGATATATAGCAGTGTAGCGAAGCTAGTAGACTTGTAAAAGAGATATGTGGTAGCAAAGCGAAGCAAATGGACTTATAAATAAAAGATACATAGAAGTGAAGCGAAGCCAATGGACTTGAAAAACAAATATCCAGTAGTACTTATTTTATAAGCGAAGCTATCTTTTTAATTGCATATTTTTATTTGTTCCATTCATGGAACTGCCCTGTTCATGGATGGTACTGCCTATCCATGGATGGGCGGCTACCACGAATGGGTCACAACATATACAGCGTCATGTATAGTCAATGATTCCACCAGTCCGGACGGACCCGGTCTGGGGTAGGGCTCGGTCCGGTCCGGTCCAACCGGAAGGTCAGACTGGACCGGGCCCCAGACTGGCAGTCTGGGACTGGACAGGCTTGGTCTGGACCAGTCCAAACAGGGCATCCCCACAAAACAAATAAAGTGAAATTCTGAGGTCACAGAAGGGAAAATTCGCATAGATGATCCACAGTGGAAGCACTTCATCAGCTACCTTCTGACTAAATTGCTGCTTATCGAACTTTGCCCCAATATGATGCTGGAGATAATTGGCAAAGATGGAACTCCAAGGGTATTCTTTGTAGAATGGTATCTTTTTGAATGGCGGGCCGGCTTCGTTGTACCTCCACTCAAATATTTCATCGAATCTGTTCAAAAATAAGCACCGCTGGTAGTTTTCTGATTGAAATAGACTTACAATAGCAGCACTTCCAGTACTAGTTTGCATCAGACCCAGAATATTACCAAGCGCATGAATTAGAGAGGTCAAGCAGCTGTTTCTGTGTGCAGCAGGTGAGGAGTTGGATGCAATCAACGAATTGAAGGCATTTGAGGGTGACAGAGGAAGATGATGGGCAGAGGTTGGGCTGGTGGAGACTGCCTGAGCACTCGAGTCAAAAGAACCACCTCCTGTCGAGAACTCAGACTCAACATCCAGTGGTAGAAAGCCTTCCCTGCCACTGAAATCCGACAGTGATCGAGATGACATGGTGATAAAGATTGATTAAAACAGTAAGCAAAAGAAGCGACTTCGTTGACAATGGCTGCTGGATTGTAGAAGGTTATTTAAATCTACAAGTAGAACATATTTGGTAACTCAGTATATCTGTATGGCAAATGGTGCGTAGGGAGTGGCGGATGGCAAGTGAGTAGTTGATATGAGGAGTGTATTTGGTGACTCAATATATTCGGGCCGATTCGGCCCGAGTAGACTGGTCCAAATCAGTCCAGGCCAGTTCAGTCCAGGTCCAGAAAAATTGGGGATTGGTCCAATCCCGGTCCAAAAATTACTTGGACTGGATTGGACTGGACCTGGACGGACCCGGTCCGGACTGGTCCATTGCTGGACTGGTGGAATCATTGGGTATAGTATCGAGCGCAGATATTTGCCTGCGTATCATAGTTATCTAGTCAACGCATGGGTTGATAGGACTCATAGCTTCCACGCATCAAATTACCCATGGAAAACCGTTCGAGAAACCGCTTGTCTATGAGCTGCACGCCCTCAAGCTCACTCCCGCAAGTTTACACAGAGCCAAATACAAAAGCAATTCAGGTAGGGTTCTCGGTATTGGGAATGCACCATTTCAAGAGTACAGCGTAGACAGTCATGGTTTTAAGGCACCTTTGGTGGGAGTGCAGCATGTTCAAAAAGTCACAAGCCGAAAGGGCACACAATAAAAGGCATTGCGACTTTCAAAAAGGTACGAAACGAGTTTCAGCATCTCCTAGTACCATTTTTACCTACAACGGGTGCCTACCATTTCATTTGTACGGGGAAAAGGCACGAATAGCGCGTTTCCGACCCTCTTAGAGTCAAGTTTACTTGTAGACCAAGGCTTCATCCTCCCATTCTATCCTTACCCTGAATCCTACATTAAACGGCGCAGTGAAGCGTCACAAAAACGTGTATCTATTTACTTAATAGATCCGACTTGACACGGTATGTACAAACTTTCACGTTCCATACAAGACTCGGGGGTGCCGAAGCTCGGTGCAAAATCGGGGTTTAGGAAGACACAAAGATAATTTTGCATAGTTTGGGATTAATCGAATGTCATCGGTGGCTCACAGCGTGAGAATTTAAGCTTTCACGTTCAGCTGAGCGGTTACCTTTCAGTTATGGTTTTTGGATTTACATCATCCTTTACGGAGGCTTCGCTGCTAATGGTGGTATCCATGGCAGTATTCTCAGCCGTCCCGTCTGACGGCCGGGAATGGTGGTGCCATCCTAGGGGTAGCCGAGCAGACCAATGACAGCTGGACGTTCCGTGACTGCCGGGACGGTGTTTTCGCCGTCCCCCGGCAGCCATCTACCGTCCCCAGCTGTGATCGGGTGGCTACAGCTTATATATAGAAGATGCCAAATTAGTGCTGTTGCAGAGCCAAATAAGGCTAGTGGGTTGTGGAAGCGGAGCCCTGACCCAACTCTTAGCGTAGTCTAGTTCGGGAGACCTTCTCTCCCAACCACCATCATCATCACAATCAATCAATACTACAATCATCTTTTCTTTCTTTCGTCTCACTCTTTGTTTTTGTCCAGATAGTCAAGGATTACATTCCTGCTCTTCTTCGGCGTCTCTGTTTGGGCATCGTATCACTGGTGACCACAGCAGGGAATTGCACCGTCTTCTTCTATCTCGACCTTACTATCGGTCTCTCACCTTCCTGTGCCTATTCAATCTGGCTTCCAGGGATCGTCTGTGGGATCGCCTTCTTTATAGCACTGCGGCGTACATCATTGCGTTTGGTTCTGAAAGCTACAATTCAACAGGAATCATGTCAGTAGATGTAGATTGAGCCAGTGGCATCCTCAAGTCCCTTCCGGCATCCGAGTCTCGCCAGTGGTCAAACCGCACTCAGAAAGTTAGACTGCGTCGGTGAGTCCCGGTTGTCATTCGGCCTACGTATCTTTTGTCGTTGTGTGATGTTTATGGAGTTATCGTCTACCCACAGCTTCTGGAGTCACCAGGTACTCCTGTCAAAGCCCCTGGCACTATGGATCGCACATTTTACAAACTAGTTTTCAGCATTGCTGGGGCCTGCGAAGACATAGCCGACAGCTCTTTTGACGAAATTTACAAAGACCTTAGCAGAGACCTCCAAGACCTCCTCTTTGCATCAGATGAAGGGGAGGCCAATTTCGAAGAAGATACATTCTATTACATTACCAGGGGAGCTGGGAGATACACACCTAAACTCTTACCTCGCCCTTTGCCCGTTACCCCTTCTCCACCATTCCAAAACCTTTCACCAAGCCACGCATCTTGGACGAGATCTTTGTCACAATCAAGCAGAATAGAGGATATTGGTGATGAAGACCCATTGCCAAACACGGCTCCACTAACTTTCAGGTTCTGTGTGAGACCTAGTGTTCCAGTGTGTAGGATCATCACTTCGGACTTGAGAGTAGAATTCAACGACAATCGTGCTGGCTGAGAGAGATCGTTTGTGGTGTCATACCCTCCAGAAATCAGTCGCTGGAAAGCAGATCAGTGTGCTCACAAACGATCTCTCATCGCCTACCTTGAAGAGAAAAACGCCAACATTGGTGAGTACGACCGTCATTTCCAATATCATTGCCGTCATCCGTACGTTAAAGATGAAGACCTGAGTACACCTTCGTCCGAAAATCAAGAAATTCAAAGGTCATCCCCAGCACCGGACAATATGGCAAATAATAATGACATGAAGAATATGTACTTTGGGTTCCTTAGGGATCTGAAGTATGATGGAAAGACTTCTATCAAAGATTTGCTCACAGCTTTCGGAAACATCAAGAATTGAATCGCTACATTGGACCCTAATTTTCCAGGTGCGAGGTTATGCACGCTCCTCTGTGTATCCCTAAAAGCGGCTGAGTCCTCACCCAAAAAAGGAGTCGACGGCGGACCATACACCAGTCCTCATACCTGGGTTGCATGTCAGAGAACTACGGACGTTGATATCTACGATAAGCTTGTCGAAAAGGTCAAAGCCAAACATAATATCGACCAGAATCAAACAGATGCTGATGTCCTGGCTGAGTTGAGAAGACTTCTCCCGGAATTGCCTAAGGTCACAGTTAAAAAGTTTTCTAATCAATTCAATGATGTCATCAGGTACAAAGATATTGTTGGGTATGTGTTGTGCGAGATCTTTGTTGCTAAAATGACCTCAACTATCCTACAGAAATTCAACAAGAAAGGAATTGGTGCAAGAAGACGTACAACGATGTCGTCGAACTCCTTATCGACATTGACGATTCTATTTGCCATCCTGCTCTGTTCGTCCCAAAGAGCAGCGCGGCAATGGATTCGGAGGAGACCGCTCGGTGGTATCGACAGCTGGCCGAGAAGATTGCTAAGCTTGAACGTGAGAATGCCGAAACGAAGCACATTAATGACGTGTGGGTCATGGGACAGAAGAATCACATCGCCTCTGAGGAACGCATGCAAACACCTCATGCCAACATGTCCAACGAAGGAATAGTCTGTTGGAATTGCTAGTCAGGCCCTCATATCACCAAGCAGTATCGAAATCCTACTCTCAGTTGGGATGAACCTGAAGCCCTCTGCATTTAGAATGGAGTTAAGGCGCCTCAGATCTACCAAGAAGCTCGCCAGAAAGCTTCCCGAAAGAATGTCAATGTTACATCGATCTTGATTTGCAATGAATCGGCGTCTTCCATGGATGCTCTCCCTGAATTGGTTGTCGAGTTCGGTGGGTTTGGGAATTTCGAGTGTGGTGGCATAAAGTGGATAGGTCCAGCAAGTATGAAGTTGGAGATGGTAGAAGGTGTGTGCAGAAGAATACTGTATATCCAACTCCCGATGAGCATAACTTTGATGCCGAAGGATGGGATGTTGGAGTTTGGATTGAAACAGTCACAGTACCTATTACACATCCATCGTTGGTGCGGATGTTTCCTTATTATTGTAAAAAGATTGTGCAAAAGCTCTTTGGAGATCGTGAGGGAGAACCGTCTCAAAGAAATGTCGATCAATGAGTTCTCAGAGTTCATGCAGAAAGCAGGAGATGCATCTTTTTCTCCCACTTCCAAAATTCCCGCATATCTTGGTAACATACTGATGCAAGACATTATCTCAGATATCAGTTCTGAAATCATTATTGTGGATGAGCAGACAGCTTTGGAGATCTGTTGTTCTACTCCTCACGTTAGCATTTTCACTGATCGCAACAATATCACTATTAGTGGAGTTAAGGGCAAATCGCTTATTTGCTGTTATCATATCACAACTATCGACCTCGGTCAAGACATCTTCATTGAAGACATCGTCTATATCCTTCCATCAGTAATTGGGGATCAGAAGATGTTAACCGGAAAGCCATTTCTAGCTTCAATTGATGCCCAGATCTTTGTACGTCACGACAACCTGATGGCCATGTAAGAAGGTTCCCCAGTTGTTATCCATGGTCGCAAATACCTCGGACACAGTATGTGGGAAGAGAAGTCAATTGCCAAATCAGACTGGTCGATTTTAGATAGCGAGCTGGTACGCAGTCTCTGTTGGGAATATACTGAGGCTCTTTCGTGTTCTGTCGATAATTCAAGTTTCCATCGCGATGATCCCCAGGGTGGAAGACTTCATCCTTGGATTAACACTCCTCTTGCCCAGGCATCTCCAAAGGGGGTGGGATTTTCAGCTGTTTCAGTGGGTATCAACACGTATGTTAAAGTCATGGAAACCTCCTTGCCCAACCTGGTACTGATTTCCAATGATGAATACAACTTTAAGGTTGACACTACCATTATATGGAAGGGAAGCCCAAGGCTGTCATCTGATGAATTCATACACCATGTTGTGCCCAAATTGGCATACTGACTTTCCGAAGAAGGTCTCGAACCTTTGGTAGTAGCGCATGTCACCTGGTGGGTGTGCTTTGAAGGAGTTTCTAAAGCTCAATACTTTGCCTTAAGAGAATACATGCCGAGTATAGACCATGGGTTGCGTCAACCTTGAAGGAGATGCACTACTGTTCTCAGGATTTGATGAAGCACGATTTGAAGTCTTTGCCAAATGCAGTTTGGTGGCAATCAAATGTTCGATTCAAGTTATCGCCCAAGGAATTCGCCTTTGTTAAAGGATACATAACAGAGTTTTTGGAGTGCGAACCTCGGATAGTTGCCGGTCTCGATCATGCTAAGCAAACTACCCACGTTACGTTAGCCTTAAACCATAGTGCAGCTTATTATTTTTGCTGCGGGTTCTTCTATTTTAATTCTCAATGTCATCGGGTTGTGTAGGAAATTCCAAATTTGGATGAGCGCCTTAGGAACCTTAGTGGACATATACACTTCTCATATGTTGATGGTTTCTCGGGGTTCTTCATTAACCCTAATGGTGAAAATGCGGAAAAGACTGCATTTGTGGTCCCTGGATGGGGAGTTTTCTATTGGCTCTTCATGACTTTCGGAGTGCAGGGCGGACATGGAACCCATTCGGGCCTGATGCACAAATTGTTAGATCGATGAATTAGTAAGAGATTTCAAGGTTGCCTGGACAATATCCAACTAGGCGACAGACAGCCGATGTCCCAAGTTACTGGCCTTCCCATGACGGACTCAGAGGATGTGGACGCACAACTTGATACTCTTGAGGAGATTGTCTCTCCAACCTTCAAGAAAGCAAACATGTCTATAAATGCCGCCAAGTCTCCGCTGTTAGCCAAGAGGAAACAGACGCTTGGCCATGTGTTATCTCATCAAGGAATCTCTTAATCTCCCAAATTGGTATCAAAGGTCCAGCGTATCGTTAGGCAGACTGATACTGGCCCTGAGCAGGTGCAGCGCATTCATGCATGATTGAGGTACATGTCCAGATATAGTCTGAATCTTGCCGGAAAGTGAAAGTTCCTTTACGATAAACTCCGCAGATGGAAAACCCTTGTGGATTCTCCCGAAGGGAAGCACATGCCAAAAGGAAGGGAAAAGCTTGTGAAGATTCGAGACGATTACATGTTTAAGTGGTCAGATGTGGATCAGCAAAAATTGGAGATGCTTGTGTCAGACTTGAACATGGATTCTTGCAGCCTTTCCAAGACTTTGAGCGAATTGTCATGATGCTTGACGCATCACCGTTGAGTATAGCGTGTGTGTTTGGTCAGTTGAAGGAGTGTTTGGTTGAAGAGAAAGAAGGAGTAGAGAGAGAGCAAGAGAATAAAGAAGAGTTTGCCGAGGAGTCGAGGTGGGAGGCGGCTGATGTGGGAGAGTTTGTAGAGAAGGTGGTGTGGGAGTTTGATACTCAGAGTGGTTGTGTTTTTGAATGTGTTGGAAAAGATGGAAAGGATGGAGAAGATGGAGCGGAGGAAGTCAAGAGAAGGATGGACGATAGAGAAGCTAGAGCTTAAATGTGACAGTTGAAGCCGATGGGTTTCCTCAGCAAGGTTCTTACCGATACGCAGTCTAGATGGTCTCAGGCAGAGACGGAAGCAACGCCATATACTGGTTTGTTACTCAAAATCGATACTTACTTTTGGCTTCGCGGATCATCATTTTCTCCGACTGCCTTCCGGTCGCTCAAGCGTTTGGCAAAGCATCCACCAATATGATGATTAACGGTTGGATTCTAGCCATCCAGGAATACGATTACAAGATTTTCCACATCTCTGGCATTTCCAACATCATTCTGGATTCTTTAACTAGAGTTCCTGCAGAACTTCCAATGAAAATGGAAGACGAAGAAAAACGCATTGTCGACCAACTTCACAACCCTCGGAATTGCCCCCTTAACGGTCCTTCCAGTCTCACCTTGGGCCTGCTCTCACAAACCAATTGAGACTCTTGGAGGAATTTCCTCATCATGTTCCTCCGAACTGGCTCTTTCCCGAATGACATGTCTAAAGAAGAAAATAGGCACATGCGCATGATGGCTTTATCCTACAAACTGGAAATGACAGGCGAGAAATCCGGACATTTACTATACTTCAATCACTTCGATAATCGGGTTCCGGTTCCTAAACAGTCAGAGATCATTCTCATTCTACAGAGTTTTCACAATTATCTGTATGCTGGTCATTATGCGGGAGGGATCACCTATCGCCGTATTTATGATGCTTTCTATTGACCTACTGCTCGTAAGGATACTTTCGATTACGTCAAGACTTGCGATACTTGTCACAAGTTCTCCGTCAGTTCTGAGTATGGTACCAAGCCACTTTGTCCAATTGTGTGCCTGCAGCCATTCGAAATCATTACTGTCGACGATTCCGGACGTTAACAACTGACTACCGGTGGACATTCATACTGTCTTTACTACGTCGATATCTTTACCGGTTAGGTAGAAATCCTCCCCGTCACTGTTGCAACTGGAAAAGCTACTATCAAGTGTTTTGAGTCGTTCATATCTTGTTATGGGCCTTCATATGTTATCCATTTGGACCATAGTTCCCAATTTGACAATCATGAAGTCGAGACTTGGCCTAGCGAGAAAGGAATCTGTTGGGTATTCGGATCGCCTGGAGTTGCCAAAGGTCAAGAGAAAGCTGCAGGTACCATTCGTTCGTACAAGGCTAGTTTGAGCAAGATTCTATCAGAGCACGGTTCCTCCTGGGCGAAACATCTCCCAGCAACTCAGTTCGCATTCAATACACGATGACAGAACTTGATGGGAAAACCCCGGCCAAGCATCTATTGGGGTATCAGCTGCATTCAATCGTTCAGAACCTTATCCAGCCCACTTCTGTGCCTGTTTCATTGGCCCCTAAGAATACGGATTTACTTCTGAAGTATCGCCTTGCACACCTAGATGCCTATAGGTCTGAAGCAGTCCACCATCGACTTAGCGTCTGGAAGCAGCGAGTTGAAAAGTACGATTCTGGAATCTGCAAGCATGTCTATTCTGTGAGAGACTGGGTCCTCTATCAAAATTACAAGATTGCTGGGAAGTTTGGTAACCCGTTCGAGCCCCGTTGGTTTGGTCCAGTCATCATAATTGCTGTTTCCAGCCGAAAAAAGAACGATCTCCAAGTACCCTTCTGTCACGACGTTCTCAAGGGATGGCATACTGACAAAGTCAAGCCATATATGCTGAGGAATGATCCCATCCCGGGAAAGTCTAAGTTGCAAGCAACTCTATCATCTGAAGGATTCCAAAAGGTTTTACGATTTTTACCCCGTGGTGTCGAGGGGGTGTTTTTGTTTTGTTTTTGACCAGTGCGGTATCCCGTGGAATCGAGGGGATAACTGCTTTCACCACGGAGTCGATGGTGCTTATTTCGGCCTTTGTACCTCTCTTGTGAGGATTTTCTTTACCCTTGGGCCTGCGAGCCGTTTACTTTCGACCTTCGTGTCACCCTAAAAGTTTGCTGAGTGCTACAGTTTGTTTCGATGCCCGTTCGTCTCTTCAAAGACCTTCGGCCATCTCTGAAGGGGGTGGGTGTTGCAGAGCCAAATAAGGCTAGTGGGTTGTGGAAGCGGAGCCCTGACCCAACTCTTAGCGTAGTCTAGTTCGGGAGACCTTCTCTCCCAACCACCATCATCATCATGATCAATCAATACTACAATCATCTTTTCCTTCTTTCGTCTCACTCTTGGTTCTTGTCCAGATAGTCACGGATTGCGTTCCTGCTCTTCTTAGGCGTCTCTTTTTGGGCCTCGTATCAGTGCAAAGATGCTGATCTTTGGGGAAACGGAATCAGACATGGTACGGATGGAACACATGATGAAGGATTTTGTTTCACAGTCAGGATAATTGTAATGAGTTTTATATATTTGTTATGAGCATTGCGAAATACCAATGGATGTCGATAGGTGACCACCTCACTCCAAATGACGACACCATTTCCGTCCTACCCTCAGACACACGGGACGGTTGAGAACACTGATTCATGGATACCAAATCCAAAGCCAATAAGAACGAAAGGAAAATGGAGTATGGGGAGAACACTGTTTGCTCACTTTGGTAGTATACTTGGTACCCTTGTCTATTGGCCTAGTCAATTAGTAATATCACTATCGTAGAGTATTGTAGTAGGACTGTACTGTTACCACTCGAGATATCCAACATCATCGTCCTTCGTTTTTACAAACATTCCAAGCTGACCGATCCGGGAAGTTGCAAATATCCGAGTGATCACGCATTGAATATTGCAGGGTATCTGGTAATGTCGTACATATTACTCGGACGCTAATCACGACTGGATGTGGCTGGGGCATGGCCAGAACCCAACGAAATTCGGATACTGCCGGGCAGTCCTGCGCGCAATTTATCAGAGGTACAAGGGAGTGAATGAACATTGGAACTGCAGGGCGAGCTCTAGGGTGAATAAGTTCCTCGGTTTTGGTAGCTCAAAGGTGATGATAACCTCGGAGAGATTAAGTACATGGAAGTGTTGTCCCGACATGACAACACATTATAGTTGGGGTACTTCAGCAGGTTATTGAACATTCAAAACACCATATCTAGATGACACTTATATTGAACGACCCCGAAATTAGGGTATTGTGCAGGTGACAAGCAGACAATTCATGCAATGTATTGAATAAACCGAAATAGCCCCCCTATCCGCACTAAAACAATTTTGATCGACAATTATAACAATCTTGTATGGTACACAAAATGAAAGTATTGTAGCACTGTATCTGTTCTTTGTCTCTGACAACCTCCTGCATCTGATTACGAAGTGTGGCACATTCTTTTTGTAGCTTTTCCTTTTCCGCACCTAGCTTTTCAAATTTCTTGACCCTCACCTGTTCGTCCTCTCTAACCATTGCTACCTTCTCCCACAAGTCAACTACAAAATCCCCCCTGCATGAAGTAGACTGTGGAATTCGGGTTGGTCCTGTAGTTCAAGCGATAGACTAGCGCAAAATGTGCTGATAATGCGCCGCAGTGGCTCCTCCGAGTTCACAAGGGCATTGGTGTTTGCATACACATACTCGACTAGACTGATGATCTCTTTAATGAGTCTCGAGTTCTTGCTTAACGGTTTAATGGAATGTAATACGTTCCACAACCGCTCAAGGGCAAAATGTTCGAGCGCCTCGGTGTTTGTGTATTGAGCGAGGACATAGACCTTTGCATGGGTCATCAGGACGGCGGAGGGACTGTCACTATCTATATATATAGGATTTCCTTGCGCCTTGGACTCTGACCTGGAGGGGGTGCGAGCATCACGCCGCGGAAATTGGTGACAGGAGGCTGTCTGGCCACTTGGTGCCGGTGTCTTCCCGATACTCTGCTCCGTCACCGGCTCCGCTGTCGAGTATCTGCCATTGTGTATCCACTGCAAAAACCGCTCTACTGTAGCTTCCTCCCATTCACTCCAGTCAATCTCCCGGCCAGTGATCTCAATAGCCCAGCCCGTGTAGCCTAGCGGAGTGGCAAAGAGCGGGCTATCAGCTCGCCGGAAAATACACTAGCTCAGTGGACTGGACGGCACAGACTAGTTCAATTTAAACTATTCTAAATTACAATATGTACATCCATAATTGAGGCTATAACTGATGTCTGCGATTTTCTAGGCGGTAAATAGCATCCATCATTTTTAATACTTCCGGAACACGCTTAAATGGAAGCAAACCATTGTGTGCCAACGATTTCATAACCTCTTGTGCTTCCACAATATCGTCACTGCGAGGGGAGCCTCATGAAGCTTATTACTGCGTCACTTGAGCCTCATGAAGCTTTTTACTGCGTCACTGGAGCCTCACAAAGCATAATTATCACCTCCTACTACGTCACCTCACTACGCTGGGATGCGCTGGTGCTCCGAGCGTAGTGCCAGTGTAGTGCTTGCCACCTCCGTGGGCGGATATCCAGCCCGCGAGGCGAGCCGACTAGTCCAAACGTCAGTTCGACGAGACGATTGAGATCACTGCTCCCGGCTCTGGGTCTCGGCCCAACTCCCGGCACATAACGCACGCAAGGATCCGGAGTGTTTCGTAAGCATATCGGAGTGCACCGTATACGGTTGCCGTTCGGGACCGACAAGAATAGTCATTATGGTGGAGGAGTCTGAATCGACCTGACTGAAGATAACATACGTCAGTCGACTTGCAAGGGACTGAAAGGCTGATAGGACCGATGTACGTGGGAACTGCGGTACTACCCATTGCAATCTGTAGGTTGATAGATCCGTGTGCTGATAACTTAATCTGATGTGATGATTTCAGAAGACAGCTTAACGTTGGGTTGAACAGTTGGTGCCTTAGAAGTTAGAATGTGCATCAGCACCATCCGCTACCCCGCAGGGAATATTGACCCCTCATAATCACGTGTTGTGCAGCTGTGACGTTAAACGTGGCTACATTTGGAATGTTTTGTCACCAACAAATCGGATGTGCTCCGTAGAGTGAATGCGAGATGTCATCAATTGGTGTTTATGTTACACAGATCTCGCGAAAGTGTTGCCTGATGAATTCTCCGAGAATATTACCATTAACGAAAGAGCCTTATCACTTCACGAAGACATTGACTGCTCCTGGAGGCGGGAGGCGTAAGTGGCAGATGTATTAGGTAACCGCTGGACCCCTCGAAACATCAAGCTACCTAATAAAATGGCTGAAAATGATATCCCACGCCGTCTATTTGATGAAGGAATGAAATAATTTATGTTGGTTTGGGCTGATGATATTCCATCACTCAAAGACAACGCCATCTTCTCTGTTGCATATCTGGTGGTGCCAAAGGTGGCAAAAGGCCGCGCAACAGTCGCTACTCTCCTGTATTATGTATCTCGAGCTTTTTTCCTTCACTCTTTTCTCTGCACTATAATCTATACACACGCACACAGTTTCTTCCTCCTTATTCGCAACAATCCTAGGGCATGGCTATGCATGCTACTGGTGCGCATTAGAGCACCGTCTGAAAGAAATTACTTGGAATACTTAGAGGGAATGCTATCGGGATCAGAAACCCGCGCATTCTTCGTTGGGTGGGCTAAGCGGGGTTCATTGAGTGTTTATGGGGCATTTCAAACCGTATCTCAAGATCACTGTTGAGCCATTAGAACTGGATATAGGCCAGAGGGTGAGGTTTATGCATCCCAAGAATATCCCTCCAGAGTTGATGTTGCACAATGGAGAGAACCGTAAGCATATATTCCCTGGTTCTGAGAGGAGGAAAGGAGAAGGCTCGAGATATGTACAACAGAGTTTTATACATTGTGCCTGACCGGGTATATTACCACCGGCTCAGTTAATGGTCAGCTCACAGCGTTATTAAAAGGTGTGAAGTTTGATGATTCCAACCCCTGATCCCTGTACCATAATGAGGCGGGGTTGCTTTAGCGTTATGAATGCGGGGTGCTTTTGGGCTTCACCGAGAATCATACTTCAATGTCGAAAGTCTCCATTAATTCACAGGCCGTTCCATACTTCCTACCATCATATATTGAAACAAACCATCAATCTCCGAACAGTAGCTCCCCAAGAGGTCCGCCCCTAAATGAAGGGTGCGTTCAGGGGGAGTGTCCGGGGACCTATGTGATGGGGCAAGTGGACGCCTGTCTGGGTGAGGCCGCTGTTGCTGGAATCGAATGTTTAGCGGTAGGAGAGGGTATACACATAGTCAGAAGGTATAAGGGGTCGCTTGTCGGAGATTGATGATGTTTGGTTAACTGATCGTTTATAATAACCCCGATAACACCGATACGAGCTAATGACCTAACTGTATTATAGATGTCAAAACTTACGCTGTTTGTTACTAACTCCGTAAAAAATATGATGCAAATAGTATCCAGTGAGAAACTTACACAGACCCCAGGCCCACTCCTGACAGTCATAATTTACCATTGTCGTACCGAGATGCGGCTTCGGCACGTTCGGCATCCATTTGTGGTTCCAGGTCTATACCGATGATACCAGTGTCTTGATCCGTAACCGTCTGGAGGCAAAGTGGTAGGTACCAAAATACCGGCGACAAGTAAACCCTCAGCCGTTTAGCCGATTTTCTACCTTTTCCGGACATCTGTTCCTAACGTAAAGCAGGAAGTTACTTGACAAGAGCTCACTTTTCGATTAAGGTGTTGCGTAGTCTCCGGGTTTCCATATGGTACATACTATTTGGCACGAGTGATACACCTCCGGTCGAGTGAGCTGCACCCGAAGCTCTCATATAATTTGGTTGGAGGCCTTCATTCGCTCGGCATTCAAGTGCACGTGCCTTTGGTTTCCTTGCGGGTGCACTTATCGGTTCCGACGGTTTCCGAGTGTACCTGACACTGGGTGCACTTGACGTCATTTGCCACTCTTGCCGGTGAGTGCTACCCTCAATTGGCCCGGAACACCTGCGCATAAAGGTCTCACCTCATGCTTCTTCAAGGTACATTGCTATTCGAAAGCCTATTCATCGGGTCATTCTCTCTCTTGCTCTCTGTGTCGCAAGCTCTCACCCTCCAACACATTGTTGCGGCCATCCGGCCTGGGATCATAGCTAGCTCTTGTAACCTCAAGTCTCAAACTAGACACGTGAGCAGATAGATCCAATCGCTTTACATATATCTAATCACTCCTACCTCAACATTGTAACTTATGAACTATAAGTAAAGTATAACCCATTTATTTAGACCACAATGTGGCAGGTCTATGTAATCGGTCCAAGATGTACAGTATGGCATACGACAAGAAAGCGCAAAATCTAGTCCAACTCGTTACTTCTGTAGTTAGTGTAGGTTACATCCTCCGTCGCCAACAGCAAGTTTCATCCACGTTAAGTTAACACTTGAAACCAGATTGTAATCCGGCAGAGCATGTAACCAGATGAATAGAGACAACGGATTGGGTCATCTTTGCAATCTGCACGCACTACAAAGTAACGAGCTGGATCAGATTATATGGTATATCGAGAGCTGGACAGGATTTTGACAACGAGTTGGATACACTTCTAGGTTCAAATTCTATACCTTTTTGGTTTGCAAGACTCATTAGCCTCTGCTGGTGAAGCTAGTAGCAAGCTGTAACATAGTATCCAAGATCCCTCTATCCCTTCTTCGGTGATGTTTATTCTGTGCAGTGTTCTCAACCGTCCCGTCCGTCCGAGATTTCTCCAGGACGGACGGGACGGCGCCAAGGCCGTCCGTCTCCGTCCTTACTCAAGACGGACGGATGTCGGCCGTCATCCACCGTCATCGGGCGGTTACTGTATATCTTTAGACTAAACCCAATCAAGCCCGATAATGTTCTACAGGCTTCGGAATGAATGAAATCCTGGGTGCCAAGGCCGTAATCTTTGGAGAAACAGAGTCAGAAATGGTATGGATGGAGCAGATGCTCACAGATCTTGCATCACGGTCAGAATAGTAATTGATATTATTTTCGTATAATTTTTGTTATGTGCGCTAAGACTTCTCCGTCGACGGCCGTCCTTTCCGTCCGTCTCCGTCCAGCCTCAAAAAGACGGCGCCGTCTCCGTCCTGCTCTCGGACGGACGGATTCTGGCCGTCCGTCCCCGTCCTGACCAATCCCGGACGGACGGGACGGTTGCGAACACTGTGTACGATAGAGTACTTTATTGTACTAACTTAGTGTACTGTACTTGACCGTAAAGTGAGAAACAGTCAGTTGCCTCAGGATTGCAGAACCAAATGCCCTAGATTTAACTCGAGCTTTGAAGAGTACCGGTAAAGTGATTTCCGCTGTCACTTCAGTCTCTAAGGACTGTACAATCCAAAAGTCAGCTAGAGGAACCTACATTCCCCAGACATCCCCACTAGATCTTTGCGGCAGTGACACACGCCATAATCGAAGCGGTCCAAGTGGAGAATCAATGAAAAGAATGACTCGCCTCTTTTTCAGACTTCATCTTCCATACCATTCACAGCGTACTCTCCAATCCAATACAAGTACCACAATGAAAGCTACTAACAAAATCCTTTCATAACCCGGCCTACTGCACCGCCAGCAACAGAGGCACTTAGGTTAGCAAGAGTAATCAATGAGCATACGAGGATCCTCCGCGGCCACGACATCGAAGTAGAAATCCACTGGGTCCCTGGACGCTCCGGCATCCCCGGGAACGAAAAGGCTGACCGCCAGGCGAACAAAGCACGAAATAACCGAGGATACACAGTAGGTGAGCAAATATACACCTCGGCCGCGAATAGAGCCAGACGGATCTCCGAGGGACCATCGGCGGCGAAGGCCAAGTGGGTGGCCGACAAATGCAGCAAGCACTTCGGTTACAGACTGAAGGGCAAGGCCGGAAGCAAGAGACCTATCTCAATGACAAGCGTGAAGCCTTTGGCAACCACGTTCTATCGACTAAAGTCCGGGCATGCGCCCACAGGAGTATACCTGAAACACTTCGGACACCGAGAAGACGACAAGTGCTGGTGGTGCCGAGGAACGACAGCCCAGACACGGGAGCACCTCTTTCGGCACTGCAACCGGTGGAAAGACCAGCAGAAAGGGCTCGGGAAAACGGTGGGGAAGGCAACGGGCTGGAAAGCGGGCAGATGCCGGCATATGCAGGTCTCTAAGCTGTTTTCCATGGAGAAGTGCGATCAAGCGGTGATGGACTTCCTGGCGGCTACTGACGTCGGGAAGTTCCCGCCCAAGCGAGTGGAGGAGTGAGGTTCTTCGGAGATCTTTGGTTCTTTGGTTCGGCGGTCTCTCTTTTCGGTTCTCTTCTTATGATCTTATCAATCCTTTTACTGTTTGCTTTCTTTTGTCAGAGGGGATGACGGGTAGCAGTTTCGGAGCTTCACCATCTAACCGGCTTGCCCGGAGGCGTCGGGGATTAGGGGTCTGTCGTACTCTAAATAGAGTGAATACAGTATGATTAAAACAAAACAAAACAGAGGCACTTATCAAAGAAGTGTTGCAGGACCAATTTCATAATGGGTTTGGATTACATGACAACAAATGAAGTCTTTTCCCATCATGAGGTTGCATTTGCCTGGATACAAAAATATGCCTTCGTAACGGGGTTTGCCATTGTGGAATCCTAGGTTAAACTAACTAGAGAAAGATTGCTGAGTATTTTCTTGTGTTCACTGGTGCAAGCCAAAGAATGGAAAGCTCACCGCAGATCCGGAGAGGAAAGAAATACAAGTGAAGCTTGGGGAGCACGATGAAAACAGAGCTACAATTGGCCGGTGATAAGGATGCCGTAAGTTTAACTTATTTCCACTATATGGAGACAATGGTATTAATTGTGGTACAGACTCGCCGAGTGGGATATAAGTGGGCTCTCACATTTACCCAACCTTGCTTTACCAGTGGTCTACAAAAGGGTCAACAAATGCCAACCTGGACACTAAAACATCCCAACATTTCGAGGGGCAACTAAGATAATATATGAAGAATAGGAGTATTGATAGGTAAGAGGGGTGACGGGAAGACTATTTATTCGATGGCTCGTAGGCTGGAGGTCTATCTAAATGACAAGTCATAACGTTGCCCGAATACACCTTAATCCAAACACCCTCAGTATAGAAACCCTGCAGAACGTTCAAAAGCTCGAGTCCTCATCGCCTTACTTAGAAATTGAAATTGATGAACGCATTGACAAACTTGAGCTCACCAATTTACCCCTATATACAAAATAAGGTTTGCGTGGTCGCTTGAATAGGTGTCAATTCAGATAGAGCATCTGAACCAATCTACAGGACATCGGATGAATGAACGACCAGATCAGCTAAGGAATAATGGGTATATTACAGCTAAACAATGCTTATCCCACCGAACTCCGACCAAAGACAACAATATAACTAATACAGCCTTCTGGCGATTTTTTCAACCATCGGAATCCGACAACTGCTCCAGATAATCCACATATGGCCCCTTGGCAGCCTCCCGCGGCCTCAGCAGATCAAGCGATCGTAGTTGCGCCAGCTCCGCAATCCCCACAGAGAGGTAGTCGCGATAGGTGTCGAGATCGAGTGGCCACTCGCGCGAGGAATCGAAGGAACCAGTGCGATGCACCGGCGGGATGATATCCGTGATCTTAATTACGGGGTTGGGGTTTCCGGATGGATGGAGGATGGGCTAACACAACATCAACGAGGCTGGAATAGCTGTAGAGTAGGGGAAAGAAGCTTACTACTGGACCGACAGCGCGGACAGCTCTGCCGGCGTCTAGACGCCAGATTTCGAGCACTGCTGTGATGGGACCAACCCAATCATCATCGGTCGTGACCTGCTCGCCGATGGCGTCGTACAAGGACTCGTCGCTTTCGGTGGTGAAGGAGATTTCGCCGAGATCTGTGTCCTCCACGTCAGCTTCGACAATGTCCATGTCACCGCCATCCGAGTAGTCTCCCAGATGTGTATCCTTCGCCTTCTCCGTTCCGAACCGCAGCAGCAGGTCTGCAATGCTGGCTTGAACCTCCTTAGCCCGCACGTAGTTCCTCAGCGCCACTCGATCTTCCTGAATATCGACCAGCACGACCGCCTGGACCTTCTTCCCCGCCTTCTCCAACCATTGGCACACATCGCTGCGTAGGTCCTCGTACCCCTCGGTAAAGCCAACGTCGAACACTAGCCACAGATTGGCGTGGCTCCTCTGATCACCGAAGTTGATGACCGTGTCAGGGGTCTTCTCGGACGCAGGCTACTTTCGCGTTTGCCGCCCCTGCCGAAAATTACTCCGTGCCAGCTTCACTGTCTGTACGCCGACATCGGTCTTCTCGGCCTCCGCTGCCATCAGCCAGCCCGAGTCTGACATCGCTTTCCACGTCTTGGACATGCAGCGCATGATAGCGTTGTGTACCCGGCGCGCCATGGGCGATATCCGGAGCAGCCGGGTTTCGTGGTTGTAGACACAGCGACACGCGGTGGCGAGGCGGAGAAGCCGTTGTACGTGCTTCGAGCGGATGATTTTGGGGGTGATGTGTAGGCAGAGGTCGGGCTAGAACAAGCGCGACAACGCGTTGAGGAAGCAGGCAATGCGGTAGGATGCGAAATAGACGTCGGGAATCGATTTGGGTTCGTTGGTAGGGGTGCGGAAAATGGGCGGGAGGATCGTGAGGCTCGGCTTGGAAGTCGTCGCTTGCCGCTGCTGCTGATGCTCGTCGCGTTTCCGATTGCACCCAGATCTGCTGCTGTCGCTGTGATAGCCGTCGTCTTCGACGGTCGATTTACTGGCCGGCATAGTGGGTGTTGTCATGGTAGTGGGGGATGTCAATAGTCATGATGGGGTGATGGTGACGGTAGTGTGGTTGACGAGCAAGTGCCTCAGCCGCATCTCCATCGGTCTCACTTGTGCAGGTAAGCCTTCCAAAACCGTTAGATGGAACTTAGCCCTTATTGAGCTGGGTTGGGATCCATTTTGGATGGCAACTCATTCTAGCATGATCCTATTGGGATTAATCCTCAAATTGAATGCCGAAGTTGCAACTTCTCGTTCACCAACTTTCACCACTGCCGTTTCACCAAACCGACATTCCATAAACTCCGCAACCTACTCTGATATACAAGTAAGGCGACAAGTACAATGCGGAGCTGCGGAGCTTATTGACCAGCAATAGTTGTGTGAGTGGCAACAAATTAAGGCGGGGTTTATCCATTGATGTGGTTGGTTAAGCTTTTGATTTCCATCGATTGGAAAATGCAAGGGTTGCTGCGATGCATACCTTATTTTTGTTCAATGACATTAGCCGCCTGGCAGCGTCAGCCTTAAATTTCAAAGGAGTCGTTTGCTTGCAAACCCTGCCCCTTCACCTTGCAGCTGCACTAAACCTCATCAACTGTAAAAAAGTTCACTGCCGCGTCACCTCTGCATCGCTGCAAAACGCACCAATCTTTCTACAAGCTTCCCCTCTACCTCAATCGGTTCACAGCTCCTTATCCTGTATCCTGGTTGTTCCCTCGCTCCCAATAGAGTCGTTTGGCCCCCCACCTTGAAAGTGACTTTTCAAGTAAAATTGAACCCGAAGCATGGGTTAAGAAGCACACCTGCCAGCTGTACAGGGAGTAAGCTTGCAGAGACCTTTCGGCTTGCCGCCTGACGCAGCCTTCAACCAATCCTTGAGTCGCTTCTTCAGCCGCAATTGCTATCAAAGGTGTATCACTGCTGCAGTGCCGAGCTTTTGAAAGTTGACACTTGAAAATGACTTTTCAACGCGGGGGCCAAACGACTCCAATGCGGCTCAAGAGTTGACCCGTATATGTAATGTGCTTAGCGCCTTTTTTTCCTCTCAAGTCCAACTGACATCCGCTACCAACATTCGCAATAACTTCCAACATGAGTGCACGCACGGTTCTTGTTGCGCTGACAGTCATCTTGGCAGCTCCGGCAGCTGCTGACACCGGCGATGACTATTCGAATAACCTCTTCTCCGATATCGCGCCGTATGCAAATTCGTACATTCCGACTTCGTTAGGGCAAAAGCTGATCGCTGTCATGTAGGCTGCTGGCGCTCTTCGGAGAGCAATTTGCTAAACAATTCATGAGCCAGTCGAGTTGAGTGCCCGTACCGCTTATGCTCGAACTTGATCTGACCTCGGATGAACAGTGAGCTGGCTGGATAACATCATCTTCGCTATGGCACCTTTGGGGATTCTCACTGCTATTGTTGCTGCAATCCGAGTTGGCGGTCCTCCCTGGTTAAGGGCTGTAGTTGGTAGAGCTCGGGAAAATGATGCAATTGTTGAGATGGAATTGAAGTCCTCCACCTCGCATGAGGTCTGCGAACTATGGAACGGCCGGGGAATCGTCAGGACCATGGGGAGGCCTGAAGTCCAACAGATAATATATCTCGAAGACCACCAGAAAGACCAAAAAACATTCGGACTGCATACGGTAGAGAGTGCGATGGAGGCTGAGCTTCTCAGGGCTGCAAGTACGTATTGAAGGATTCTAAGATCCACCATGCGTGAATTGCTTTATTTACTAATAATCATCTCACTGATAGCGTATGAAGATCCATTGGTATCCAGGTTTCGGAATCCAATTGTGAAATCGAGCGCCTTAAGGTGGAAATCTCTCTCCGTCTTTACCAAATTGAAATTATTTTGGCACCTACGAAAAAGAGATTCTGAGGATTTGGAAAATAATGCCATTTTGATGTTCGTGACTAGACAGAAGTCTACGTTAACCAATGGAGACCCGCACTCGGAGACTGCTGAACAGGAATCTGCCCCTAACATATCGCTGAATCTTCACGGTGGCAGTAAAAGCGAGGAGCTCTATGCGGCAGCTCTCTGTGGCATTGTACTTCAGTTCGGTATGCTAGTTTTTTGCGGATTCTCGGTTTATCATCCAGCGTTTAGCCAGCGATTCCCTAAGAACGGTCGCCCTGTAGGAGCCAATGCGTTTCCTATCATGGCTCTCGGGACCATCCTCCTAATGGTTGGGATGCTCATTTGTTCAGCCGTTGTGGAGCAAAGTACCGTGGAGACAGAATATTTGAGGCAGCAAGAGGGCCCAAATGCTCGTTTATTATGGTTGCAGAAAAGCGACACTGTTAGCGACCAGGCTTTTGACTCATTCGTGCTTGGGCAATCTTCTAGCCGACGCGACCGCATTCTAACATCTCGGAGGCAAGACAACGAACGAACAACCACCTCGACGGACCATTCCGATACAACAAACCACAAGGCCAACTGGGTTGAAACGATAGCCTCGAACCGTACAGAAGCGTTCACCCTACTTGGAGTGTTCTTCGGACTATCTGGGTTCATTCTTCAGTTTCAGGTAGGTCTTGAAGTGCTCGATGAAGGAATTGCTTAATAGTTACTAACATTTAATGTGCACCAGGGCCTGCGCAGTATGAACTGGTCAGCATCGATTGCACAACTGGTCTGCATATTTTTGATGACGATCTGGCGAGCGTGGATTCGACGTGGAATGATTGCGAATCCTGTTTATACAAAATTGCGCGAGCATCATGAAATGGATTGGTTGGCATTAAGAATCGCCAAGGACAGCAACTTTTGGCCGCCGGATGATCTGCGCCACTTAAGTGAGCATTTGGCTTGGGAAATATTAACAAATGACAACAATATTGCCTGCGTTGGAAGTTGGGAACCTGGATCTTTTTCGTATTTGGATGCGGAGAAGGCGCAGTACGCATTGAACATAAGGCAACGCCTAGGGCAACTCACAAATTGGGATGGACCAGCATCCAGATTGTCTATTGCTGTTGCGGATTCTATCGAAATCGTGTTGAACACCCTATTTGATCATACAAATCACTCCGCATTCACCTGGTCTCTGAAAGTTCGGATCGGCGATATTGATGGGAAAATCCGCTTCAAAGTCGACAAGAACATTGGAATCAATGGAATGTGGGAAATGGACGCGACACATATTGAGGCGGCTTTGTCGCTGTGGCTTTTTCATATCCATGAGAAAGATGAGAGCAAGAAAGAGGAGTCTAGGAATGATTGGTTACGAAAAGACAAGAGCCTAAAACGAAAAATTAGGCGACTTTTAGGTCCCGGTGGATCCGAGGCCTTACACAGGGATATAAAGTGGTGGATTGGAGATATAGACGATAAGACCAAAAGCAATGAGAGTAACAATGTCCGACAGAGTTCAGGATTTGCCGGTCCTGTAGGGTTCGCGGGTGTCGAGCCGAGCAACACCACGCAGGCGGATGTCAAGGTTGATAATGAAACATCAGGTAATTACCATTCCAGTGCAGAACGCAATAATTCAGCAGCCAAAAATAATTCTGATTTCACGTTTATAGGTCCTCCTCTGACAGTTGTGTCAAACGTATCGTTGGAATCTTCACTTGCGCAACATATCTTTTCATCATTCATGTGGGCGATTGTGAACGACAATTCGGCAGAAAAGGACGACAATCTGGCCAAACAGCTCAACAAGGATGAAACTTCAATTGTACGTGAAGACCTATTTCGAATAGACAATCCAGAGACTTTACTCTCTTTGGGACTTGAGAACAAGGTACTCACCGGAATCGCCAACGCTATACAACAAACCGGATTGGGGAGTTTACAAGAGGCATACAGGTGCATCATTCCTGCACTCAGTATCTGCAGGAAACTTCCAATGGAGGCTGTTGTCGAGTTCATACGGCAGTGCACGCGAGAACACGAGATGCTAGGACGTTGGGAGAGGGTTGTGCCGGTATATATTAAACTTTTTCAAGTATGCAATACTGTGGGAACACCGTCCAGTCTTTTTCAGAAGGTTACAGCAATCTTGATACACCTCTTTATGTCTATCAGCAACACAAAGGATCTACGGGAGAAGCAAACGCGCAACGATGGCATCGAAACTTTGGATAAGCTAAAAAATGACATATTGAAGGAATTGAAACAAAATTCTCTACGCGATCTCACTCAAAATTTCGTACATTTGGCCATTATTCAACGGCGACAGAACAAAGACCTATGGAAGATGTTAATACCCGACAAAGAGTCAGACAACACCCCCGATGTACACAGCTTCTTCGAACACAAACCAGTTTTCTCGAACATCATGGAGATGTACGCCCATAACGTAAAGGATATCAGTTTCGACGATGCCAATACAAGAGACATCTTTCGCTGGACTCCACTTCACTATGCAGCAGTACGGGGAGATGAAGGAGTCGTGACAGAGCTAGTAAATATCAATGGCGATCCAAACGCTTCAGACCTGGCTGAATGGACTCCAATGCATTATAGCATCGAGAGTGTCAACAAGGAGAAACTAGCATCCATCGTTTCGGCTCTTTTACGGAGTGGTTCGGACACCGAGATGCGTGGAAGGGATGGGATAGGGCCACTTCACTGTGCAGCAAAACAAGGTTATGCTCAAGTGATAAGGATATTAATTCAAGCTGGAGCAAGTGTTCATCTCCAAGATAATTCTCGAAAGACTCCTCTACACTGGGCGGCATACGCCGGAAGCGTCGATGGAATCAATACCTTATTGGAGAAGGGTGCATATGTAGGAGCACGTGACGACTACGGCAGGACTCCTCTACATCTAGCAGCAGTAGCAGGGTGGGATAAAGCCGTGGAAAAGTTCATGGGTGTCGGAGAAGTAGAACGTGACTCGATAGACCGGGATGGCAGGATACCTTTGCATTTGGCGGCCATAAAAGGGAGTGAAGAAGTAGTGCGTTTGTTGCTCGACAAAAATCAAACCGCCGCGATCAACACCACCGACAACAACCAATGCACACCGTTAGATCTTGCAATCATATTCGGAAATGAAAACGCAGCCGTACCGCTCTCAGATATATACAACAAAGAAAACGACCCGCAAAAGTTGATACCGTTTCGTATGGCCATCTTGTTCGGGCGCAGGCACATGGTAAGGTTATGGGTTGCTAGGGTTGACAAAAAGGCTGTTGAAAACGCAATCAAATTCGCGAATGCGCTGTAGGTTTCACAGGTTCCATTTAATGCGACGTTACGACAGTTATTTGCTAACGGGTGCCCGATGGCCTGCTCTGATAGCTTGTGAGTCTCTCGATCCGCATCGGTGTCGCCTGTTGCTAACCAGTGCCCGATGGCCTGCTCTGATAGCGAGTGAGTCTCTCGATCCGCATCGGTGTCGCCTGTTGCTAACCAGTGCCCGATGGCCTGCTCTGATAGCGAGTGAGTCTCTCGATCCGCATCGGTGTCGCCTGTTGCTAACCAGTGCCCGATGGCCTGCTCTGATAGCGAGTGAGTCTCTCGATCCGCATCGGTGTCGCCTGTTGCTAACCAGTGCCCGATGGCCTGCTCTGATAGCGAGTGAGTCTCTCGATCCGCATCGGTGTCGCCTGCTGCTAACCAGTGCCCGATGGCCTGCTCTGATAGCCGGTGAGTCTCTCGATCCGCATCGGTGTCGTCTGTTGCTAACCAGTGCCCGATGGCCTGCTCTGATAGCCTGTGAGTCTCTCGATCCGCATCCGTGTCGCCTGTTGCTAATCAGTGCACGATGGCCTGCTCTGATAGCCTGTGAGTCCCTCGATCCGCATCGGTGTCGCCTGTTGCTAACCAGTGCCCGATGGCCTGCTCTGATAGCCTGTGAGTCCCTGGATCCGCATCGGTGTCGCCTGCTGCTAACCAGTGCCCGATGGCCTACTCTGATAGCAAGTGAGTCTCTCGATCCGCATCGGTGTCGCCTGTTGCTAACCAGTGCCCGATGGCCTGCTCTGATAGCCTGTGAGTCTCTCGATCCGCATCGGTGTCGCCTGCTGCTAACCAGTGCCCGATGGCCTACTCTGATAGCAAGTGAGTCTCTCGATCCGCATCGGTGTCGCCTGTTGCTAACCAGTGCCCGATGGCCTGCTCTGATAGCCTGTGAGTCTCTCGATCCGCATCGGTGTCGCCTGCTGCTAACCAGTGCCCGATGGCCTGCTCTGATAGCAAGTGAGTCTCTCGATCCACATCGGTGTCGCCTGTTGCTAACCAGTGCCCGATGGCCTGCTCTGATAGCGAGTGAGTCTCTCGATCCGCATCGGTGTCGCCTGCTGCTAACCAGTGCCCGATGGCCTACTCTGATAGCAAGTGAGTCTCTCGATCCGCATCCGTGTCGCCTGTTGCTAACCAGTGCCCGATGGCCTGCTCTGATAGCCTGTGAGTCTCTCGATCCGCATCGGTGTCGCCTGCTGCTAACCAGTGCCCGATGGCCTACTCTGATAGCAAGTGAGTCTCTCGATCCGCATCCGTGTCGCCTGTTGCTAACCAGTGCCCGATGGCCTGCTCTGATAGCTTGTGAGTCTCTCGATCCGCATCGGTGTCGCCTGTTGCTAACCAGTGCCCGATGGCCTGCTCTGATAGCCGGTGAGTCTCTCGATCCGCATCGGTGTCGCCTGTTGCTAACCAGCGCCCGATGGCCTGCTCTGATAGCTAGTGAATCTCTCGATCCGCATCGGTGTCGCCTGTTGCTAACTAGTGCCCGATGGCCTGCTTTGATAGCATGTGAGTCCCTCGATCCGCATCGGTATCGCCTGCTGCTAACCAGTGCCCGATGGCCTGCTCTGATAGCCTGTGAGTCTCTCGATCCGCATCGGTGTCGCCTGTTGCTAACCAGTGCCCGATGGCCTGCTCTGATAGCCGGTGAGTCTCTCGATCCGCATCGGTGTCGCCTGTTGCTAACTAGTGCCCGATGGCCTGCTATGATAGCCTGTGAGTCCCTCGATCCGCATCGGTGTCGCCTGTTGCTAACCAGTGCCCGATGGCCTGCTCTGATAGCTTGTGAGTCTCTCGATCCGCATCGGTGTCGCCTGCTGCTAACCAGTGCCCGATGGCCTGCTCTGATAGCCTGTGAGTTTCTCGATCCGCATCGGTGTCGCCTGTTGCTAACCAGTGCCCGATGGTCTGCTCTGATAGCCTGTGAGTCCCTCGATCCGCATCGGTGTCGCCTGCTGCTAACCAGTGCCCGATGGCCTGCTCTGATAGCATGTGAGTCTCTCGATCCGCATCGGTGTCGCCTGTTGCTAACCAGGCCCCGATGGCTTGCTCTGATAGCCGGTGAGTCTCTCGATCCGCATCGGTGTCGCCTGTTGCTAACCAGTGCCCGATGGCCTGCTCTGATAGCTTGTGAGTCTCTCGATCCGCATCGGTGTCGCCTGCTGCTAACCAGTGCCCGATGGCCTGCTGTGATAGCCGGTGAGTCTCTCGATCCGCATCGGTGTCGCCTGTTGCTAATCAGTGCCCGATGGCCTGCTCTGATAGCCGGTGAGTCTCTCGATCCGCGTCGGTGTCGCCTGTTGCTAACCAGTGCCCGATGGCCTGCTCTGATAGCCGGTGAGTCTCTCGATCCGCATCGGTGTCGCCTGCTGCTAACCAATACCCGATGGCCTGCTCTGATAGCGAGTGAGTCTCTCGATCCGCATCGGTGTCGCCTGTTGCTAACCAGTGCCCGATGGCCTGCTCTGATAGCCGGTGAGTCTCTCGATCCGCATCGGTGTCGCCTGTTGCTAACCAGTGCCCGATGGCCTGCTCTGATAGCAAGTGAGTCTCTCGATCCGCATCGGTGTCGCCTGCTGCTAACCAGTGCCCGATGGCCTGCTCTGATAGCCGGTGAGTCTCTCGATCCGCATCGGTGTCGCCTGTTGCTAACCAGTGCCCGATGGCCTGCTCTGATAGCCGGTGAGTCTCTCGATCCGCATCCGTGTCGCCTGTTGCTAACCAGTGCCCGATGGCCTGCTCTGATAGCCTGTGAGTCTCTCGGTCCGCATCGGTGTCGCCTGTTGCTAACCAGTGCCCGATGGCTTGCTCTGATAGCCTGTGAGTCTCTCGATCCGCATCGGTGTCGCCTGCTGCTAACCAGTGCCCGATGGCCTGCTCTGATAGCTTGTGAGTCTCTCGATCCGCATCCGTGTCGCCTGCTGCTAACCAGTGCCCGATGGCCTGCTCTGATAGCCGGTGAGTCTCTCGATCCGCATCGGTGTCGCCTGTTGCTAACCAGTGCCCGATGGCCTGCTCTGATAGCTTGTGAGTCTCTCGGTCCGCATCGGTGTCGCCTGTTGCTAACCAGTGCCCGATGGCCTGCTCTGATAGCCTGTGAGTCTCTCGATCCGCATCGGTGTCGCCTGTTGCTAACCAGTGCCCAATGGCCTGCTCTGATAGCTTGTGAGTCTCTCGATCCGCATCGGTATCGCCTGTTGCTAACCAGTGCCCGATGGCCTGCTCTGATAGCTTGTGAGTCTCTCGATCCGCATTGGTATCGCCTGTTGCTAACCAGTGCCCGATGGCCTGCTCTGATAGCAAGTGAGTCTCTCGATCCGCATCGGTGTTGCCTGTTGCTAACCAGTGCCCGATGGCCTGCTCTGATAGCCTGTGAGTCTCTCGATCCGCATCGGTGTCGCCTGTTGCTAGCCTGTTGCTAACCAGTGCTCAATGGCCTGCTTTGATAGGGAGTGAGTCTCCTTGTGATGTCCGTGCTCTGAGGAGACTGGTTGCTAAATAATTTCCTGCCTCTTAATCGGTCAGACGGTATGATTCAACCTGGCGTCCCTATTTCTGAATGGCCATATGCTAAACAGAGGCCTATTTGACCCATTAGTTTGTGAGTTTCTTTCAGTCTTCTCAATTTTGACTTGTCCTTAATATATGCCTGGCGGATAGCATCCATGAAGAGTAAGTCTTATCATAGCTTTCTTTCCCGCCATTACAGGTTGCTAATCAGCGCCGCATTGCTTGGTCCAACAGTTAGTGAGTCTGTCCCTGATGTCTCCTTGTTCTGGGCGGCTGCTAAACAAGATATTTTTTGTTTCTTTTGTCGATACTACAGCCCGTGTGTTTCACTCTGTATCCAACTTCTGCCGCTGTAGCTGGTTACTAACCCCAGTTGCTACTTTGACTCCATAGCCTGTGAGTATCTACATGATCTTCCTTTACCTCGTTTGAATTTTCAGTTGCTAATAGGAGCCAATGGCTTTATCTGACAGGGAGTGAGTTCTTCGCCCCATGCGGCTCTTATTGTCGTTGCTTGCTAATGTGATCTCGATTGCATCATTTCACAGCATGTGAGTTTCCCCTGGTTTGTTTTTATTCACTATCGATGCCCTTCATTGCTAATGGAATGCTGTGGCTATATGTTGTAGCAAGTGAGTTTGCGTTGAATGATTCACCTAGTTTCCGGGGCTAACATTTGTTTCACACTTCAACTTTGTAGAGCGTTCGTTAAATCCATTCCTGCGATGTATTCCATGCTAATTTGTCGTCTGTTTTCATTATGATTCATAGAATGTAAGCTCCCACTTGGCATTATTTGACTGGCTTGGAGTAGTTAACTTGGTTTTATAGTATGTGGGTTTCATCCGGATCACTCTTAGAGGAGTTACCCCTGGCTGACTAGAGCCTTATTTCTCAAATTCTAGAGAAATTCTAGAAGGTAACTCGCTTTCGATATTTGCGTACTGGCGAATGCTAACACGGACTTGATTCGGCAAAAAGCTGGTTAGTTTTTTATCCAGTCTTCACGCACGCTCCGATATATCTTTCCATAAGTTGATCACCTAACTGTGATGACAGCCTTACAGGAAAAAGAGGTGGTGGATCAACCCCAATGAATTGAATTAAAAGGCTTTAGGTTGCAATCCGTTTCTTCCTCGTATATTTGTCCGTTACTTACTAATATTTAGGTTTTGATATGGAGCAGGCGTCGGAAGATACTAGAATTATTGAGTTTCATTTTTGAGTTCTTAGCCTAGAACTCTGGGGCTGTGGTAGCAGAGCATATTTCATCAATTGTGGCATAGGAATGGACAAGTCGTTAGGCCTACTATATGCATACATTCATTCAGTGTTGGTCATGTTTTCAACCACCTCGTTAACGGGAATATCGCACATTCTAAAGTTCTTGGCGTTGCCATAACCCTAATCCTAAATGTACGCGTGCTTAAGTAACGTAAATCTCCGAGATACGAGACATCCACTAGAAGCGAGACACAGTCCGTGCGCATGACGTCCAGGCGATCCTGATTACAAATAACGTCTATTTTCATGCCAAAGAAGCCTTCGACTATTTACAAATGGTACAGCCAAAGAAAGAGATAAACCCTGGTGTCCAGTCAGCTTTGAATCAATGGTACAGATATAGAGGGCTAATCTACCATTATTTCCACAAATACAACTCACTTCTAACAAGCGGTGTAGGTGATGGTGGAGGTGATGACAGTGGTGAGCTGTCTATGGTGACCGGTGAGTCTGGGGTAGGAGTGGTTCTTGCAGGACCACGGCGGATGGCAGTGGGTTGAGGGTGGTAGTGCCAGTCTGTTGACGAAGCATCTGAAGTGATGGAAAATACTGACTGCTGGCGGTATCTTGGGACAGTTGAAGGTATGCCATCATGCTCAAACCGAACATGCCGCTTTTTGGCCACTACAACATGAGGTGTGACTGGAGGTTTGGCCGCTTTTGCCGCAGCTTTTGCAGCACGTGTGGCCTGTTTCTCTGCATCCTTCTCATCCTGTTCCTTCATACCCTGTAAAATCCCTTCTCCTGTCATAACACCAGCTAGATTTCCCCTACCCAACTGTCGTATGTGTTTTTTGCTAGGACGAATATTTTGAATTTCTTTGCGTAGATTGTAACTATCCGTCCTGGCAATATCGGCCTCGGTCATATAGTACTCAGCTGTATGAGAGAAGTGGAGCATAAGATCACATACAGTACCAGGCATAGCTGTTTTTGACAACCGTAGTGCTTGGTTGGTTTGGAGCTGCAGTTCACATTTGGTATAGAGAATCTTTTCTAGCTCTATGCCTAGAAGGGCTTCCTTCTCAGCTGCCTTTTTGAGGGTAGTGTGTTCTTTGGCATTTGAAAGTACGGTGCGAGGGTTGACGGGATGAATCCCAGTAGCTGCAAAGTCTTGGTATATATTGTGGGGTGTATAAGCTTCCTTCCGAGCCTGCTTGTAGAGAGGAAAGAAAATATCACGGTTGATGCCAATAGAAGTAAGTCGAAAGTAATCCTCCTCAGTTTTCTTGTATGCATTTTGGAGAGCTGAAAAGAGGACAACATCGAGGTGTTGCAGGAGGTGTGTTTAGTGTGCAGGAAGGCAAAGGACAATGATGTCATTCTGTTGGCAATACTTTAGAAATTTGTAATTGATATGGGAGATGTGTCCATCCAGTATCAATAGACGAGTTTCACCAGGACAACGCTGGTGGCTGATTGGATCATACACCTCAGTCAACCAATCATATCCAATTTTATTATCAGTCCAGCCCTTCGGTGAGACTGCCCAACGTGCCATTCTATCCTCATTTGAAACATTCCTATACCAGTCCAAAATATGCTTTGAACCTTTGCCAATCAAATAAGGAGGAAAGATATAGCTATCTGCTGACACAGCTTCAAGTCCAGTAATGAATTCACGTTTGCCACTTTGGGTAACACGTGGATTTTTCTTGCCCCGCCGTGTAATTACCTTTGTACGATGAGAAATTCCCATTACAAAGCAATGATTCCACCAGTCCAGCAATGGACCGGTCCGGACTGGGTCCGTCCAAGTCCAGTCCAATCCAATCCGAGTAATTTTTGGACTGGGATCGGACCAATCCCCAATTTTTCTGGACCTGGACTGAACTGGCCTGGACTGCTTTGGACCAGTCCACTCGGGCCGAATCGGCCCGAATACACTGGGAGTTACTGATATACTGAGTCAACAAATAGACTCATAAACATAGACTCATACATGTAGGCTCATAAGTGATTGCTCACTCGTCATTCGCAAGTTGCCATCAGTAGAGTTCGCTAGGTGACCGGACACCATGTTATACAAGGCGCGTCGCGATCGCGAGTCCACTTCTTCACCACCACACAATCCCACGAGATCGCACAACAGGCAAACGATGCAAAGCTACAGCAAGCAAGACAGTCAGTGTAATCGAGCGACATGCAAGAGGTGAAAGTTATCGCAATATCCAGCGCACTACAGGGGTTTCCAAGAGTCAGGCACAAGCAATAGTTAACTACTGGCCCGACCACAGTGAAGTCAAGCCACCACCACGTCAGGGCCGGTTACCCATATTGAATGAGAGTGACAAGAGACGCTTGCGACAGATCTCTGATGCGCATCCTCGAATGAGTTTGGCCGAAATCACCAATGAAGCTCGTCTACCTGTTAAACCCCGTACTGTTATACCTAGCATAATACCCTCGGAGCGGGGACACATACGATCACCCGCGACGTGCCCGATTGAGATATCATCGGCTATCACTCGTCTCAGAGAGCAGAGCGAAGCTAGAGAAAGCACCGCTCCGAATAGCGAAGCTACTCTCCACCAGACGAAGCCAGAGAAAGCACCGCTCCGAATAGCGAAGCTACTCTCCACCAGACGAAGCTAGGGAACGCACCGCTCCAAACAACGAAAGCTAGAGAAAGCACCGCTCCGAATAAGCGAAGCTACTCTTTACTAGACGAAGCTAGAGAAAGCGCCGCTCCGAGTAAGCGACGCTACTCTCTGTCAGACGAAGCTAGAGAATGCACCGCCCTGAACTGCGAAGCTACTCTCTACCGAAGCTAGAGAATGCACTGCTCCGAACAAAGAAGCTACTCACTATCGAACGAAGACTATTCGCCTGAAGGTCGCTAGAAAGAAAGGATACCACTGGTCCGAAGGCAGAAGCCGCGGGGCTGATGTCATAAAGGATACCAATGGTCCGAGTATAATCTAACGACGGTAAAGACGATACAAGGATCGGGAGATGGAGGCCTGCAGTAGTTGCGGGGGAAATTGGTTCGGAGGTTAGGTACGGGAGCTCTAGAGAAAAGCGTAGTTAGAAGTATTTGTTAGAAAGCGAAGAAAGAGGTATAAAGACCTTTGAGTTCTTCGAGGGTAGCAAGGCATAATCATCACAATCAACCTTCTCAGCGAGGAGAACAAGCTTTAACAATATACGCATTTAGAAAGCCTATTCTTTTCGTTCAGAACCTTTTAGTGATTTCCACATCCCGAGTGAAGCTCCCAACCTACCTCAGAAGCAGTCCCGAATAAAGTACGGGTACTGCTTTGACCGGGTAAACCTGGAGTGACACTCCCGGTGTCACATTATATTGTTAGCAAATAAACGCTTCCGCGCAAGGTATTCTTTTCTACCCATCTACCCATATCTACACATATCTACACACATCAAACGATCCTGATGCCATCTTTGTCTGCGGACATTTCTTCATTATCATCGGAATCAGTACCCTCTTTGTTTTTATATCAATTCCCACGTTCTTGGTTCCAGGAATCACCACACTTGTTGTACACCTCCGAACATCCACACTACGAGCCATCGAAGCAGCTTCAGCGAGAGGCTGAGGCTCGTTACCTCATTTACCTATCGAATGGACGCTTTCTGGTACAACGGTAATGGCCGGAATCAGAGCTGGATTGGATACTCAGATTGAGGAAGCCTACACCGTGGTGAGAAGAGAAAACGGTTTGATTCTATCCAGCGATAAGGTTCAGCAGGTGATGCAATACCAGCCCATTACGCAGAACGATATTCCGGACTTTGTTATTCAGCCTTTGGATGGAATCAACTGGGAGTTAGGATGAATGGACGACCTCATTCAGGAAGCAAGGGAGAAGAATTTCGAGATACGAACGGCCCTCCCTGAATTGGCCCAAGCATACGAAGGGCTCATCATTAGGCAGAACCAGATATACGATGCCATCCGCCAGGGAGTGGAAAAGATGGAAAGGGCTCAATTTTCGAAGCACTCCGATATAGTCATCCAATCCCAAGTATTTGCGGCTAACATCCAAGCAGCCTTTGCTGTGATGAAAGCCCAATCCACTGAATCCTACGAAGAGCTACGATTTGCTCTCAGTGAGCAGATTCAACGTTCTGGAAACGCCTGGAACACCCTCTCAACTATGCTCGAAAATAGGGAATGATCCCAAGAACGTCTAGCCCTCCAAGTGCACCTTCAATCTCAAGAACTCGCGACCATCCAGCTGAAAGCAAATGAGGATAGCAAAAAAATGTCTGGATTATACGCCAAGGGTCGAGCAGAGTCAAAGAAATTGCAAGATGCACAGAAGGAAACACAGAAAGAGGCAGATAGTGCAGACAGAGAAAGGAAGGCGTCGGAGCGAAGGACGAAAAAGGATTTCGAGCGCAAATTCAAAGAATTCACTAGAGCCTTGCAAACGAAGCTCTCGGATGAAAGAATGAAAAAATCAGTTCCCTCCCTGGCTAGGTCAGTATTGACACCAAAAGAAGGAGATACAAAGCCTGATGGCGAGGGATTCCGCGTTCGATATGCCACTAAGGATGGTGCTGGAATCTGGATCAGAGAAGCTATGACTCCAGGGCCCAAGGGCAACGGAGACGGCGCACAAGGCATTCGAGGAGATCCACCGAGTGGCTCCGAGTCTTCCAGCTCTAGCTCGAGTAGCTCAAGCTCCTCTGATTGTGGGGAAGATGATCTTCCGCCACACGCACCTCCAGAAAGAACGAACTACAGTGAACAAACTTCGGTACCGCCACCACCTCCGCTAGCATCTCCACAACCCCTTCCGCACCCACCAAAAGCACCGAACCCAGGATGCAAACAAAAGATTGAGCTTCCTGGGAAATTCAAAGGCGATCCGACGGACAAGACAGAGTCCTACCGCCAATGGATTCGCGGGGTGGAGAGATATCTTAAGTACTTCAAGGACAGTTATTTCGACAATGACAATAAGATCATCTTCGTTGGAAGTATCTTGCGGGAAAAGGCACTGGCTTGGTACAACAATTGCGAGGACCAGATGAAAAAACATTTTCAAGTCGATATATGGGCAGCATTTGTTAGCAGCATGGAGGAGCGATTCATCGACACGGAGGAGGAAAAGGAAAACCTCCGAAAAATGAAGAATATGCAGTACAAGGGAGACATTCAGGATTACATCGTAAGGATGGAAGCCGTGAACTACTAAGTCTGCTTATCCGGAATTGCATGGCGAGAAGCTCTGCACAGCGGTCTCAACGAGGATATCAAGGATCGACTATCCTTTTCGAAGCTTACACCGAACGATGATTCAGAATAAAAACTGCTGCTTCGACAAGTCGGCCGCCCTTATGCGAGACGCCTGCAAGAAAAGAACAAGCACCATCACAACGATCACAAGCCCAAAGATAAGACGGACAATAAGAGGACGCGTGATGTTGATGGTGATCATAAGGGGAATCAAGGAAAGAAGAATCCTGAAAAGGGTTCGGACTCCAAGAAATCTCGAACAGAGAAGAATGGTCCTAAGCCTGTCAACACGGACAAGGGCGATGTTGGAGCGGTTTGTTAAGTTCGTCATCACGTGGTTGGGGTTAGGTTTTAGCGCAGAGCCGCTTGGATTTAAGTTCTTGCTACGTGTCATTTAGATTTAGACAGTCGAGAGAGAAAGTTCGGTACAACAGGTTATGAGCCCTTGCGCGACAACGATTTAGCAACATCAAGCGGACATCGGATCAAGTCTACATAGGAGCGAAGCAGCGGTGTCCCGGATGCGTGCGGAAAGCGTCCGGGACCACGACCCCAACGATTCAGGATAGCGATAGAGCGACAATGGGACGACTTCGGATGTATTCGATGCCAGAGTGCAAGTGATGCTAGAGTGCGAGCGATGCCAGAGTGCGAGCGATACGCGATGCAAAAGTGCCAGCGATATGCGATGCGAGAGAGCGAGCGATGCACAGCGCGAACCCCATGTAGAACTGGGTATGCGATGCGATAGAGAGCGATACGCGATGCGGATGCCATTCGGGACAGAGACTTTGTAGGACGGATGCACAACGAGAACCCCATCGAGAGCGCTTGTGGAAAGTGCTGGGTTTGTGATTCGGACAGGATGACAGAGTAGACCACGATGGACGCAGTATTGAGTTTTGCGGAACTACGGCAGAGGCACGCAGACAAGGTTTATGGAATCGATATACGGACAGGGTTGAAGGTATTGATAGACGAACGAGGTTCAAGGAATCGATGCGGAATCGATAGACGGACGTGGTTTAAGGAATCAATATACGGACGAGTTTAAGGAATCGATATACGAACAACGTCGACAAAGAGTGAGTGGATTCTCGCTCAGCCTGAGTAGTGAAGGAGTGAGTGGATTCTCGCTCGGCAGAGAAGGAGTGAGTGAGTGGATTCTCGCTCGACAGAGAAGGAGTGAGTGGATTCTTGCTCGGCAGAGAAGGAGGAGTAGATGGGAGTGAGTGGATTCTCGCTCGACAAGACAGCACTTTGGGAGGATGTTCGTTTTGGAGGAGCTCTGGGCGCTGTTGAAGGTTTCGGAGGAGCGGCAAGGTACGATTTGGAGGAGCTGCGGTTTATCGTTTGGGAGGAGCATTTGCTTGGAAGGTTGGGATGGTTTTCTATTTGTTTCTTTGTTTTTTGATGGTTTAGGATTTACGGACGTGATAACGCCCTGGAGGAGTGTTGGAGCGGTTTGTTAAGTTCGTCATCACGTGGTTTGGGTTAGGTTTTAGCGCAGAGCCGCTTGGATTTAAGTTCTTGCTACGTGTCATTGAGATTTAGACAGTCGAGAGAGAAAGTTCGGTACAACAGGCGAAGCCCTGAAAGGCATTGTGGAATCTTTGTTGGAAGCAAGAGCCAAGCGTAACGAATGTAAACGCTGCAGTTCTTCGGAGCATCAATGGGTCATCTGCAAGAATGCTATCAAAGTTTCGTCCAGCAAGAAAAAGAGAAAGCCTAAGGTGGCAGCTTCGACGCCAGAGATAACCACCTCTTCTTTCAAGGTCAAGCCCAGGAGTGTGGTTGATCGAATTACGAAACCACCAGCAGCAGCCTCTAGCTCTCGAGTGCTTTATGAGGTTGACTCTGACAGTATGGAGATTGACTACTGAAACGAGTTTCTTTTGTCTTTCCTTTGTTATATGAGATCGCGGTCTTTCTTATGTTATCTTGAGGTACAGACACCTCAATGTTTTGTATTTAGGGATACAGATATCTCTTTTGGGTTTTCTTGCCAGTGCGGTCATTGGTATTGCTTGTAGGTTTTTCGATTAATAAAACTTTCTTTTCTGCTGTTTAAGAAAGGATGCCTGAGGATGAGTTCAGTACTCGAAATATGCAGGTCATATAGCATCCAAGTGTGACAACACATCCACTTCGAACTTGATTATACTCATTCAAAAACTCATTCACCCACACATCAAGTAATACAGCAATCACGACCCATTTGGGCCGGAGCTGTGTCGGGAGGCAGTTCAACATGGTTTCTACCCGAAAAGATCGAAAACGCAAGGCTGCGGCCAGCGCACCTCAGCCTGTACCCAAGAAAACGAAACAACTCCCAGCTGAGCCTAGGACAGGGACAAGACCCACAGTACGCATGTTTGCAAGCTTTCGAGACAAGAAGAATGTCCCTGTAAGGGTTCTTCTAGATACTGGGTGCGATACACCTATGATGTCAAGCAGTGGGCCGATTCACATGGTGTTCCATAGTGACTCGAACAGAACCAAAAATAGTCGAAAACTTCAATGGAGAAAGAGTAGATGGAGCGGATTGGCAGTATACCTTTCCCTGACTCTGGGTATGAATCCCATTATACCAAAGAAACCTTCGAATTGGTCCAATGGAGGATTCGTCTGATATCAGGTTACCTTACTGGTGGATCGTCAAGCATGGAGCACTCAGTGGAGTTACAGAAGAGAACGATAAGCTCCAGTTTACGTCAAAACACTGCCATCAACATTGCACATAGGAAGCGGTTTCTTCGTTCTCAATCGAATATGACGATTGCATTTTGAAGTTTGGAACAGACCCTCGATGGATCGGGGTTATTGGTTCAATGCATGTCAATTCGGCGCATGAAATTGAGGTCGATTGGGTAGAGCGAATTCCATGGCAGTACAGAGACTTTCAAACGTTATACAACGGAGAAACTGCCAATGCTCTTCCCCACGTCGACCCTACGATCATGCCATTGACTGAAAGAATGGGGAACAACCTCCATGGGGTATCATCTACGCGCTCTCAGAGAAGGAGCTTTCGGTCCTTAAAGATTATCTTCAAGATATGCTTCATTCCTGGAAGATTCGTCCAAGCAAGTCACCCGCGGGTGCACCGATACTCTTTGTTCCAAAGCCACACGGAAGAGGCTTAGGTTTGTGCATGGATTGCAGAGGTCTTGATCGTGTGACGATTATGAACCGATATCCATTGCCGCTTATGAATGAACTTAGAGACAGGGTTGCTGGATAGAAGATTTTCACCAAGATTGTTTTGAAGGCAGGATACAACCTCATTCGAATCAAACCTGGAGATGAATTGAAAACAGCGTTTCGTACGAGATATGGACATTATGAATACCTGGTTATGCCCTTCGAGTTGGCAAACATGCCAGCTACATTCCAGGATATGATGAACGAGATCTTGCGAGATCTACTCGATCATGGAGTGGTAGTCAATATAGATGATATTCTCATCTATACAGAAAACGAAGAAGAGCATATACGATTGACTAGAGAAGTCCTTCGTCGATTACAGGAAAACAACTTGGCTATAGCACCCGATATGTGCGAATGGTATCAGAAGTAAGTTGAATTCCTTGGGTACGTCATATCGGGAGAAGGTGTCAGCATGTCCGAGGACAACATTGACACTATTCTCAAATGGGAGATTCCGGAGTCTGTCAAGGACGTCCAGTCTTTCCTCGGGTTCGCCAACTTCTATTGACGCTTCATCGAAGGATTTTCAAAGATATGCCATCCCTTAATGGAGCTAACCAAGAAAACAAACGGAAAGTTTGATTGAAAAGCAAATCCGCGACATCAGATAGCCTTCGATACGCTCAAGAAGTACTTTACGGAGGCACCCATATTTCGGCATTTCGAGCCTGTTTGGCCTGTAGTGATTGAAACTGATGCAAGCGATTTTGCGATCGGCGCAGTTCTCTCCCAGGTAATTGATGGACGACTACACCCCATTGCTTACCACTCTCGCAAGATGGATAAAGCCGAGATCAACTACGAAATTCATGACAAGGAAATGCTCGCGATTGTCCGTGCGTTTAAAGAATGGAGACGTTATCTCGAAGGGGCCGCTCATTCAATCAGTGTCTTCACCGATCACAAGAATTTCGAATATTTTACGACTGCGAAGATATTTAATCGGAGACAAGCTCGATGGGCACAAGAACTGGCGGGTTACGATTTCAAGATATTTTACTGGCCAGGGAGTGCAAACGGCAAGCCAGACACTTTATCTAGGCGTTCGGAGTACCGCCCTAAACAGGGGGGAGGTAGTGCCGAAGAAAACGAAAATCAGCCAATCCACCGCGTTCTGAGACCCGATTAGTTGGTAACTTCTGAAGGAGAAACAGTACAAGTAACGGCGATGAAGTTACGAGGCGAACGAATTGCGATTTTTTCTGCAAAGTTGAGAGCGATTCCAGTAGTCAAGTTTACTTCAGAGCTGTTGGATGCAGTGGTCAGCGCCGCCAACAGCGATGCTGCATGGCAAGATGAGTACGTCCGAGCAATTGAAGGCAATCCTAGCTCAGACATCTGGTTCGAAAACGATACTCTTTATTATAAAGGCATACTGTGGATTCCGGACGATCTGCAGTTGAAGAAAGATACACTGGAAGCGGAGCACGATTCGAAGGTGGCTGGTCACATGGGGCAGGACAAGACAATCGAGCTGGTCAGACGAAACTTCTTTTGGCCAGAAATGGAGAAATTCATTGAAGATTATGTTCGCTCATGCCCTGAGTGCCAAAGGAATAAAGCAGCTCGCCATGCTCGCTACGGACTCTTACAACCACTCGAATTAGCGTACCGCCCATGGGATTCAATTTCCATGGACTTCATTGTCGAAATGCCAGTGTCAGACGGATGCTCATCGGTATGGGTAATCGTCGACCGCTTCACAAAAATGGCTCACTTCATTGCGTTGAAAGACAGTGAGAAGAAAGCTACGGACTTGGTCAGAATTTTCCTGAAAGAAGTATGGAGATTTCGTGGCCTACCATCGAACATAGTGTCAGATCGGGACTCTAGGTTCACCTCCACGTTTTGGTCCTCGTTGGTCGAAGCTCTTGACATTCGGTTAAAGATGTCTTCGCCATTCCACCGTCAAACGGATGGGCAAGCGGAAAGAGTCAACCAAACATTGGAATGCTATCTGCGGAATTACTGCAATTACGAACAGGATAATTGGTCTGAGATGTTACCGATGGCAGAGTATGCTTATAATAACTCTCTCACCACCGCTATGGGAATGTCACCATTCTTTGCAAACTTTGGGTTTGATTCTCGGACGAATTGGCCCATTGAAGCAGAAGCAACGAATCCGGCATCCAGGAATTACGTTCATTGGATGACCAGCGTGCATACACTTTGCCGTAGGAGCTTAGAACAAGCACGGGAGACTATGGGGAAGTACCATGACATGCGTGCTAAGGAACCGCCGAAGTATTCGGTTGGTGATGTGGTTATGCTAAATGGGAAGAACCTCAAAACTAGAAGGCCATCTAAGAAATTCGATGCGAAGCTTCATGGGCCCTTCAAGGTCTCGAAGGTACTCTCGCCCACCGCTATTAAGCTTGAGTTACCAAGCCAATGGCGTATTCACAATGCTTTCCATGTATCTCTCATCGAACCTTATCGACTCGCCAACAACACTATTAGATCTCCACCTTAACTTGCTTCGGCCAGTGGGCAGAATGAGCTGGGTTATGATGTAGATGGCTACGAGTACGGAACAATCTACCAAGTCGAAGAAGTCATGGGCAGCCAGTATAGCAAAAAACGGAAACGAGTCTTATACCTGGTTAAGTGGAAGGGATATCCAGAAGAAGCAGATTGGACTGAGGAACCGTATGAGAACTTCTATGACAAAGGATTATTGAAGGAGTACTATAGACGGAACCCTCAGGCCGCGAAGGACAATAGGATTGGACGGTTGAGCTAGTACCTTTTCCCCACGAAGGGTTTTTAACGGCTAGCAAGACACCTGACGAAGGATTTGGGTTTTTAGGGCACAAGGGGTCATATTTTACCGGATCAAGAGAAAGATGGATATGGTTTTAAGGGCACGCGGGGTCACAATTTTTCCAGATCATCATACGAAAAAGAAAGCAGAAGACACAAGCAACCTGATTGGCCTATTCTGCTTGCTGCCATGTCTCAGCTGGACGTAAGCAACCTGATTGGTCGATTTCGCTTGTATGTCTTATCTGGACGAAGCAAAATGGTCGAGGCGAGAGGGTCTGTGCGGACCCATTAACTTGGTGGATTTCGAAAACAATTCACTTGGGCGCACTGGATCATACTTGGGCAAAAGACGAACAGATTAGTATGGTCGTTCAGAGACGAAGTCTCTAAGGGAGGGGGTAGTGTTATACCTGGCATAATACCCTCGGAGCGGGGACACATACGATCACCCGCGACGTGCCCGATTGAGATGTCATCGGCTATCACTCGTCTCGGGGAGCAGAGCGAAGCTAGAGAAAGCACCGCTCCGAATAGTGAAGCTACTCTCCACCAGACGAAGCCAGAGAAAGTAACGCCCCGAATAGCGAAGCTACTCTCCACCAGACGAAGCTAGAGAACGCACCACTCCAAATAACGAAAGCTAGAGAAAGCACCGCTCCGAATAAGCGAAGCTACTCTTTACTAGACGAAGCTAGAGAAAGCACCGCTCCGAGTAAGCGACGCTACTCTCTGCTAGACGAAGCTAGAGAATGCACCACCCCGAACTGTGAAGCTACTCTCTACCGAAGCCAGAGAATGCACCGCTCCGAACAACGAAGCTACTCTCTATCGAACGAAGACTATTCGCCTGGAGGTCGCTAGCAAGAAAGGATACCACTGGTCCGAAGGCAGAAGCCGCGGGGCTGATGTCATAAAGGATACCAATGGTCCGAGTATAATCTAACGACGGTAAAGACGATACAAGGATCGGGAAATGGAGGCCTGCGGTAGTTGCGAGGGAAATTGGTTCGGAGGTTAGGTACGGGAGCTCTAGAGAAAAGCGTAGTTAGAAGTATTTGTTAGAAAGCGAAGAAAGAGGTATAAAGACCTCTGAGTTCTTCGAGGGTAGAAAGGCATAATCATCACAATCAACCTTCTCAGCGAGGAGAACAAGCCTTAACAATATACGCATTTAGAAAGCCTATTCTTTTCGTTCAGAACCTTTTAGTGATTTCCACATCCCGAGTGAAGCTCCCAACCTACCTCCGAAGCAGTCCCGAATAAAGTACGGATACTGCTTTGACCGGGTAAACCTGGAGTGACACTCCCGGTGTCACACGTACTACGGGAGATTACCTGCGTGCCATGAATCGATGGACATTTCTTGCACGACGCAAGCCCTATTTAGATCAAAAGAGTCGCAAAGCAAGAAAGAAGTGGTGTAGGAAACGATCAAAGTGGGAATTGAAGAGATGGCGAAAGCATTGCTTTACAGATGAAGTTCGGTCGCAAGTAGGCGCAGGGACTGAATGGCGCCGAAAGGTGCGACGAACACCAGGTCGCGATTCTGCATATCGACTGCAGAATCTTCAACCAACTTTTATTGGAGAACCCTTTGGAGTATGGTTTTGGGCTGCATTCACATACGGATATCATACACCACTTGTTGTTATGCGTTAGCAAACTGAAAACGAACGAAAAACCGAAAAAGATCGACTCGGCTTTAACTCCCAGCAGTATGTTGATGAGATCCTCCTCCCATACCTTCTACCACTATATGAGAAAGCTGGGGGTCTTGAAGATGGTGTACAAACAATTGAGGATGGAGCTAGCTATCACACTTCAGAGTATACACGAAAGCATCGCCTTCAACATGGTATTCAACAAATGGATTGGCCAGCATACTCACCAGATCTTAATCCAATTGAAAATGTGTGGGCTATTTTCAAAAGGCAATACAGGAAAACAGTCTGGGAGAGGAGGAGAATACCACATAATAAGGAGGAGTTGATAGTTCTTGCACAGGAAGTGTGGGATGGGTTGCCATGGGTTGAGATTTATAAGATCATAGATAGCATGCCAGAGCGTGTAGTAACCTGCCTGCGCAGGCATGGAGGCCCTACCCACTGGTAGAATGTACTTTAATTGGTTCTCTTTAACTTTGTTAATTCTGGTATTATTAGCTATCGTGGTTGTGGTGAGAGGCGGATTAATCGAATGGTTGTCGATAGTTGCACGCGCGGGTGTCCGGTCACCTAGCGAACTCTACTGCCATGCACATCTCACTCGCCACTCACCACTCACCACTCATCACTCTGATCTACTAAATCACTGAATAGATTCATGAACGATTGCTCACTTGCCATCTGCCACTTGCCATCCACCACTAATCCCTTGCCACTCGCCACTCACCACTCGCCACTCGCTACTCACTGCATACCACTCTGATATACTGAGTCACCGAATAGACTCATAAACGATTGCTCACTTGCTATCCACTAGTCACCACTCTCTACTACTCACCACTTGCCATTGCGAAATACACTACCTCATCTCCGCAGGACCCTCTGATTCAAACTGTATATATAGCACGAAGGTATAAATTTGGAAAACATGTAACTATGCTGCAATTTTTGCGGTATCGTATCATGCCAGTATGCACATCTTTAGTTTCGTTTGGTATGGTTGGGTTTCTCATGGTGGTGCTTGCTAACAGCAGCGGGCGGTTATGAAGTGACGTTGTGTCTAGGTTAGGATTTCAGGGATTACTATCTCACTTCTTTAGTTTTTCGATCTACTTTGAAATTGATAAATACTTTCCTGTTTGGACCAGTCCAGACCAAGCCCGTCCAGTCCAAGACTGCCAGTCTGGGGCCCGGTCCAGTCCGACCTTCCGGTTGGACCGGACTGGACTGAGCCCTACCCCAGACCGGGTCCGTCCGGACCAGTGTTGTCAACCGTCCCGTCCGACGGCCGTCCCCGGCCGTCCGTCCGCAATATCTGCAGGACGGACGGGACGGCGCCAAGGCCGTCCGTCCCGTCCTTGCCCGCTGAGGACGGCATGTCGGCCGATGACGGCCGGGGACGGCAAAAATGCCGTCATCGGCCGACATCGGGCGCTTACTATTAATACATATACTGTAACTGTAGAGCGCGCGGTACATGATATAAATGGATTTATCTATATTTCTACACTCTCAATCAGGAGTAAGCATTCAGGTTCAGTTTGAGCGCGCGATTAGAGATATAAATAAGGATCTTGCTTCACAGTCAAGATAGTGGAGAAATGTACTTATTGTAACTGAATATCTATTATGTATGCTGACTCGCAAATGTCGGCCGATGACGGCCGGGGACGGCCGGGGACGGAAATTTACCGTCAACGGCCGTCCCATCCGTCCGTCCCCGTCCGGCCTCAAAAAAGACGGCGCCGTTCCGTCCTGGCTCAGGACGGACGGTTGACAACACTGGTCCGGACTGGTGGAATCATTGTTACAAAGCCTTTTTCATCCACATTCGTAATAGCCTTTGGTTTTATCTGTTTCTCATTGATAACCTTGCCTAACTTGTGGAAATGATCTTGTAAAACTCGTGGATTCCCAGCATATGCACGTTGGCGGTCGATTCGGCTAGCAAACTTGGTGACAAGAATAGGATGCCGATTGAGAAACCATGTAACCCAGTTCTTGCCGATGACATACTTTTGACCAGGTTGTAGACGGGTTTGACGCTCTTTCGGATCTGCAGCGAGTGTCTTAATCATACCCATCAGGTGGTCGATACGTGGTGCAAAACCGTATTCGTCTGGTTTCAGGATCCACCTAACTACTGCCCGTTCTGCTGTCGGAGAAAATACCTGCTCGGCATGGTGTGCAAGCTGGCGGCTGCGGCGTCCATTCTTTCGATGTCCAAGGCTTGATTTACTGAGGTTGTATGCTTCGGCTGCTTTTTGCAATGATGTAAATGTACCGTCTTCCAAGCCTTGTAGTGCACGCTCATACCGCTCCTCCAAATCTAGAACTGGTATATTTGTTGTGCGTGGGTGGCAAGATGCACAGCGATGTAGAGAGGATGAAACTTGTTGAGTCTATTGCGTCTAAATCTAAAACAAGAGAGCAGACAAGCCCTCTATATATGCTGTTGCCATCACAAAGGAAAACAAGCCGTGAGGCGGTGGCTTTTCCCAAAACAAAGGATCAAACTAGCAAACAAGCAAACAGACAGTTCTACAACCTTCCAGATACCCGAAACAAACACTTCCGGCCCTTCCGGCCCTACACTCCTCCTGGGGCGGGTATCGATCCAAACGAACCAAACAAACAGTACAGTACAGTATAATGCCCCAAAAAGTAAATGCCTGTGATTATCCCGTATCATATCCCAATCAAAAGCGGGCCGAACTCAATGCTTAAACCATATCCCATCCTTCAGTAATCAGACCCATTCCGCGGCAGTGCTCCAGAAACGCCGGCTTCGCCAAGGCCTTCGTAAGTGCATCTGCGAGCATCTCCGTAGTTGCACTATACTCCATATCGAATTGGTTCTCACGTACCATGTCTGCAGCCAAGTGGAACTTTGTGGCGATATGTGCAACTTCAGTGCCGCGGTAAATGCGGTTCTTAACGCTGGCTAGCATCGATTGGGAATCCGTATAAACCATGGGCCGAATATCAATGCCAATCTCTTCCATCAGATGCATTAGATGGGTGATCCTCATACAAGCGGCGCCAAATGCATAATACTCCGCATCTGTGGTCGACTGAGTGGTTGACTTCTGCTTCCTGGATCTCCAATCGACTGCTCCTCCGAACTTGATAACCATCCCTGATGTCGACTTAAAATCGTCTTTATCTCCAGCGTAATCTGAATCCACATAGACTTGAAGTCGACCTCCTCCTGGATTTTCTCCTCCGAGACGAAGCTTCCAGTGCCTAGTGCCCTTAAGATATCGGAAAACGCGCTTGAGAGCCACCATATGTTCCTTGGATGGATCCGAATTGTATCGGCTGAGAACTCCGACTGCGTATGCCAAATCCGGCCTTGTGGCAGTCATCAAGTACATAAGGCTTCCAACCATCGACTGATACAGTTTCTTGTCGCAAGGATCTTCGTCAGCCTTCCGCTTATGAAGTTTCATACTTATTGGAGTCGAAACGGCTTTGGCATCTTGCATTCCGTACTTATGTAACACAGCATCGAGAAATGCTTGCGGGTGGATATCGACGATTCGAAGATTACGATTTCTCTCGATTGTCATTCCCAAATAGAACGATGCTTCTCCCATGTCGTGCATCCGGAATCTGGTTGCCAATTGCTTCTTGATATCTCCGATGTCTTTGCCGAGAATCAACAAATCGTCGACGTACAAGACGACTGCGGCGATTACTTTGGATTTATCGCGAAGTATAAACAGACCACCATCTACTCTCGATGGTTCAAACCCAATTGAAATGATAAAATTCTTGAATTCTCCGTACCAGACATTAGATGACTGTTTCAGGCCGTAAAGCGATTTCCGAAGTCTCATCACAAGTATCCGTGATTTTCCTGGTCCGGATGTCGTTGATAACTTCCCAACGCTTCCGATCATACGGTAATAGCCTTGAGGAGGGTGCATATAGATTTCCTCTTCCAAATCGACTCCAAGAAATGCCGTGCAGACGTCCATCTGGTGTAACTCCAAGTCGTATGCTGCTGCGATGGCCAAGGCCAACCTGACGTGGCCAAGTCTTGCCATAGGAGCATAGGTTTCCTTGTAGTCTATTCCTTCTATTTGGTGATTTCCGCCAACAACGAGGCGCGCTTTGAATCTCTGTATCTTTCCATTTCCGTCTCTCTTGACTTTATAAACCCAGTGGCTTGGTAATGCCTTCCTGCCTTCTGGAAGTTTGACGAAATCAGAGTCAAATACCTTGTGATCGATGATCGCACTCAGTTCTTCTTTCATCGCGATATCCCATTCGGCTGCTTGCTGGCTCTCAGTTGCGGCCTTATATGACTTCGGATCCTCAATGCCATCCTGGTTGCCAACTCCTGCGGAGACCATGATAGCTGCATAAATTGGTGCGATTTCTTCCTCGTACTCTTCATCATCGCTTGCAAGTTGAGATGACTCCGCCAGTCTTCCTGGAGGCGGGCGAGACCTCCGACTTCCTTCTCGTGGTGCAGCCCAAGCAGATCCCAACGATGTGTCGAGTCCAGCAAAGGCTCTAGATTTCTTCTTATTCTGCGTTTGCGACGTCGAGGGCTGCGTAGGAGGTACAATTGGAGGTTCGACCTGCGGTTCTTCAATGATTTCTTCATCTCCGAATCCACTAACTTCGTGAATTTGATGTCCGGAATTGCCTTCATCGGTTAGCTTCGCTGTCTCAATTTGCTTCTTCAGGAGATCATATTTCTTTTTCCAGCGATCGTCCGAATCCTCCACGATTACTTCTTGATAGAAGTTCTCTGATAAAATCGCTTCATCTGCAGCATTTGGAGCCGTATACCTACGATCTTCTCTGAAAATCACATCTCTTGAACGATGAAGAGCTCTCGCCAACGGATCATAAATCAAATACTGCTTGGTGGTGATGCAGTAGCCCACGAATATTCCTGGAGTCGCACGATAATCCAATTTCTTCCGCTTCTCTTTCGGAATATGAACAAAAGCTAAACATCCAAAAACTCTCAGATGCTTGATTGTGGGTTTTGCACCAAGCCAGGCCTCAAACGGAGTCTTTCCAACGACTGATCTTGTCGGCGTACGATTGTTCAAATACACTGCAGCCTCAACTGCAAAAGCCCAGTACTTCTTTGAGAGACCAGCATCTTCCAGCATACTCCGTGCACGACCAAAAATCGTCCGATTCGCTCTCTCAACTACTCCATTCGATTGTGGCGTATATGGTGTCGTTGTTTCCTTGACGATGCCCTCCTCCTTGAGGTACGCTGCGAATTTCTTGGAAGTGAACTCTCCTCCGCCATCGGTTCGGAACTTCTTGACCTTGTGTCCAGCAGTAGAATGTGTCTTTTCAGCAAGCGCAACCCATTCCTTGAACTTCGCGAATGCTTCCGACTTGTGGATCAGTATGTAACACGTAGTCCATCTTGTGCAATCGTCGATGAATAGAAGCATATACCGGCCTCCTCCAATTGCAGTGTCGACTGGACCGCAGATGTCCGAATGGATAAGCTCGAGAGGCGTCGATGCTCTCGTTGTAACGGGCGTAAAGGGTTTTCTCACATTCTTACCCTTAATACAGCTGTCGCAATCGCATTTCCCTGTGAGCGCCGGCATGCCTTCAACCACTTTCGGGGTGATATCCAATGCTTTCAATCCAACGTGCGCCAGTCGTCTGTGCCATAGTATGCGCCGCGCGGCTGCCGATTTCGTCGGGTGCCCAATAGTCTTAAGCGCGACCATGCAACATTCTGTGGTGACTTCCGCAGCTGCTGCTCCAGCGATATCGACAGTGACAGTCTTAGACTCCTCCGAATCCATGACACGGTCGAGAACAAACAAACCTCCAGCCTGTGGAGCGGTGGCAATCAACTTCCCATGTCGGTTGTACAGGTTCAGACCGTAGTGATTAACCGACTCGACTCTCACATCTTTATCCATGATTGTCGACTGTGAAATAAGGTTGAACGATCCAGGCTGGTGCATAACGTGCTGTAGGACTATCTTTTCCGATTGACCATCTGGTAGGCGGCTCGTCAAAGTAACTTCTCCATATCCGGCAACATCTGACCGTACTCCATTAAATCCCTTAACTTGCTTGCTACCCGAAGCATATGCTGTATATTTGGAAAAATACGATCGTTGGCCACATATATGCGAAGTGCAACCACCGTCGATGTACCAATCATAGGCCGACATTGGCACATCCAAATCTGCAGCCATCCAAAAGTTGTCAACAGTCGTCGTCGCGGCCACCGCGGTATCCTTTTTCTCTTCAGGCTTCGGTGCGGCTTTCTCTCCACGCTTCTTGCTTGGACACTCTCTGATAATATGGCCCTTATTTTGGCAATGGTGACAGATCATTTCACTAGATCCTGAAGACTTCTTATCTTTCTTGTCGTCTGACTTGCCCTTTCCTTTCTTATCCTTGCCGTTGCCCTTGCCTTTGTCTTTGCCTTTCCCTTTCTTTGCAAAGAGTAGGGTATCGTGACCAAGGCCCTTTTCCTGCTTGAGCTTTTCCTCACGCTCCTGCATCTTGGTAATGACATCGCTAGGCCACATTGTGTCTTCGGCTTCCTTATCCTCCATGAACTCCAGGAAGATCTTCCAATCGTCGTTGTTAGGAATGCCGTATAAGAGATAGAAGATGTGCTCGCCTTCGGGCATAACCGTTGCCTTCTTTCGCTTCCTCACAGCCGTCTTGGTGTCGTCATCTGCCGCCTCTGTCTCGTCGGCGTCAACACATAAGTTCCAATCTTGAACTAGCCTGTCGATACAGAGTGTGTAAGTCTTGACGTCTCCACAATCTTCTAACTTTATCTGTAACAATTCTCTCCGAATGCGAAACTTCGACCTCTTGACTTTCGTCTTGTAATCTACCGCGAGTTGTTCCCATAACTCCTTGGCATCCTTGACTTTCATGTACTCGAGTTGGAGTCTCTCCTCCATGGTCAGCAGGAGGGTCGATCTAGCAGTCCCATGCTTGTCGATAAAAGATTCCGTCAGTGTCGCATGTGCCAGTCTTTCTGTGGCAATCGCATTTTCTCCGAGAGCATCTGGTTTCTTCAGGTCGCCTGTAACAACTCCGAGGACGTGTTTGCTCTCTAACAGGAGCTCCACCTGTCCGGACCATTTGTTATAGTTGGCACCGTCGAACTTACCAATATTCATCGTGAGGTTGTTGGCTGACATATCGTTACTTTGAATGTCCAAACTTCCTCCACTCTTTGAATCTTGACTCTCCTCCAACAGTACTTCGTTGGCGGTTGTCGATGTACTTCTCGACTATCCTCCCTTCGCTTTCGATAATTGCTTTAATCAAAACGCTCGCAAGGGCTCATAACCTGTTGTGCGTGGGTGGCAAGATGCACAGCGATGTAGAGAGGATGAAACTTGTTGAGTCTATTGCGTCTAAATCTAAAACAAGAGAGCAGACAAGCCCTCTATATATGCTGTTGCCATCACAAAGGAAAACAAGCCGTGAGGCGGTGGCTTTTCCCAAAACAAAGGATCAAACTAGCAAACAAGCAAACAGACAGTTCTACAACCTTCCAGATACCCGAAACAAACACTTCCGGCCCTTCCGGCCCTACAATATTTGATCGCTCCTTGATTCGAGGCATTTAGGGCAGTCGTGCAATGGCTCGCGCGAGCTTGGGAGGCAGCAGGAATGGTAATTTGTCGGTTGACAAGTGAAAAAGAGGGGTTGAGCGGGGTCGTGAATTGGTTACCCGGCCGTCTCGCTTCTCATGGATGTCTCGCTTCCGGTATATTTACGTTATGTACAACTCAGTACATATGGAGGGATAGGTAGAATACCAGCAATTGACGGATGCTACTGGTCGGAAGGGTGTGGTCCGTGTTGACACTACTTGACTGCTCTGGGTTTAGCCTGGAGAATCTCGACGTCATTCGGAGGTACGGCCGTAGCCTTCTCGGACATCGGGCCGAGAGCACCGGCCATCCACCCGGACTTGAGCACGACATCCGGCTCCGGATGTTCGGCTCCGGTATGATATGGTTCCGGGGGCCCCGGATATGGCACCTTCCGGGTATGACGCCCATTCTCATATATAAGCTTTGTCTTTCTCTTCTATGTACTTTAGACAATTCAGCACATTCGTTCTTTCCCTCTGATTTGCTCTCAACAGTCCGAGGAATCTACCTCCTGTAGTGCAACAATGTTTTTCTGCGTAACGAGATCTTCTGCCGTGCACCCTCGAGATAGTGACGCTATCGTTTCATCGACTAAACGGTTGCCAAGAGCTCCCTATCGTACGTGTCGTAGTTCTATTCTACTGGGGAGCACATACGAGAGTAGCAATTGACTGGTCAGAGAACACAACCATCGAAAAAATAGTTCGCTTAAAGTCAGTATCAACTGCGACAAGATACCAACTCACTCAATTAAGTACCTAGTAAAGTAGAGTATTCAGATCTCACCTCGGCCCAGCCCAAGATACCTTCCAAAAGTTGCTGTGGGGTCATCGCTCAGTGGAGGTCAAGTTATAGTCGTAGCAGCTGGGATTCCTCTTCAAGACATCATTCGTCACCGTGCTTACACAACTCAACAACTAGATGACCATCGTTCGTCAAGCCATCCTGAGCGATATCACTGCAACGAATATGGGTTCTATTTCGAAGACAAAGAGACTCATGATACACATACTATGACCCACATCTCGCAATTCCACTGCTGTCATTGCACCAGTTATTTACCGGCTATCATCGCTTAACCAAACTTCTCGCTTCCAACCTCCTAACTCCTTCACACCACCTCTACCACAATATCATCCTCAACTCGCTTCCGACCATATTTTCTCCCGTTCGCCGGTGAGATTATCCGCCTCGAGACCTCCGTCGTAAAAAGCTGTCGGAACCATGGGCCATGCTCCATCCCCGCCACTTCCGTCCCTCCCACGAGAGCCCAAAGCAACAAAAACGCTTACCCAATACATAAACTACAACCCAAATACTCTGAACCAGGCAGATGATCTAAGACTGACTAAAGAACCCCGGGTAGATTGCCACTAAACCTAATTATTGGGAACCCTGACTACGCCCCTACATTCTAGACTGGCCAGTCGGCACAGAAGAACACTTACTAACTACCATTTACCTCCATTGGCCCACTGCTCGTCTAAGTTACTCGGGTCGTCCTCATCGTCATCCTCCTCCGAATACTCATACTCCATATCAGACCCTGAGTGCGGTGATTCCCGAGCACTCAGTACCTCAGGACTCGGTTCTGGTACTCCATCTGCTCTTGGTCGCGGTAGCTACCCTTCTTTCCCACCGCCATACCACCACTTGAAAAACGAGACTGCACCATACTGCGTCTCCTCCTCTATCATCAATTGCTTAAACGCTGTCTTATATGCTTCGACTGTTGCACTTTGTATTTTCTCGACCTGTAGCCTTGCATGGAGATCATTGTTGCTGAAAATAATCGTGCACTGCCGCTGTACTGGTGCAGTGTTCCACTTTCGCTTTCTGACCAGAGCATCCCCGATGTAGGAAGAGAACGGAAGGTCTACTGTTGCTTCAAATGGCTCCTCCGACAAATACGCCTTAGCAGTGTGGCCACTGGGTGACTTCTTCCACATCGTCCGATGAAGGTGGCATATTGCAATCTCATCATAGTTTTCCAATTCTTCGTTATCCAGGGTGAAGTGATCAGGCCATATACCGGTCCACCAGGTAAAGATAGCCCGCCGTTTACTATTCGCTTTGGTCGTGGATCCGTGAGGTATCGTCTGGAGGGTGATTCTTGTTGCGATGTTGAAGGGGAGAACCGTGTGTGTAGATTAAGATACAGAGAGAAGAGAATGAAGAGAGAGAGAGAAGGAGAAAGACTCGAGATATATACAAGAGAGTGGTGGCGACTATTGCATAACCTTTGCCACTCTTGATTTCCAAGCAACAATTCTTACTTCTCCGGCATTGCATGGTACCGGCTCGTAATCATCAAACTCCTTTTATGGGTAGCTGTGTAGAGAATCTTCAAGTCTATAGCTTTGCCGTTTGGTATCAGTGTTCCCGACAGGCCGGGCCGGCCCGCAGTTGGGTTTGTGGCCTGCAGGCCGGGCCAGATGAGGCCGTTTGATTTTCGAAACTGCGCAGGCCAGGCCGACGATTTGACAGCCTGGGGCATAACTGTGGGTGACTGGGCGGACTATAGGCTTTTTAGTTAGTTGTATATGACAGTCGGCGAAATGTGACTTAAAATTGATAAGCTGTGGACATTCCAGAAGTTTCTCATAATCGTCACTCTAATCAGACAGTGCAAGGTGACATACAAATGATTGATAATCTGTTGAAACTTGAGCCTACAGGTGAAATCCAGCATTTTCTCGTAGTTGCCACACTGATCAAATTTCTGGGGTGCATACTGAGATCAATGGGATGGAGCATGTGTTGGAGGTATTGTATCAGGAATCGATGGCCGAGGAAAAATAGACTCTTGGAAATGTATTACTAGATGTACAAATTTGAAGTTCTACGCCCGGACCATAGTTACCTATAGTTACCTGTAGTCAAACTGCAGGCTTTTTGAACCATGGTTCACCCAGGCACCTGTAGTTCCCACCTGCTCAAAGCCTGCAGGCGTGGGCCGCTCCAATGGCCTGGCCTGCGATGCGCAGGCCAGGCCGGGCTTATTCTGAAACTGGCCCGCCTGGCCCATCGGGATTACTGTTTGGTATTGCCTATGTGCGCTCCTTGTTTCGTTGATACCATTGGATCATTTTCCGATGAAAGCCTTTCACCACAACCATGAAGTTTTCCTCGTTCTCATCACCAAGAGCTAGAGTACCTTGTACAATGTTCTGGCCTTTTCCGGATTCAACGCACCGACAAGCATTGAGGTCTAAATGATGAAATCCAGTCTTCTCACTAGAGGGTGTATTTTTAACGTAGTAAGGATAAGAAATCAGCCAGTGATTTCGATCGGGATGGACAGAGGCCAGGGGTGCATAATAAACGGGGTTCTGCCAGACAGCCTGCTGGATGATAGAGTACCACATATTCTGAGCCACCCCAGATTTGGGCTAGACGCGCCCCTGAGATACCAGTGATGGCGATACATCTCGAATTCCTCATTGATATACCCCAGTGGTCCCAGTAGGTTAGTTCAGCCCGAAGCAGCTCACTGACCTACAATTGATGAGCTGCTACTAGAGCAGAACTACTCGATCTATTCTGGGCTGCTCAAGGGCCGTTTGAATTATTTTTCCAGGACGCTAGGCGCTTGCCGCGTCACGATCGTAGACAAATGTTACACTCCCAACATTCTCTACCTTCGAATATCGGAGTTTCTCCGGACAGGGCGTGGTGACTGTAAAGCGGTTAAGCGTACTGTCCCTAGCGGTTAATTTTACTATTCCTGTATAGATGGTGACATTTCCGCCGGTGAAGTTATGAAGTGGCCAAATTTATAGAGACTAAAACTAAACCCCCCATATTCCACCGAAGTGGCCTTGCCAACAAAAAATGAAAATTGCATTTGCAGTGTTGATTATATATTCTTCTGCCATAGAAATCATCAACATTTTATACTGACAGGGGTCCTTGAATCCTTGTCACCCCACGAAAATTCAGAGTGAACAAAATCACTCTTAACCTGCTCTAAAGTAAATGAGAATCAGGAAAAAGCTATGTAACCATGGGACTTATTACTTTTACCATTTCCGCAATGAAGAAAGTCCCGGATTTGGCCTCAGTTGACGTGTTAGGCGTGTATATTGCCACTAGTTAGGTGCAGTACGCTTAACCGCTTTACAGTCACCACGCCCTGTCCGGAGAAGCTCCGTTCGAATATAATTTGCTTTCCATACTTCCAAACGGGGCTTCGCTCTTTATGCTTCTTTGGTTGTACCAACGGAGAGACTGTGGATGAGGCAACTACGTGGTCCAGCAGTTGATCCAGGTTTGAATTGTGCATCATGAAACCCAAGCATTCTTTGAAAGTTCCAATCTATCTAGCTATCTATCTATTGATGCAAACTCATAGTTTGCCAGGAGCTCGCTGCTCACGGCCTGCTGATGGCACTGCTCACGCTCCGACTGGGTATGGCACTCTCAGACATGCATTGGCTTGAAACGTATGCTGTTGTAGACAAGGAGCCTCCTAGCGGAAGCGCTCACGACTGGCTAGTGGAGGTGCTAGATGATGGCGGTGCTAGCACCACCGAAGCTTATCAGAGTCTCACCACTAAAGCTTATCCTACCTTATCTCACGATGTTCAAGGCCATGGTGTTGAGGAATACAATTAATGGTATAACGTCAATGGTTGTGATTCTAGCCTTGGGGAGAGCAGATCTCCGAGTCAGATTTACCAGCCGAATCTACTGCTCGTCTCCCATGAAATTTGCCTGTACGACAGTCTGTGTACCTGCGCAGTAGTGTCAGCTTGCCAGCTTTATGCAATGGCAGCGGCGGTGGCAGTGGTGGTGATGGCGATGGTGATCGTGATGGTGTGGGTGATGGTGACAGTTGCACTCGAAGTCGAGCCTACAGTTACTTCAATCGTGCTAAGTCCGCTTGCCACTAGGAGCTCTGGCCATCTGGCCAGATCTGTCAACTTGAAGGTGTCTACCGGCTAGAGCTGGCTCAAGCTTCGGATGCTAGGGCGAGCGGAGGCTAGTCAAAGCAGACGCCAGCCAAAGCGGAGGCTAGCCAGAGCGGAGGATGGCCTGAGTGGAGGTTTGCCTGAGCTTCTGGTGAACCTTGAGTTTAATATGCCATCGCCGCAGCCTTGTCTGGTGTTAGAATTATAGATGATTGTTATCATTCATCGGCGCTTTCTATTGTTGGAACATATCAATCCACACTCTCAAGGGCCGGTAGCACAGTTGGTAGAGCATCCGTCTAGTATAGGAAGGTCCTAGACAGGCATCCCAATAGTCCGTCCCGTCCGGGCAAGGCGCTGCCCGGGACGGGACTATAAATTTCGGGGCAACGAATTTTGGACCGTTTGAGACCAGGGCAAAATCTGTCCGGACGATACGGACTACAGGGCCCGCAGTCTTGCAGCAAGGGTACAAACAGTCATAAAACTTCAGTTTGAGAAGCGGAAATCACATCATCATATACTAGATATTCAGAGTGAGTAATTCATGCCATTGTTCGCCTCTTCTCCCCCAATTGGGTACAAATATTTAGGCCACTATAATAAGGTTCGAATGCACCGCCGGAAATACCGCTGGATATAAGCCCATTTCTAGTACCACAGCCAGGATCGGTAGCCATCGGTCCCCTGTAGGTACCTGTAGGGGCCCTAGTCCAGTAGATCTCAGCCCCGGACGGACCAGGGCACTGAAATCATGCCCGGGACGGGACGGCGATGTCGGGCCCCGAAAGACTGTAGTCGCCCCGGACCGTTGGGATGCCTGGTCCTAGGTTCGACTCCTAGCCAGTCCATTCTTTTCCGTGGCTCAACATCTATCTATACCTTTATACATGTGCACAGACCTCCCAACGGTGGAAACCAGTTGGGATTTCGCGGGGAAACTGCACTGCACCGATTACTTAATTGTTCCAACTGCACTGCATGCTAAACCAGTGCAATGAACTGGTTGACAGCTGGGTTCAACTGTATAAATTTGGTTCAACTATCTTAACTGGTTCAAACCAGTGTACAGTACTGCTATGAATTTTTCTTCGCCAGCTCTAACCCTTGCCCACGCTGTACATGCACATTACTTTCAAACATATCTTCTTTACTCAAGGAAAGCCATGAAAATCCCGAACCTTGGGTGAAAATCTTGAGATTCCAGGGAGAAACCATTGAGAACATACATTATAAAATCGACTAGCGGCTGTGTAAGTGGCGAGTGACTAACTATACATGAGTTTACATTGTGACTCGGATCATTAGTAACTGCTCTCCAGTCCATTCTATCAGCTTCGCTCGTCATCTGGAAACTCGTAGACCTTCCGGGCAAAATTCTGTGCCAACAAGAAGTGGAATGGGTAATGAGTAGCAAACTAACAAACCAGTAGTGAAGCAGTGGATTTTGTACTTACAAACTGCACTGCACTGCACTGCAAACCTCCACCAACTGTACTGCACTGCCAAGAACTAACTACATACTGCACTGGTTAACTCGTTACAAACAGTGCACTGGTTCAACCGTTGGGAGGTCTACATGTACATCAAGCTACTCCTTTGTATGCATATGCACGCACACATTCTCATGGCTTATGCTTATGATCTATCTTCAGCTTGTATGCTTTATGCGATTCAGCTCCTCCTGATCTCTCATCGTGATCCTCCAATCTACTAATACGAGATTACAGTTATCTCTATTTTTAAAATCTGGTAAAGCGGTGTGTTGAGTGATATCAGGTATTCACTTTAAAATTGAGGCTCGGCGTGTTGAGAGCAAATCAGAGTGAAAGAACGAATGTGCTGAATTGTCTACTGTACAAAGAGAAGAGAAAAGAGCTGGCTTATATACTAAAAGAAAGCACACCTAACCCAGAGACCCGAGTGCTATCTCATGTGGAGCTGTAGAGCTAGGCTTTGTTGAGCTCACATCCGGAACTAGCCACTCGGTCGAAATAACTCCACCACTGATACCAGATCTCTATAGTTAGCGCCTCCGGCAATCACAGGAACTCCTTCGGCCGAACCTCTGTCAACACGGCGGGTTTTTGTTTGAATTACATTGTATTCGGCCACTTGTGGCCATGACTTTTTCCCCGGTACTTCACCAGTGTGGCTGTCAGGTGTCCCTTCTTGTTTCTTGAAGCAAAGTCATACCTTCCCTTTCTCCTCCTCCCCTTTTTCATCGTACATTCTTTTTTTTCCGCCATCATCATGCCCTGCCCGTACCCTCCCTATGCCTCTGTAACTCTCCCGACGTCAGCCAGAGGTCTAATTACCTTCAGAAGTACAATAACCTTCAGAAGTACGATAATCTTCAGAAGTATGATAACCGTTGGAAGTACAATAATATTTGGAAGTACAATAACCTTCGGTGGTGGCAGAATAAGCTTTGGCCACATCGCAAAACTGTACGAGTTGCTTTCAGGCACTTTCAGGCTTTCACCGGCGCGAAAGCGAATCCAGAAGGTGTCAGACAGGGGCCTACTTTGAAAGTGCGGCAAACTTTCAGACTTTCCGCCGGCTTTCGCTGTGTTTTTCCTTTTGCGCAGTTTTACTTTCCAGCTGTCGCAAGGATACCCTTTCCAACGAAGCGCTGGCCAGCGTACGAAGCTTTAGCTAGCGGTGGAGCTTAACTCTAGCCAGCATACGAAGCTTTGGCAAGCAGTGAAGCTTAGTTCTAGCCATCATACGAAGCTTTGGATAGCGGTGAATAAATGAGTGGATTTAGGTTATTAATCGTGAATAATGCGATAGACTTTTGAATGAAGCTTATCCTCGCAACCAAATCTGCCACCAACTCCGCTGCCCATATCTGCCTGAGAATCTCACAATGTTCAACAGACATGGTGTTGAGGATTCCAAACAATAGTACTGGGTTAATGACGATACTTGAACTCATGGGGAGAGTAAATCCCTGAGTTAGATTTGCGAGCGGAATCTGCAGCGTGATTTCCATACTGATTGACACTGTGTGAGTGTGAGCGTGAGCGCTAGTGTGAGCGTGACCGTATGGTAATAATTGACCTTCTGCTAGATTTCTATGATGGTGATGGTGATGGTGATAGTGATGGCTCTACGATTAAGGTAAGTCCCTGGGCTAGGCCGCTAGCCAGGCTCGGAGCTATGGTACACCGCTGGCCACAGATTCCGAGGCTGGCTAGAGCTACACCGCTGACCACAGCTAGTCTCACTGCCAAATCTTGAGTGTACCATGTCGGATAGCCTTGAGTGTACTGCTGCAACCTCATCTGCAAGAACTTTGAAAGCATGAAACTCAATCCAAGTAAAAGGACAAACGCAGCAAAAGCTGTTGGAAAGCCTGAAAGTTTGCCGTACTTTCAAAGTTGGCCCCCGCCTGACCCCTTCTGGATTCGCTTTGGCGCCAGTGGTAGACTGAAAGAAGAAACCGGTGTTCCTAAGCGGCCCGGCCGGCCTCCATTCTGAAAGCCTGGGCTAACGGCGGCCCGGCCCGGCCTGAACCAAAAGCCGGCCTGCACTGTTGACGATAATTTGACTAGACGTCATTAACTCAAGGTTTAGCCCTGTGGCTCTCAATGCCAGAACCTGCCAGAACCTTCTCTCGATCTTAAGGTTCCCATAGTCGGCGAAAGGCTGCTTGGTGTCGGCGAAAGCTGCTTGGTAAAAGTTTGTTTTAGATCATATATATACACGCACTTTGGACCTGTATCTAGAGAATCAATTCAGCGAGCAGATCTCAACAGTTCTTTCCTTTCTTAATCTCAACATGCACGTGATTTAATGTTCTAGTTCATTCACGGAGGCGGTTCCTCCGCGGAGTACCTAGTCAGTTCACGGAGGCCCACCTTCCGTGAACGAACCGTCTGTTCACGGAGTCTGTACCCCACCTCCGTGAACTGACTAGTTCGTTCGCGGAGTCGACAAAAAATTATAAATACTCAATACATCATCGTGATCCCTACAATCGGATGCGTCTTGGACGTCCTGACGCAACTACAATTGCACTGTGCTCCATGTCATCGTTTGAAACCGGCTCATCTTCCTCATTTCCCTCCTCATTGCCCTCCTCTTCTTCCTCTTCCTCTTCCTCTCCAGTGACCTCTTCCTCCTCGAGAACCTCCTCATCCTTAGTATCCAATTCTCTGATTGCTCTAACCGATAAAGCCGAAGCTACTCTATCGAACGAAGCCTGCTCGTCTGGAGGTCGTGAAATCGAAAGGTACCACTGGTCCGGAAACCGAGAACCGCGAGGTTGATGCCATAAAGGATACCCGAGGTCCGAGTATAATCAATTAACCATAAAGAAACGTCTGGACGTCAGCAGATCGAAAGGATACCACTGGCCCGGAAGACAGAAGTCGCAGAGTTGATGTCATAAAGGATACCGATGGTCTGAGTATAATCTAATGACGATAAAGACTCGGAGGAGTCGGGAGATAGAGACCCGTGGTAGTTGCGAACGAAAAGGGCATGGGTTCGAAGGATGGTTAGATGCAGGAGCTCTAGAGAAAAGCGTAGTTAGAAGTATTTGTTTGAAAGCGAAGAAAGAGGTCTAAAGACCTCTAGGTTCTTTTTGTTTTTGTTTTAATCATTCTGTATTCACTCTACTTAGAGTATGATAGTGCCTAAATCCCCTCCCCCTCTGGGTAAACCGGCTAGATGGGGGAGCTCCCCAACCTCTACCTTTACTTCCCCTTCCACCATACCTCTACCCTTTCTACCACACCCCCTACCATTCTCTTCGTGTCTAGTTTTAGGATGTACCAGACTTATCATTCGTTCTCTTCGTGTCTGGTTTAGGATGTACCAGACTTATCATTGGGGGGATGGCACTGGGATTCGAACCCATAGTTAGCATGCAGCTAGTAGTACAGCAGCAATACTACTACACCACGGGGGCCATCCCCACCTCTACGTTCTTCAAGGGTAGAAAGGCATCAACCTTTTTTGCGAGGAGAACAAGCGTTAACAATATACGCATTGGGAAAGCCTATTCTTTTCGTTCAGAATCTTTACGGAGATTTCCACATCCCGAACGAAGCTCCTAATCTGCCATCGTCGAAGCAAGGCCTGAAGTGAGCAAGGATACTACTTTGACCGGTAAACCTAGAGTGACGCTCCCGGTGTTACATCGAGCTTCACTGCTGAAGGGCTCTTGGGATGTTGATAAAGGAGTGGCCTCGTGGAATATTGATGAAGCGGACATAGTGGTAATTGATTGGTTGTGAATGTTGAAAGATGTGATGCTAATGATGCTAATAAGGAATTCCGATATGGTGAATGGTATTTAGAATGGTTCGAAGGCAGAATCAATGACTTATGTACAAACAAAAATAGTCCATACGACGATCATTTGCATCATCACAGATATGGTATTCAGCTGCACTAAACGAACTCAGTTGCGCTGCGCTGAACATACTCAGTTGTGCTGCGCTGAACGTACTCAGTTGCGCAGCGCTGAATGTACGCGGTTGATGAATGTACTCAATTGCGCAGCGCTGAACGTACGTGGTTGATGAATGTACTCAATTACGCTGCGCTGAACGTACACGGTTGACGAACGTACTCAATTGCGCTGCACTGAACGTACGCGGTTGCGCTGATTGAATTCTGCTGGATAGAGCCAGCCGAGTGTACGTACATGCCAGTGCATGCACATACATGCGTGCAGAGCAGAGTATTTGACTGACTCCGTGAATGAACTAGTTAGTTCACGGAGGTGGGGTACGGACTCCGTGAACGGACGGTTCGTTCACGGAAGGTGGGCCTCCGTGAACTGACTAGGTACTCCGCGGAGGAACCGCCTCCGTGAATGGACTAGAACATTTAATGAGCCTGGGCCGGCCTGCAGATATATGAAAAGCCTGCATAAGCCTGCATAAGCCTGCAATATCGGATATGCCTGCAGAAACCTACAGAAGCCTGCGCAAGCCTGCATCGGCCTGCATCGGCCTGCATCGGCCTGTATTGGCCTGTATTGGCCTGCATTGGCCTGCATACGGCTCTAGATATTAATTGCAATATCAAAACCGCCTGCAGAAGCCTGTAGCGGCCGGTATAAATCTATCGATATCTGAATGGCCTGCAGAAGCCTGCAGAAGCCTGCGAAAGCCTGCGAAAGCCTGCGAAATCATGCAGAAGCCTGCGAAAGCCTGCGAAAGCATGCAGAAGCCTGCGAAAGCCTGCGAAAGCCTGCAGAAGCCTGCGAAAGTCTGCGAAAGCCTGCAGAAGCCTGCGCAAGCCTGCAGAAGCCTGAAAACGCCTGAGGAAATGCAATGACTCAATGAATGTAGGCAAAGCCTACAGGCTTCGGGCAGCTTTCGTTTTGTATATAAGAGCAGCTTATTCTCCGTTTTCTACAATCAGTCAGTCAGTTAGTTCTGTCCAGTCAGTCGCCCTAGGTCCATCTACGAGCAACAATCAAATCATGTCTTTCAGGGAAGGCCCTACTCCAAACGAGTCCACTTCACAGCAAGATAAAATTTCAGTCATCAACTTTGGAATGGATGATGATGATAGCCTTTTGAGCTCGGTTCCAAGCGGTCTCTTTACTTCAACCATGGGCAGTAACCCAGGAGATGCTGGTGGTGATGAATCCAAACCTTTGATTGCTAATCAGTTACTAATGAATGAGATGATTAATTAGACATGTCTACCCTCGAAATTCCTGCCGCATTTCTTCCTTTGAAGAAACGCCGCTCTGCCTATTGTTGGTCCTCTTGCAATGGAATTGAATTTGAAGATTCGAAAGGTGTCACTCGCTGGAGATGTGCTAGATGCCCTCGACGTCTTGTACCCACATACACTGATGGCTCTACTCGCAATATGAATAAGCATCTTGATGAAGCACATGGCATCAACAAAGATAATCCCATTGGGGAAGTTACCATGCCAGTAGATGACACACTGCATACGGCATTTGCAAAGGCAATTCACAAACTTCAGTTCAATAGAGATCTCTTCTAAGCACTACTGATCCAGTGGATTGTAACAAACAACATTAGCTTTCGCGTAGTTGAACAGCGCACCTTCCGCCTTCTACTCAGTTACTTGATGGCCTGTGTATGTTTAATCCCATTGTATAATTTTAGTCATTGTCACATGGGCTTAACAGTATTATCCAGACTGCTTCATTTACAGCCATCCCAGAAGCACTTCCTGCTAGTGGCGACACAATACGAAATTGGATAATTGCACGATATCAACAATGCCAGGTGGAGATTGTGGTCCGTTTGCAAGAGACCGATTTCCAAGTGCACTTTAGTTTTGATCTCTGGACATCACCAAATCACCATGCATTCTTTGGAGTGGTGGGCCATTGGATTAGTAGTTCGGGTGATTTTGTTACTGCTCTTTTTGGAATGGAACGCTTTCATGGACCTCATACCAGTGCAAATCAAGCCAAAATCATCTGGCACCTTCTTGAACAGTACGGATTGAAACACAAAGTAGGCTACTTCACCACAGATAATGCAACCAACAATGACACTGCAATGTATGAACTTGCCAAGCATTTCAGCACTGTTATCATAGCCTTCGATCCTGTTTGTGCTCGCATGCGGTGTTTCGGGCATGTCATCAATCTTGTGGTAAAGGCGTTTCTCTGGGGTCAAAATGCAGATGCAGTTGTACAAGAGCTAGGGGCTTTAGATGATGATGGCAATGGTGCACAAAAGCTACAGCTCTGGCGGAAACGAGGACCAATTGGACGCCTCCACAATATCTCCACATGGATTTTACGCTCCCTCCAGCGACGCGATTATTTCACTGAAAAGGCTAAACAGATGGTTCCCGATGCTACCGCATATATCCCACTGATTGGAAGTGTAACACGCTGGCATGGTGATATGGATGCCATTGAACGTGCTTTCATTTTACGGGTCCCTTTGGATGAATTTGTATTCAACAGCCATTCGGGAGGAGCAACGAAAGAAGAAATGCAAATCACCAAACACTTCTACAGATGATATGTTGGATCCTGAGCTGATTGTTACAGACGAATTATCTGAGGATGACTGGGAGGATTTGAAAGTCATTCACAATATACTAAGTCCATTCAAAGTGTGGTCACTGCAGCTTCAAGGGCTCAGTTCACAGAAGAATCGTCCAAACGGATTTGTCACCGATGTTATTCCAGCAATGAATGAGCTCCTATCCCATCTCGAAGAAGCAAAGCACAACTACTCAGACGAATCAGTATACAGCAGCCATATGATCTCATCTATTCACCTTGCCTGGTCGGTACTCGATAAGTACTATAGTCTGACCGATAATCAGCCTGCTCTGTATGCGGCAGTGGCATTACATCCTGATATGAAGCTGAAGTACTTTTCTAATGAATGGAGTGATCGTCAAGACTGGATTGAATTAGCTACAAGGCACTGCACCATGATTTGGAATACTGAGTATCGCCACCTCCCTGGATTGTGTGATGCATTGTTCTAGTCAGTTCGTGGAATTTGTTGCTCCGTGGAGTGACTGGTCAGTTCATGGAGTCCCACCTTCCACGAATGAACCAGTCAGATCACGGATCCATGAACTGACCAGTGCTAATTATGCTCAACCAAAATTAAAAGTTACTCCAATCGCAAAGTTGTGTATACATGAAATATTTATAATTCATCGCTCTTTCAACTCCCGGTCCCCAATTTACCATATCTCTAATATTGATAGAATAGTGGTGGAAAAACATCAATTTTTGGCGGTTTTTAGGTGTGTTTTTAAAGCCGCTCTATCAATTTTAAAGATATTGTAACTCAAAGACCGGGAATTGAAAGAGCAATGTATTGTGCATGTTACATATATATATCTCTTTGTGATTGGACAAATATTCGCAGACTTAATTAGACCGACATTGTGTCATTTTTGTCTGTCCAGCCATGGCTCCATGAAGTGACTGGTCAGTTCACGGAATTGTGGTAGACTCCCTGAAGTGACCGGTCAGTTCATGGAGCCCAGTTATTCCATGGGTTGACCGGTCACTCCACGGAGCAACATCCTCCACGAACTGACTAGAACATGCATCATCCCCGTCTACAACTATAGGTCCAATTCCAATGCCTCCACGAACTGAGCCTTCAATTCCACAATGGAGGCGAAAGCGGGCGCGATTGACAATGGAAATTGCAGATATCGATCAAATGAAGCGGTTTCAATCCACGCCAGAGGCGGGAGATGTTACAGATCTCATACAGTACTGGGCGAAGAGAATGAACTCCCCCCAACGATCCCAGCTAGCTCGTATGGCTCTTACCATCCATTCCATTCCGGCAATGTCATCTGAAGTAGAAAGAGTATTCAGTAGTTCAAAGTTATTGATATCTGATCGTCGCAATCGTCTGGGGGATGCTGTGCTATCTGCAGTCGAATATTTAAAGTCCTGGGAGAGGGCAGGGTTAATTGAGATGAAAGAGATCCGGCAGGTGGAAGACTTACTGATTGCGCTGGAAAAACGGAAGGAATAGGTGGATATTTGGAGTCTTTTGGGCGGATGATAACTAGACCATGGTTGAGTTTACTTTGGAGGTTTTCTTAGTTTAGGACTTTAGGCAGCAGCAATGGGTGTCATTTAAGCAAAATATGTTGTTTATGCTTGTTCTATTGAGCTTATAAGTTGGCAAATAAAGCCTGCAGGCCGGCCGCCAAGGAAAAAGCCGCCGCTAAGGGCGGCCTGGCCGCTTAGGAACACTGTGCTGGCTGGTGGTGAGCGAGTGAAGCTGGGTAGGAGCAAGCGGTTGTTGATCGAATGTTCTAGTCAGTTCAAGCCTCGCAACAGTATACTGGTTCATACCAGTATACCAGCAAATACCAGTACAGACAAACAGTTGGTTGGTACAGTTTGAGAAATTGCTGGTACAGTTGGAGTGTTATAAACTGCAGTACAGATGCAAAATTATACTGGTATACTGGATTATACTGTTGGTATGGTTGCGGCTGCACTTTCGCCTACTAACCTTGTGTGCTGGCCTTGAAAGGAAGTGGCGATGCATGTGAGAATAGCATAATTACTTGATGATACTTACTAGTGCATGCCAAATCATGTACCACACCTGCGTATGAATGACTGTGTTCTTATTAGTGCTTGTTTGTACTGGCAGTTTTTCAGTTATACCAGTATATACTAGCAGTTTTTGTACCGGCAGTTTACTGGTACAAACCAGTTCAGTATACCAGTATATAGGTCTGGACCGTCTGGTACAGTTTGTGGATTCAAACAGTTGGTATTACATGGTTCAGTACAGTTTTGCACTCGATCTTGTACCAGTTTGTACTGTTGCGAGGCTTGAGTCAGTGCACGGAGGATGTCAGCCCACAGAGTGACCAGTCAACCCACGGAGTAACTAGGCTCCGTGAACTAACTGGTCAGTTCATGGAGTCTACCACAACTCCGTGAACTGACCAGTCACTTTATGGAGCCATGGCGGCACTGACAAAAATGACAAAAGCTCGGTCCAATTAAGTCTGCGAGTAATTGTCCAATCACCAAGAGATGTATATATGGAACACGCAAAATACGTCGCTCTTTCAATTCCCGGTCTTTGGTTTACGATATCTTTAAAATTGATAGAGCAGCTTCAAAAACACACCCAAAAAACGCCGAAAATCGATGTTTTTCCGCAACCATTCTATTAATATTGGAGATATGGGAAATTAGAGTTCAGGAGTTCAAAGAGCGATCAATTATACATATTTCATATATACATAACTTTGCGATCGGAGTAACTGTTAATTTTGGTTGAGCATAATTAGCACTGGTCAGTTCACGGATCCGTGAACTGACCGGTTTGTTCACGGAAGGTGGGACTCCGTGAACTGATCAGTCACTCCGCGGCCTGACATTTTCCGTGAACTGACTAGAACATCGAATAAAGATGGTGGTGATCGAGCGAAGATGGGTAGGAGATAGTGGTTTCTGATCGAGCAAAGCTAGCTGGTGGTGAGCGAGGGAAGCTGGGTAGGAGCTGGCGGATGTTGATCGAGTGAAGATGGTGGTAATCGAGTGAAGATGGTGGTGATCAAGTAAAACTGGGTAGGAGATGGTGGCTGGAGACAATCTGGACGGGCTGGCTGAAAATGATCTGGACGGGCTGGCTAGATACGATCTAGGCTGATTAGCTCTCGGCTGGCTGGACACGATCTGGGCGGACTGGCTGGAGGTCGGCTGGACACGATCTCAACGGACTGGCTGGACGGGCTGGCTGGAGATCGGCTGGAGATCGGCTGGACATGATCTCAACGGACTGGCTAGACGCTGGTTGCACACGATCTCGACGGGCTGGCTGGAGGCTGGCAGCATGCGCTCTGGCTGGCCGCTGGCTGGAGATGATCTCAACAAGCTGGCTGGGCGCTGGAGATTAGCATTAGACCAATGAACGAAGGCGTCGTGTATGGAAATCGAAATAAGGAATCGTAGGGTGAGTAATGCCACTCAAGAATCGCGAAGCAACGGCAAGACGACGGAGGTGACGAACAATGTCGACACAGAGGTTATGCAGTGCGGAAGCAAGATTGGAAAGGTCACGAAACATTTCAATGAGGACGCAAAGTGGAATGATTTGACGATCGAACAACGCAACACAGAACGTACGATAGTATCGAGACTCCGTATGAGCAACGTTGGAAGGCCAATCATGTTGCTTGCATCCATGTCTTGGCTAGCTGCGGTGACTGAAATGATTCGACGATCGAACAGAACGTACGATGGGTGCGACGTCATCCATGTCTTGGCTAGCTTCGGCGAGTGAAATGATTTGACGATCGAACAGAACGTACGATGGTGACTCCGTAGGAGCGACGTTGGAAGGGCAACCATTTTTCTTCCATCCTTGTCTTGGCTAGCTGCGGCGAGTGAAACGATTCGACGATCGAACAGAACGTACGATGGTGACTCCGTACGAGCGACGTTGGAAGGCCAATCATTTTGCTTGCATCCATGTCTTGGAATTCACATAAGCGGCAAGATGGCCAATGGGATGCGGTGAGAATCTCAGCCTCTTCGGAAAAAAGATCACACCAATCAGAATGCTTCGTGCGGACATTGCACGGTCACATACATAGCTATGTCTTTATAAAAATGTATGTACCGATCCCTGCCCGTGCCCATTTTTAGCGCCCTGCAGCACCCTTATCTATAGCTGTCTGCGGATGACTTGTCTGTGAACCCTGGTTTACTACGCTTGAACAATGCATGATGGCTAGGCTAGCTTCTTTTCATTCGTTACCTTCCAACTGTCCAATAATTTGAATCCACATGTTTGAGCGACCCCACCATTCCGTCCACCACCGAGGCCCCGCAACCAGAATAGAATAAGAGCCCCTCCATCCTCTAAATTTCTACCAAGACTTTGCACATACAATCACGCGGACCGCAGCTTACCTTTCGACTTTGACTTGATTCATCGACCTTCAGCTCTATCTCAAGATGTCTTTTTCGGGACAACGAGGAAAGAAACGCCAGCTGTCGGATCCGCCACAGAATGAGCAGAAGGATCGGCCATGGAACGAACAGCCGGATCCGCAGGGATGTGAGCTGGGGGACCTTCAAGGAGGTGGTGGATGGAGTGTGAAGGTTGGCATTACCGTAATGATGCCGTCAAGATCTGGATGGTGGCTAACAATGATTTGTATAGCCGGCATTGGAGCGAGATGGTATTTTCCCCTCCCGTACCTACACCATCTACCGATGATTACAATATCGAGTTAGGCGCCTCACAAAATATCACCGGTGAACGAAGCATCGGTCACACATCCATCAGCCGCAACACCGCCACCCGATACAACACAGGAAGCAGCAGGAA
>WHVE01000345.1:0-131077 GCA_015178995.1 Trichophaea hybrida | reverse complement strand
AGAAAGCTACAGAAAGAAGTGCATATTTTATCTTTTACATCTTCGAGTCTCATGCCATTCTTTGTTCCATAGGTTCTGAAAAAAACAAAAGATACCACATCTGTATGTGATTGACAGTCACCAACGGGGTATTCTCGTAATGTTGGTATAGAAGAATAAGCAGAATGTGGAAAAGCCTGCGATAGTATGGTGACAATGGTGCTGATGAGATCTCACTCATATGAAATATGAGTATGACCACTCGGCTTTCTGTTGGAGGTCCGTATATGCAATAATCACCATTATTTCTACCATGGCATACCATATACAAACATTACACACATGAATGCTATGAGTAGTATACCATGAATGGCAAAAAAAACAGGATCAGGTGAAAGGAAGTCATCCTAGGAACAAATCAACTTGAAGATGATGCGCAGCAAGGTATGATTTTTACCTCCATATTGTATGATACTTGAGGCCCAAGCATTATTTGAAATTGTTGGAGGTGCTCTGGTGACGTAGCATACATAGTTTATATGATACGTTTGTAATATTTGGGCCAGCACGAGAGATATGCATATGTACAAAAAGCCTTGTAAGGTGACGGGCATAATTATACAGCATACATGGTGGGAAAGAAGCTCAGTTATGGTGATTCTAGAAAGAAAACAGTGATTAGAAAAATGAAAAGCAGTTGAGGTTGATACCCCGCACTTGAGGTAGTGTACATCTTGGGGGTGCACTTCCCTGGTGGTGGTGGTGCGCGCTGAAATTTAATGTGCTAACGCAAATTAAACACTCTTACAAAGAAATTGCATTGAGAGAAACCCTTGTGCCCATTGTGTGAACCCTCCTGAAAAATCATCACCCCCATCCATTTTACTAGCATGGTTCGATCGAGGCGAAATTTCATTTCTTATTTCATCTGCACTAAGGCCTCACCCCATCAGAACGGATTAAAAGCTCACTACAACCGGTTTGACCCAATTACCCTGACTGAAAGGCCTTTTACTGAACAGAACTATACTCCAGTTTGCTGGAACCAACCCAGCTAGGTTCGATATCAGTAGGTACACCTAAATGATTGCAAGATATATGATCTTATACGAAGATGAGCCGGTAGGCTCCATACCAGGAGTGCCACCACCCGAAGAAAAATCTGGCAGTGAATCTATTGACCCTCAGAATCCAGATATCTCATGTATACCTGACCCGATCAAATCTATAATCACAGCACTGTCGTGCGAGTGAAGGCAGCTGGTGGTCTGGCATACAGTGTTGCTACTGGAATATACAACAAACATCGTTTATACCTGGATTAATGGAATCCATGGCATCCATTCAATTGCACATATGACTTTCAGCAAGATCAATCCTTGTGTCGGAACACCAAAACGTGGATTGACCGGCACCTGAATCATGCACTTGACGACTGCTGTATCGAGTCGTTTCAATCTGCTGCTGAGTTGGGGGTACTCTTGGAATCCGTAGACTTCAGTTCAGGTGCAGACAGATGACATGAAGACTGTTCACAAACATTTGGCATATTGTATTACCGAGATATATTCATGTGCATCAAATTTCTTTTGGCTAATATTCCATTTGCTACCTACTTGGAATTTGAACCAGTGTGACTAGCAGATTCTGTGGGCTGTCGCATTTACAGTTTGATGAACACTGGCGATTGGTTGGTGGAAAACACAGGTGCATCTACCTCAGGTGCCACAATTGTACCAGTTATTTTTGCATTCAGACAAAATGCATCAGACACATTTTTCTTGTGATAAACATGCCTGGCGTTTATATATAACTATCAGTAATATATGAAACAATTTCCGCTGGAACCCAAAAGTGTGCCACGATCCTTGTCGGCCTGATACCATGCCCTCAAAAGATTCCAAAACACTGATAACGGCTGGCACAATGCAATCCACACAATTCTGTCGCTGTTCTGAGAACTCCTTATCAGTGGACTGTACTTGGAATACGATTCTGCCAATGGTTTTTGAAGAAGGTGCATTCCGTTGCTGGCGGCATAGGTTGTTGACAGTCCAACAAATGTGATGATTGCTCGAGATTCATACGGTTTGTGTCCTATCTGTGACATATTCAAAGGTGCACTGATGGGACATTCAGGTCAACATCAGCAAAAACTGAAAATGCATTGTGAGCATTCTGAGAATTTTGAAATTTCAGTTCTCGTTTTCTCAATTATGAAATGTACTTTGGCTTGAATTATACCCAGTGAAAGTGTGTCATATTATTGTGCAATTTCGAAATGTGGTATAGAATTCCCAAAAAGTTATAGCATAGTATGTTACATTGTTTTATAGTTGAAAGTCGATCTACTTTAAATGAAATAATTATAATAAACATACTATTGCTTGCTTAGTAATTTATGAAACTTTTTTTGTATATCATCATAACAAATCATAATGAAACTAACTATATTTGGAATACCTCCCAGTATAATTAACAAATGTATATCTTTAATAAGATTTCAATTTTGGTCAGTTGTTTTGATTTGTTATTTCTAATACTAATATCAAGTTTCATATTATGACTCAGCAATGAATTCTAAATTCATTACATTTTCCAAATTGAAAGTAGCTGACTGTAAGCAATTGAAAAATGCATCCAACTAATGTATTTTACCAGGAAACCGCCCACGACCAGGAAACCGCAACCTGCAGGTGAACATTTATTAAGTCAAATGACTGGTCATAACCACTCTCCCTGACCGTGTAACTACTGCAGGTCGACTATTGACCTCTTCGTCCCTGTTTCCATGCTCCAGGGAATCAACTGGGCTCTGCACACTTCGAACATATATAACAGAGACCTCCTCCCCCTTGCTTTTCTCATCATCCCACCCCCCTCCATCTATAATATCTCCTTCCTCATCCTCCCAATGACTAAGACAATTTGTATCCACCTTCTTTGAACCTATACCCTGCTTTTCCGCATGTTTGGACCCTTTGAGTCCCTTTCCTCCTGGTGCAGCTTTAGCTGCAGCATTATTCTGGCGCTATATGATTTTGGCCGCTTTTTCTTGATCAATCATCTTTCTCTCTCTCTGAGCAGCACCACATCCTCAGCGGTACACACACGAGCTTTACCAAGGTGACGTCAATCTTCAGCTGCAACTGCAGTGGTGTTTTGGCCCCAGAACGAAGAAATCTCACCATTTCCTCCCCCAATTCTTTGGCTGCAAGTGTCCCCTGGGCAGACCTTCCCAGCTGACCTATGGGAGACTTCTGCTTTAGAGAAGAATGTGTTTGACAGGTGACAAGGTGTGATGCACTGCACACTTGACTACTGATGGCTCAGGGCTTTCGCGGAGTTTCGTTTGAGCAGCAGAGGGAGAGCTTGGCGGTGTTTCTGGCCGAGTGATAATTTGCGATCGGTGCTCAAACACTTTGTGTGAGTTCAGTAGCCTGATCCCAGTAGCTTCGAATGCACTCAAGATGTTCTTCTGTGTGTATGCTGCAACCCTTGCGCTTGTGACAAGTCTAATGAAAAAGTTATTAACCGAATAAACTGGGATTCCGGGGGTGTGTCTACTCATGGAATTGCCCCTTCTTAATGGCATTACCTCCTGTTGTCATCTACCAAATCCAACTCATTGCTATAGCAGCGTGATAATGGACCAAAGAGGCTCACATTCAGTGGCTGTAAGATATGTGTGGAGTGTGCTGGGAGGCATATGGGATGAATATCTCTTTTTAAGCAAAAATTGAAAAACTGCCATGTCAAATGTGATTCATGTCCATCAAGAATGAGAATACGCGGCTGTTGCTTAGCACTAATCCAGTCAGCATGAGCAGGAGAGCATTTCGATGGTACCTACACATGAGCTGTGAATTTTTCAAAGTCCTTGTCCACCCATTCTAACCCTAATATGTTGTCAGTCCAGCCCTTGGATAACCAAGCGAAGGTAGCCTGCTCTTTAGCTTGAACCCCCGCATGCCATTCTAATATATGCTTTCCACCTTTATAAATATACATGGGTGGTATAACCTTACCATGTGCAGATATACACTCTACAACTGTAACTATTTCCCAGTTTCCATCCTGACTGTACCGGGGATCCCTTCGGTCTCTATGGCAGATAACCTTGACTTTCAAGGCCTGACCAAGCATGAACCCCTTTTTATCCATAATGTAAATTTTTTCTGGATGAGTAATGAGCTTGCTAATAAGTTTTTCCATCTGCAGACCGGTCGTTAGTAAAAAATATTGAAGTATTTGAAACTAACTTACTTTGCGGAAGAAGTCTTTCAGGATGACAGGGTCATTCGCATTTGCCCTCTGGCAATTCCGGGCTGACTTAACTCACTAGCAATACGAGGATGTCGGTTGAGGAAGCGAGAAATCTCATGTTTGCCTAATTGCTGGTGACATTGCGGGGTAGTAGAGATAGGGCAAATTGCTTGACCATCATCCCTTGCAGTGGGTGTCCCAGGTCATCCAAAGCTTTGCAGAATTTTACAATCGATTTCTCTTCCTCAGGGGTAAGCAGCTGCTCTATCTCATGTGCAGCACAGCAGGACTCAGCCCCTCTGAGTCGATCTCGCAGGGTACCATCGGGAATACTGTAAGTTGAGGCTGCTGAGCGGATGAATGTCACTTCACCATTAAGATATACTTGTTTGGCATCCCGGATGTCATTGTCTCTGTCAGCGGCCGGATCTCTGGGCTTCACTCTGCCATGGTTCCGGTGATCAAGTGGGAAGGTGAAATGACGTTTAGGAACGAGGTAAATACAAACCCCTGCTCAGGCGCTTACATGCATGATTGCGTGATCGGTTACAAGGCCGTGAATGGTTAGCCCGAGAAATACGTTAGGCTATACCTATTTCGGAACATTATACCAAGTTTGGAAAATCTCGTCAAGTTTTGAATCCAGTATTTCTCATTATCATTCCCATTACTGCATCCGACACAATCGACTAAACGAGAACATAATTTCCAAATACCTTCAACATCCTGAGAATACTCAGAATGCATTTTTCACTGATTGTTGATGAACTAACAATCGTTTATCTGAGAGATCAAGAAACCTACAGTGAACTTTTTGATCATAAACAGATCAATGAACTAATAGCATCTGGAGTACATTTATTCACTATCAAGTTCTGGCAATACCCTCTCTCCAATGTGTACCGTCCATGGCCCTCTGTTGAATTACATCAATTGCTCCTGGATTAGTAAAGGATCTATTTGACTGGCTGCTCAAATACCTTACAGCACGAAATCTCAAAGGCCATCTTATAAACCGTTCACATTTGTACCACAGTATCCAGGACTCCTACTATTGCATAAGACCTTTGATTTATTGAAATGTGTGACATGGCAGTGGAAAGAGATCAGGGAATAGTTAGAACATTGGCAGATATCTGTGTGCCAATAAGAGGTGGTATCAGGGATAACGAAACGAATGCTCACAAGACTTCATCTGATGAAGAAGTAATGGGAACAGTGAGGGCAGCATACAAATTCTGCCTACTTCTAAACCAACGAAGCCACTCTGATCCATCCTGCACTGCACTGGATGATGTGTCAAACAATTCTACAGATTGAAGAGTATTTTCCAAAAGAAGAAAATGTTGAAGACTGCAGATGCCAAAGTCATGAATGTGATGAAACGAGAATCGGTAAGAATACGTAAGCCAAAGATTGTTGAGATCTGAGTGGCAGCAGAGGCAGAAGTGTATGGGGCCCACAAAATTGATGCTGCCAAATGCAAACAATTTCAAGCATGTCAGGATCACACTGAGATTGATGACCGAGATTTGGCTACCACCAACAATCTGGAAAGTGAGACATACGGAATCACTACAGTACTACAACATCTTTTTAACAGGCCAATTTCCCAGTGAATGGTTGAATTTGAAACTTCATGGGAGCAACACAGTATTTAGGAGCTCCGAAAAGCCATTGAACATCAGATAGTACACTTTGGTTATCCCAAGATGGATCTGGTCAGCCATATATCAGAGTCAATTGGCAAATGAGTTTAGGTGACACTTTCACAACCAATATCTCAGAATTATTACATATTTCCAATGTGAATGATGGCTACTGCTCCAGCAATTAAGTGAGTTATACCCAACTAATTCTCAAATTCAATGACCACCGCAGTAGCCTTCACTATATGGAGGATACTCTGCATTAGCTTGCATATGAAGGCTCGTATGATGTTGATTCGGCTATGGTGAGAAATCATTTGAGGGTAGCTTTCGTATTAATATATCTATTGGCAAGTCCAGCTGACTGAAAACTAGGCTTTCAATCTCTTATCGGCAGTAGACAAATGATGAAATACATGTGGGCCTACCAACTACGCCTGTAAAATAGACAGCCTGAAAACATATTCCACCCAGTACCACCAAATATGTATCACTGGAGAGAAACACTCATCTGTGAAGAGTGTAGGAGTGTCAAACTAAAATCTCTAACTGATGTCGCTGGCAATTTTGAAAATCTGAATCTTGGAAAGCTATTTTAAGCTGAATGTAAAGACAATTGGGGAACAGAAATTATGGGTCCTGTGTAGGGTTAAAATCTTAGAATACAAATGGACGAAGTTCGAATCAAACCCAACAATGTTCTATTCTATTATTGCCAACTATTCCACTCTCCTACCACCATCGAGCATATAGGGCTTGACTGTAAGGCGGAATATACTAATGCTAATAAGGGCATGATGCCTAAAGCACATACTGTGTGGGTTCAACATACCGAGATAAGCATGATCATCTTGACAATGATTTTCCAGGCCAAGTTCCATGGTTTCCGATCATATATGATATCTGAATTGTATCCAACAAAATTCCATATTTTCGAGAACACCTACCTGAAGGAAAAGTACTTCCAACCTTCTCCAAATACTGTAAAATGAGATGCGAATGGGAATTATGTTCTCGAACTCAAGCGTATGTGGTGGTGATTCCAACACAATTTCAAGACTGAAATGGCTATGATGACAAGATTGATGACTTCATTCAATTGGTAAATTGACTAATATAATACACATTGTTCTGGATGGAGCAATTGTTGGGCCTGAACATTTTGTCAGTGTGGAAGAAGAAGTACTAGGCAGTGGTAGTAACTGTGGAGATCATACCAGCATATGGTTATTGAACAACCACGTAGACCTGGATTCATACGAGACTGAATATTGAGAGTTATGAGGTGGCATTTGGTGCACCTATAGTCAGAGTTCAGGCCGGTTGGGTATTTCGTGAGGTGGGACATCAGTTGCAATCACAATTTGTAAAGTGATATAGCATTTATATAGTATACCAATTTCAATGCTGGTTGGACAGTACAAAAGCCCATTGGTTAAAAACATATAATGTGCACCACAATCTAAGGGAGTTGAATGACTTTTCAGGTACGCTGGGAGGTTAGATGAGTGCTAATGAGGTAGAAATTGGAGTAGGTTTCTGGCACGCTGGTATGTTTTGTTAGAAGCACAAACAGGGTTCCAATTTTGCCCTTTTCTCCTGAAAGCTTCAAGAGTAACTTTCCATGCTCAGTATATCTGTGGGGGTGGATGAGAGCTCTGGGAGGGTCTGAAACTATGTCGATTTCTCCTGAAGGCTCCTGAAACACCTACACTTCTCCAGCAGTCTCCCGGAGGGTTGGGGGGAGCCCCAGGAGGGTCCAACGCTATGACAATTTCCCCTGAATACTCCTAAAGTACCTTCCCATATGGCGGGAGTAACCTGAAGGTTTGGTGAGAGCTCCAGCAGTGTCTGAAACAATGCTATTTCTCCCGGAGGCTTCCGGAGCACCTTCCCAATGTCCAGGAGCCTGGGGGAGCCTCCCAGAGAGTATACAGATGTTCTGCGTGCATTTTACATTATGCTGATGTAGCAGGTCGAACTACAAACATAATTTACAATACACCCTAAACGCCATGGATAGCATTGACACTATCCTCTCAGACACCGTGAAACCCCTGGAAGAATACTTCTGATACCTACTACAGGCCATATCACCCTAGAATAGTTACTGGACCAAAGCAGCAAGAATTGGAAGAGGACTTCAAATTGACGACCCAGTATTTAAACATTTCTGAACTGAATCCCACGGACAGTTGGAACAAAGAGCAGTATCGCTGCAAACATAAGGGCAGCGGAAGCCGTACAGCCTAGGCAGAACCACGGATTCACAAACAGTTGAATCCCCAGGTATAATCAGATCATATCCAGCAACAATAAAGACCATGCCATCTTAGTCCAATTATCCATGGGGCAAACTCAATTCTGGAAAGACCATTCATCGAGACTCATAACCATTATCAACACCACTGATCATCATTACCTGAACAGACAGATATGACCTGTTTATCTGATACCCAAGAAAACCCCACTCCTTCCCCGTAGCAGCGTTTGTATATCGCCAAAAAAATGTCAATGAATCTTCAAGAATGGCCCATGATAATTTTGACAGGGCTAATGCAAACTCAGTTGGAAGATCTGACATAGATGAATATGGAGGCAATGAATAAAGTCAACTCCGAACCCATATTTAGTTAGTTAAAGATGGACTGGAAGACTGCATAAGGCTGCCCCTAACCAGTAGATAAAATGATCTGCTAAAAACAAAGAATCTTGTAAAAGAAAGAAAAAAATGGATCAAGGAATGAATGAAGAAAGGAGAAGAAGTTGTGACAGAAAACGGGAATCAGAAACAGAAACTGATTCTCACTCAATAATGAGTAGCCATGGCAGAAGCAAGAATTCCAGAATGCAGTCATGGAGATCCAGTGGAAAATGTTAGAAGCCTAAAACAACAGCTGGAACATAGGGTATCAGAACAGATAAAATTAGCCAAAAAAACATAACAGATATCCAGGTAGAGCTGGAAATCATCAAACAGTCAGCAAATGAATATTGGGGAAAGGTAACCGAAATTTTAAAACTAACAGAAGAAGTACATGCTGAAGTTCAGTATGAAAGCAAGTACGAAGAAAAGGGAGTTGAAATAGCTTGTTTCCTGGGAAAAGAAAAGATGGAGCTGAGGGGATGGAATGTCCAGTTGCCTCTGAAAAATGGCAGAAAATCTAGAACATTCGACTCTGAACATAAGGAACTAAGATATATAGTCAGACATTTCGAGAAAGTGGCCAGGACACCAATAATGCCATTCACCAACGAAGTATTGGGAAGAGTCAGGTTGGAATCTCTGAAGACCTGGTTGAGATACTAGATTTGGCTTTTGGAGATCAGAACAAAGTGGCAATTACAAAGACGAAACTCCTGAAGCAGAAGCAAAGGGACTGCGAATTCTGCCAGTTTTAGGGGAGTTCCAAGATATTGGGCTGATGTAAAGTAGAACACAGAAGCACAAATAGATGTGCTACAAAATGGTCTGCCCAATGAGTTAAATAACTTTCTAGAGTACACTGATCTTCTAGACAATTTAGTTGATGTTGTCAAGTTGTGCTCAAAGCGCAATATAAAGAAACCAGCAAGAATGGCAGAAAGAAGAAATCAGGCCAGGGGAAAGGAGGATACAAAAAGCCCAACGACCTGAGAAACACCACACCTACTCCAAAAGCTGCACTGGTGGGAAAAGAGGCAGGAAATTTCAGTTGCGCCCCAATGAATCTATCTGCATTCAAATGATCGAATATAATTTTTGAAGAACCCAATTATAGAAGGGAAGAAGGTCGATCCATGGACTGTGGGGATTCAAGGTGTCTTGCAGCAAGTTGCCCAGGAAAAGTGAACATGGCATGAGGACAGTGGAAGTGACGCCATTTAGTGATTCCTAACAAGGAAACAACGTCGAAACCGCAGTTTACAAGATAACAGGATTGGGAGGAGTTTCAGCCAGTGCAAAAAAGAAGGGTCATTGCACTGGGCGGCAATCTCTGTTGATTACTGCTGTTATATTTGTTTTGCAATTTCACAGTTTTCAATTAGTAGTGCAGAAATTCTGGTCTCTTTAAGAAAGCAAGCATGGTATTGTAAAATATTCACTGAAAATCAGTGACAGGTTATATGATAAACATACTTTAATTGACTGAGGAGCCATGGGAATAGCATTGGTGAACAAAGATTATTATTGCCATCATCAGCTGGAAGAGAAGAAATCATGAGAATCAAGACATTTGATATTATTGATGGAAGACCCATCAAGTCAGGAACAATTACCGGAATGGGCAAATTGAACTTTAGAATACTCTTACATCAGAAACTATTATAAGCATTTGTAACAAAATTGGGTTATTACTGGATTGTATTAGAACTACCATGTATACAACTTCACAACATAACAGTCATATTTCAAAGCCAAAGAATCAATTTCCGAAGTAGTTACTGGCAACAGAATTACCATCACCATTTAAGCGAATGGGTATGGGGTCAATATATGGAAACATCAGCCGATCTGGAGAAATCTAGGATATATATCTACACAGTAGCTGCCTCAACCTTTATGAGAAGTTCAAAGAAGGAGAAGCTTAAAGTGTACTCTGTCACATTCTACATAATCAACAAATTTTCAAGAGTAAAAGACCTACAAGAAAAAACCCTTCGTAGAGGTTATCATTAAGGAGTTGCATGTATTTCTCCACCTGTGCAGCAAGGTAGTTGTGGAAACATTTCAATCACATTGATGCTACAATCATGAAATTATGCTGTCAGAGGGATTGACACCACTGATTGGACCTATTCACAGCTTATCTCAAGAAGTGCTGCATGTTTTAAAGCCATGAATTGAAACAAACTTGTTCAAGAGATTGAGGCAGTTGTGTTCATCACCTTCCAAAGCTTGAGTGCTGTTGTTCCAACACTGGAGGGAGGCTTGAGTTGCTCTGGTGATTACCAAGGTGTGAATGAAGTGACAATCGAAAACCGGTACCCCCTGCCATTGAGCTAAAAGACCTTGCTAACACTATTGAATGCTCGCTATTACAGCAAGCTGGACATCTGTGATGCATACAACATCATTAGAATTATTGAAGGGGATGAATGGAAAACAGCTTGCTGACCCACAATTGACATTGTTAATCCCTTGTTATGTCCTTTGGACACACCAGGGTACCAGTGTCATTCCAAGAGTTCATCAATGATACATTAGAACTATTTTTGGATATATTGTGCATTGCTTTGTCAATTATATTCTCATCTACAGCAACAACCTGAAAGAACATAAGGAATACGTCCAATCCATAATGATATCTCTCAAGCAACTGGGCCTCTACTACGAAGCAGTCAAGTGCCTGTTCTATTAGGATGATGTTACATACCAAGGGTTGATTATTGGAGTAAATGGAATAAGAATGGATCTGGAGAAAGTTCAAGCAGTTGAGAACTGGGAAGCACCAGAACAACTGAAGGAAGTCCAAGCCTTCCTAGGCTTTGCTTATTTTTACTGACAGTTATACTAAATCATAGCAGGGCGGTACAAGCACTCACAAAACTTACCAACGAGCTAGTACCTATCTGCTGGTGGCTGGATACAAACCAGTCATTTGCAGAACTCAAGATGGCTTTAACAATGGTACCATTGCTCATCCACTTTGATTACAAATACAATAGTTTTTGAAACCCACGCTTCAACTTACATATATGCAGGAATTGTCTCCCATTACCACGATCAAAGAGTACTAGATCCACTGGACTTTATCTTCAAAAGATATTCACCCACTGAAGAAAATTATGAAATCTATAATCAAGAATTTGGTATGATAGTCAAAAGCCTGAAACAATGGGGATCTGATCATAAAGGTTCAGTATATTCAATTTCAATTATCACAGATGACAAGAACACAGAATACTTCATGATATTGAAACTGTTAAATCGATTGCAGACAAGGTGGTCCCAATTCCTCTCCCACTTCAATCTCCAAATCCTTTATTGCCTAGGCAAACAAGGACAGTAGCTGGATGCACTTACAGAATGCTAAGAGATATTGCTCCAAATGGAAGGTAGAAAAAACCCAGCAAATAGTGCTATGATTAGAGAACCTTGACAAGGCGCTATGTACAACTTTGATAGTGGCATGTGCCCAAACAGTAACCCTGGACAATGATTCAACAATTGCCAAAGAACTATGGATTTGGATAAATAGGGTATATAAGCAATGTCCATATGACAGCAGTAAAGGTCTATGTACATAAACCAAACAACTGTTGGAAATTTCTGAAATACAAATTCAACCAACACATGAAGACAAGCTCAAGTGGATGCAGGAATGTCATCATTCTCTGGTTGCAGGGCATCCAGAACAAGCAAAAACATACAACCTCCTAAGCCGAAGCCATTCCTGAAACCAGATGAGAAAGGACATGGATTGATATGTACGGAAATCACCATATAAGCCAATGAAGTACACCAACTCATTGACAAACACATGGATCGTTATGACCATGGGATACCAGAACAACGATAAAGAGATTTTACAATGGTCTTCATGGTTGGGCTGGCAGCCAGGGAAGGGTTCAATGTAATATAGGTAATGATCGACTGCCTAACCCAAATATGACATCTGGTTCCTGGTACAGACATCATGAAAAGTGAGAAGCTGGGCAAAATGAATGTTCAAGAAGTGTTCCGACTGCATGGACTGCCCAAAATAATAGTATTGGACCAAGAACTGCCATGTGCTTTAGAGTTCTAGATACATGTCTGTGAAAGACTAGACATTGATCGAAGGTTGTCAACCATGTTTCACCCTCAAACAGATGGCCAAACTGAAAAGAATTCATGCGGTAATGGAACAGTACATCCAAAACTTTGTTCATTATCAGCAGGACGATTTGGTCCAGTAGCTATTAGTGAGAGAATTAGCAGCTAACAATCTCTTTCAGGGACAACCAATTGCTCTGAATTTTTGGTAACTATGGCTTACATCTGTGAATGATCTTTGTCCATCATCCAATCAAGAACCCTAAACATATTTCCAAGGTAATCACCCAGCACATGGTTCACCAGACGCAGTAACCTTTCTGCAAATTCCAAGCAGAGATGAAAACAGCCAAAGCCATTCAGTCAGACAAGGCCAACAAGTTCTGAAGTGTCAGTATTCTATTGGAAGTTGATGACAACATTTGGCTGAACACACACAATGTATTGACAACTCGACCAAGCAACATACTCGACTGGAAACATATTGAACCCTAAGAAGTCACCAAGGTTATCAGTCTATGGCCGATCAAATCAAATTACTCAACCAGCTAGCATCTACAATGTCCAACGATATTTCAATTGGAGAGATCTACTCAAGATCCCCTCCAATATCAAACGCAGTAACCCCCACCACCAGTAATAGTGAATGGAGAAGAAGAATCTGAGGTCGAGTGGGTAGAAGATTCCAGTCTGTTCAATAGACAGTTCAGTATCTAATTAAGTGGAGAAGTTACAAAAATGTAGTAGTGAGTCTGTATTTTAGAAAGAACAGACTTAAAGCTATCAACAAGTTTCATGACAAATAATCTGGCAAGCCTGGATCATGAACCTCATAGGCACTCAGCATTTGAGAGGGGGAACTACTGTCACTGTTGTATTATGTGCAGATCGATCGTGGAGTGATGATTGGTGATGAATAGCAGAGGTATGCATTATGAGAGCAAAATCTGGTTTCAAATGAAAAGAAAATATGTTTTGAATGGAAAGAATCAGGTTTCATGGAGGAAGTAGAAATCATGCAAAGATGGTATACAACCACAGCAGCAGTTCAAATGTATTGTGGAATGAGTGGATTATGGACAAAATTACTGTATATTAGCCAGGCATTATACAAAGGATAAGTTTCTTTCTTCACTTGTTTTTAGTATGCATAACAATCAAAGAGCTTTGGCTTCCTTCTTCTTTCACACTTGGTGATTCTGGACTGAGTCTCTTGCATACAGTCTTTATGCTTTAGCTACAGGCGATTTTCAACTCTTCAAGCACTCTGATCTTCGGTTTTCATAACCCTTTGAGTCCCAAGCTCTAAATCCTTGACATCCAAGTCCTAAATTCTCCACTGCAATCAATTATCACCTGTACTTATGAGGCATTGATCTGATACCTATAATTTGATAATAAAATCCATAGACATGAAATCCCATTGTTGGTACAACAATTTGAACAGTTGCTTATACGAATAGTAAATATGGTGAGGTGCTGGATTCTTTGGACATTCTGAATATGAGCTGATATAGTCTTCAATGAGTTTCTCCATTTGTTACCAAAAGAAGTTCTACCTAACCCGTTTGATATGTGGCATGTGCTATATATCCTACCACTGGTAAATCATGCTGTGCTTCAAATTTCTATTTTCATGAATGTAAATTGTTTGGAATCTACAATATTCCTTTTTAGTAATGGGCTTCATTTTTCAAAATAGATGTCTGGGCTGGAATTGTCCTGCATCACTCAGACATACTTTATATGCCCTGCAACTTTATTCTTGGCTGCAATAACTGTTAGGGGATACTGCAGCTAGATGTGACTTATCGGTATTGTTGTACCGACTTAGTAAAGGCGTATCGAATAATAATAATCCAACTAAAGATATGGAATTCAATTGTGACGCGTTTACGCCGTTGTATGTATGTATGAAACGGGCATCTATTGCAGTATGGCCCTGTTTAAAAGTCGTAACTGTCTTGGAGGTAATCTCTGATGACTCGTCAAAGGCGACTTGGGAAGGAAGTTCACCGGTATGGAAATAGTGGTAGTATTCTACCCAAAGGTTTACGAACAAGGTATCGTGCGAGGTGTTCGTATTTGGCTCGAGTGTTTGCTTGGGCGTGCAAGATGCGAGCGTAGAGAATCTTCTGGTCGTCTGTAATAGACATAAAAGTTTATTGGTGAATATTCTTAAGGTAATTAACTTAATAATATTTCAGGTGGTTTTTCCGCTGTTGTGTTCTGACTGTGGTTTGTTCGACTGTTGCTTGAATCGTTGTGTTTAAACTTGTGGGTTTAAGGTGGTCTTTTATAGGTGAGTATTTCCGCGTCAAACCATCCTGCTAAGGGGTGACGGTACTTCTCTGTAATCTATGATGTGTGTGTATAGTACTATCTCAATAACACTCAGTCCACCGTAGTGGGTGTTCACATAACATCCGATCGTTGCTTCAGAGCCGATCTCGGTAGTTAGCTGTGGAGAGTTCCGTTTGACAACGTGTGGTTGCGTAAGCCCCCACCAGGAGTTCCCAAAGGTTATCCTGCATGTTATGACGTTGCTGACATACATATCGGACCATTACTTCGTATTAGTTATCTTTCTTCGTATTGAGTGGAATAGTGATCAATGATTTAATGAGCTGCCAACCCATACATTGCCACGTACCTAGTGTCATCGGGTCTTATCCGTGTTCCCCGAAGGGGGTGCCCTCTATCAGTTATCGTGTTGTAAACACGGCAGAGCTGGGGTTCGACAGTCTAGATCCAAGCACTTATCTTTTAGGTAGAGTTAACTACCGGGGCGCAGTTAGCTTATCTCCTTTGCTTATTCTAGCTCTAGAGATAGCAAAGTCCCGCATACTAAGATAATATCGCTTGTCCAACCAAATCCATGAAGCTAAGCACGGGTATGGTTTGTCCCAGTATTAGCATGATAACAGATAACACTGGTCTGATCCGTAACGCACAGCTGATCCGAAGACCCCTGCTTGGCAGTTACATTGCTTCGGCAGTATGGTTGGTGTGTCCCATGCCTTGGCCAGTACTATGGGTTGTTACCCCCAAGATTACTGTCTGATCGAGTGTGCGTACTGTCTCCACACTGGGTAGCTATTCCCTATGCTGAGACGTAGTATTGTAGCATAGACTATTATGGGATTTTACCCGGCTATGTTGAGCCGTCTGCTATCTCATCAGTAGACATCCTCCGGGGTGTGATCTTAACCGCTGATTCATCTTTGAATAACGGCAAGCCTGGGAGACTAAGCCTGATGTACTTCATACGCATGCTAAGGGAAAACCCCTAACATTACCTCCCTCTCTAGCTCTGGTGATCTCAACAGAGTACTCCAACATAAGAAGTGATTCTTTTGCAATAGTTACCACTCAGACAGCGTATACTATAGGTATAGCTAATCTTTTGGATAAACATAAAAATTAAAATAAAGGTGACCTCCGCTTACATAAAATCAAATGCCGGTGTGAGTTTTTAACAAAGAAATCTATTTATTTCTTCTTTTTTTCTTTTGTGCTTTTTTGTTTTGTTTCCATCTTTTATCTTTTTCCATCTCTGGTTTTTGTTGGTAGAACTTATCGATTAGTTCAGGTGCTATTTCTGCTAGATGTTCGTAGGATTCCCAAGTATTTTCTTCGTGCGTAAATCCTTCCCACTTGACCAAATATACGTGCTTCCGATGATCCTCGTCTGTCAGTCCACTGGCTATAATAGCTTCGGGTATCCATCCTTCATTGTCTGCTTCTATCGGTGGAATATCGTTTTCTTTGACTTCTCCCCGGTACTGTTCTAGCAGAAGCAACATTGAATGTAGGATGTATTTCACCGACACTGGTAGCTCTAACTGACACCATCGTTTGTTGCTTCCGATTTTACTGATTTTAAAAGGTCCGTATAGTTTGTCGTCGAGTTTTCTGCATTGCCTCTTGGTTCGAATATTTCTCCCATCTAGTATTACCCAATCATTGACTTTCAACTCCGGTGCTGGCTTTCTTTTTCGATCGTAGTACGTTGCCATTGTTTCGCTACTGCTTTCAAGTTGTGTTTCGAGCTTGCGATAGACGTCTACCATGTAAGTGAGCGTATATTTCGAGCTTGGTTTTTTAAATTCCACTTCGGTGGGCCAATTGGTGCGTGGTTCATATCCGTAGTTCGCGTACAAAGGTGTTATTTTGGTTGCCACATGTTTGGAGTTGTTATATGTGTATTCGGCCATTGGTAACATTTCTTTCCAATTGTCTTGTTCGTAGTTGCAGTATGTTCGGAGGTAATATTCAATTGTCTGGTTCATCCGTCCTGTTTGACCGTCCGTTTGAGGGTGGAATGCTGTTTGACATTGAACGTTTGATTACTAAAATTGGTATAAGTCTGCAATGAAATGTCCGGTAAACACCCCGTCTCTGTCCGATACTATATCTGTTAGTAGTCCGTGATATTTCCACACATTGTCTAGGAACAGTTTGGCTACTACTGACGATTCCCGTTTGGCTGTTTGGTATAAAGTGAGCCATTTTGGTGAAGCGATCGATTACTCCATGATATTTTTGCATCCATCTGACTCTGGTAGATCTGTGATAAAGTCGACTGATATGAATGACCACGGTGACGATGGTAATTCCAATGGATGTAGTAATCCATATTTCGCATGTTGGGGGCTTTTCGTTCTTTGACACGAGTCACATTTGTTGCAATAGTTTCGAACTTCTTCTTCTAACTTGGGCCAGTAGAAGTTTCTGGTAATAAGTTCCATGTTACGTTCTCTTCCGAAGTGTCCTGCCACCTTGGAGTTGTGTTCTCGTTGAGTACTTCTCTTCTAAAACCCGTTGGTGCGTATAGCCTTCCTTTCCATACCAACATGCCTTCTGTTTTATTCCAAATCTTTCGTCAACGTTCTTCTCCTTGTTGCTAACTTTTCTTAATATCTCCTTATATTCTCATCTTTTTCTACTTCAGTAATCCATCGTTCTTTCATTCCGGGTGTCAGTTTTTAACTGTAAATCGGGCGAATGATATTTCTCCTATTTCCTCATCGTCAATATCCATTGTTCCGATGTTCATCCAAAGTTCTGGTCCTAATAAAGCTTTCTTTTCTGTACTTTGCGTACCTCCCTCTCTAGAGATGTACTCCGGACATCTTGATAAGGCATCTGCTTTTCCATTTGCTGAACCTTTTCTGTATACAATTTTGAAATTATATTCTTGTAGTACTTCTGCCCATCTGTTGCCTTCGATTGAGTTGAGTGGTTTCTTTAAAGTACTGTAGATTCATATGGTCAGAGAAGACGATAGTCGTATGTGTAGCTCCTTGGAGGTAGCATCGCCATGTTTTGAAAGCGTATACTATGGCAAGCATTTCTTTGTCGTATATTTGATAGTTGATTTCGGCGGGTGAGAATTTCTTGGAGATAAAGGCGACAGGGTGCATTTTAGCGTCTTCAAAATTTTGCGATAGAATTGCTCCCATGGCGAAGTCTGAGGCGTCAGTCTCGACTATTGCTGGTCGATCTTCTTCATAATGTCGAAGAATTGGGGTATTTTCTGCTGCAAACAATATGCATATTTTGTAGTAGGCCGCTTGTTGTGGGTGTCCGAACATGAAATTCTTCCATTCCTTTCAACGTATCTGTTATTGGTGCCACGATTCCAGCGTATCCTTTTATAAATCTTCGATAGAAGTTCCATAATCCTAAAATGATTTGAACCTCTTTCTGAGTTTTTGGTATTGGCCATTTGGTTATTGCTTCGCTTCTGCTTGGGGCCATTTTCAATCCTTTTCCACTAACTAGGAACCCAGGAATTCTACTTCTTGTTTATCGAATTCGCATTTGTCGATTTCCACCACTAACTCATTATCCTGAAGGACCTGGAGTATTGTTCCTACATACTCATGGTGTTCTTCACGAGTTCCTTTTGTTGCAATCATAACGTCGTTGATGTAGCATACTGTGACATTATCGTGGTGTCCTAGGAAAGGTTGTAGGATTCCGTTCATCCATCTTTGAAAAGTAGCAGGTGCGTTTGTTAACCCAAACGGCATTACCATATATTCGTAGGATCCAAACTTGGTTCTGAAAGCTGTTTTCCATTTGTGTCCTTTTGCCATTCTTACTAATGGTATCCGGATTTCATATCCAACTTCGTGATCCACTTAGCTCCTTTCATTCGATTTTGTAGTTCGTCCATTAAAGGTAGTGCGGTTTTGTCTTTGATTGTAAGATCATTTAATCGTCTGTAATCTACGCAAAGACGTAATCCTCGACCATTAGGTTTTGGTACGAATAAAATCGGGCTTCCTGCTTGTCCCTGAGATGGTTGAATTTTTCCTTCCCTTATCATTTTATCAATGTATTCTCGCAGTAGTTTTTCTTCTTCTCTTGATAATTGGTATATTGGTCCGACTTTAACCTGATCATCCGATGTTTTGAGGTTGATTTCATGGTCGTGAGGGCCATGATTTGGTAATTTCTCAAACTCCTGTGGGTCGAATAGCAACAACCATTTATGGTATTGGGGTGGCAATTTCTCTGCCAATTGAGTTGTGTTACTGAATATGACCGATCCGATATTTATTGCATCGCTTCGAAAAACTATTCGATCATTGTACATGATGTTCCAGTCTGGATTTTTCTTTCCATGATTGTAACATTTGCTTCCACACTCTGTAAAATGTAGGTGACCGTATGATGTTCCTTGTGCTTTATGTTTCTCCAGATACCACGCTGGTATTAATACGTCGTATTCTTTTTGCATTGGTGCTACTTCGAATGTTTCGAGTGATCGATGGTTTCCAAAGGCTAAACCTAGCGGAATGGTATACATCCCTGGTAGCTTTACTTTGTTTCCTCCAAAGTCATTTGCTCTGACTGAGTTTTTCCTTTTGACCACTGGTATTTTAAACACTTTTGAACATTGCGGTGATATTGTGAAGGATGTAGATCCTAGATCTAACATTGCTCGTACTGGGAATTGTTTGCTGTTTCCAGTTCCGTCATTGTAATCTATAAAGAACTTATAGATTGGTCTTGTTCCTATGCGTGTTTGTGGGATTTTGTGTAGTTTTTTGACTTCGTAAAACACAAAGTCGTTTGCTGTATTTTGTCGCTTGATTGGGTTTTCTTCCTCCGTGGGAGGTTGTTTGCGTTTTGTAGCCATCCTTTCGTCAATTACTGGGCCGTAGCAGGTCCTTGAATTCTAATCTTTTAGTTTGAGGGGTATACTTACTTATTGCACAACTACCGTCCAGCGGTTTCATCCCTTCCGGAATCCTCAAGGTTGCGACCAGTATCTATATAAAGGCTTTCTCCCGCCTAATCGCCAAAATCCTTCACGTAAAAACCGTTCTATTATCTCCTTACTGCGAGATGTCTTCAGTTTGGTTCCACCAATCATCCGCAATATCCTCACTGCTATTCTCTGTTATCTCGTCTCCCTCAGATGTTTGTACTTGCCCTTCTTTTTCCTTATCACTCTCAATTTCGTACTCGTCGACTGGCGTATCTTCCAATTGGTCGAAACCTCCTACTTTCAATTTTTGATATCCTTTGGGAAAATCTGCTGTTCCATTGGTGACTTTTACTGCTTGGAAGCACTTCATTGTTCCGTGTGCTCCTTTTCGCCCCGAAGGCCATGCACATCGTATGCATTCCTTTGCCGCCCTTCTTCTTTTTTCTTCTTCTGGTGGGACTCCTTGAATCATTTGTGCGTAGGTTTTTCCATCTGCGCTTTTGAATGCTCGAGGTACTGATTCTTTTTGATTTGCTGGTGTGTATGTTCTTTGTTTCTTGAAAGGAGAGTTTTTTCTGAAGGGTGTTTTTTGAACTGTCCCTGCTTCCGAGACTCGTCCTGATGCTTTGGGCGTCTTTTAATTATTCCGAAGTTTTTTGCCGTGGCTTGCCATATTTCCACATTCTTTCCAGCTTTGAGAATAATTTCCCTTAATTCTGCGTCTGTTTTATCCGCTGGATTCGTTGTTGACTGCTGTTTAAATACTTGTATTGGAAGTTGTGACATTAGCATGTTTCGGTAGGCCACGCCAGATATTGCGGCTTGTACGTTCAGAGTGTCGTATTCCGTAATCATATCCTGGATGTTTCCGTCGTACCTTACTTCCATAATTGCTTTGTACGCTGCTTCCTGTTGAAATTGATTATGGAATCTGGCGTGTATTGCGGCTCGGTAATCCATCCAGCTTCTTTCATGTTTTCCGGTAGACGCTTCTGTTTCCCATTGCATATGCCACGCTGGGGCGTGTCCTTCTAGGCGTCCTCTGCAGTATTGCATTTTTATTCCTGGTCTAGGGAATAAGTAGGGTTGGTCTGCGATGTATGTTTCCATGCACATCCACCAGGTGTCAAAATCCTCGGAACATTTTCCTGCAAACTTGGGTGGATCCGTTATTTTAATTCTTGAATCCCTTGGTCTGTTGTTATGCCTTGTTCTGGACCGTGATCTGGACCTCCTTGTTCTAGACCGTCTGGTTGGGGATCTGGTCCTTCTGGACCGAGGTCGTTCGGATGGTCCTGATGGAGACGGAGGTGGTGGCGGATCTCCTCCTGTTCCTCTGTTTCTGCTTGGTCCTGGTTCAGGTTCAGGTTCTGATTCTGGTTCAGGATTAGGCATTCCAGCATCGGTACCAGATCCTCCCCGAAGGCCAGGTCTTGGGGCTATATCAGCATCTGTTATTGGAGAAATGCTTCTGTTTCTTTCCTCCGTTCTGTGTCTCCATTCCTGAACTTGTTCGGTTCTTCCTCGTCTACCTGGTGTTGTATTAGACACCTTTGCTCTTTCCACCGCTTCCGTTAGGCCTGTGGTTTGCTCTGCAACCTCCTCAATTCTGTCCGCGATTTTTCGTAAATCGTGGTAGTCGGGTACATTTTTCTTTATATGAGCTTCTAGGTCTGTTATCCTTTTATGGATTGCGGTGTAGGATACTGATAGCGAGGCTTGCTTAACCCTTAGTTGGGCTTGTTCTTTTTCGTAACTTTCTATTCTTCTTTCGAGTCTCCTGAACTCGTCTGTTGCTCCGGCAATGATTTGATGTGATTGGTCCTGGATGACATCGATTCCAGTTCTTGTTTCTTTCAGTACATATTCAAGTATCCTGATTTGCTGTTCGTGTCCTTCCAGTGCTTGAGCTCCCAGGGCTCTGTTGGTTTCCACTTGCTGAGCGAAGATTTCGCAGTCTTTTCGAACATCGTCGAATTCGACTTCTATCACTACTCTCTCGCTGTTGCAGCATTCGATTAGATTCTTCATTGCTAGATCGAGTCGTGATACTTGTGCTTGTACGCTGTCGATCATTTCGGTGTCCTCGTTCTGCACTATCTGTTGGTACTTCTGCCGTGACTGTTGATAGTGCTCTTGTAGTTTCTTGACCCATTCTGGTAGAGGTTTGGGTGCTGCCGAGGTTGGTTTGGAGATTGCTGTGGACACTGGTGCTAACCGGTCCGCTCCAAAGGTGAGTCTGCGCCTGGGTGTCGACATTTTGAGTATTCGAGGATGTTGTGATGCTTGCTCTAGCTAGCGCGTAAAGAGCTATTTGTTGGACGTGACGGCAACGTAAACACTGATTGTTGCAATATTTTGGGCAGTGTGATGGGCAACAAGGTATGTTTTCGTTGTTTCCTGTTATGTCAAATATTTTTGCCGCGCAGCAAGCTTTTTCTTCGCACAGTACACAGTTCATGAACGTATTTCGGATAACGTCCGAAATATTATACTGTTAGGGGGATACTGCAGCTAGATGTGACTTTTGTTTTATCGATATTGTTGTACTGTCTTGCGGGAAAGGCGTATCTTGATCACGATGATAAAACTAAAGATATGAAATTCAAACGTGACGCGTTTACGTCGTTGTACTGTATGTATAAATACGGGCATCTATTGCGCTACGGCCCTGTGTTTAAAAGTCGTAACTGTCTTGGAGGTAATCTTCTGATGATTCGTCAAAGGCGACTTGGGAAGGAAGTTCACCGGTATGGAAATAGTGGTAGTATTCTACCCAAAGGTTATCACGAACAAGATATCGTGCGAGGTGTTCGTATTTGGCTCGAGTGTTTGCTTGGGGGTGCAAGATGTGAGCGTAGAGAATCTTCTGATCGTCTGTAATAGACATAAAAAGTTTATTGGTGAATATTCTTAAGGTAATTAACTTAATAATATTTCAGGTGGTTTTCTGCTGTTGTGTTCTGACTGTGGTTTGTTCGACTGTTGCTTGAATCTTTGTGTTTAAACTTGTGGGTTTAAGGTGGTCTTTTATAGGTGAGTATTTCCGCGTCAAACCATCCTGCTACGGGGTGACGGTACTTCTCTGTAATCTATGATGTGTGTGTATAGTACTATCTCAGTAACACTCAGTCCACCGTAGTGGGTGTTCACATAACATCCGATCGTTGCTTCAGAGCCGATCTCAGTAGTTAGCTGTGGAGAGTTCCGTTTGACAACGTGTGGTTGCATAAGCCCCCACCAGGAGTTCCCAAAGGTAATCCTGCATGTTATAACGTTGCTGACATACATATCGGACCATTACTTCGTATTAGTTATCTTTGTTCGTATTGAGTGGAATAGTGATCAATGATTTAATGAGCTGCCAACCCATACATTGCCACGTACCTAGTGTCATCGGGTCTTATCCATGTTCCCCGAAGGGGGTGCCCTCTGTCAGTTACTGTGTTGCAAACACAGCAGAGCTGGGGTTCGACAGTCTAGATCCAAGCACTTATCTTTTAGGTAGAGTTAACTACCGGGGCGCAGTTAGCTTATCTCCTTTGCTTATTCTAGCTCTAGAGATAGCAAAGTCCTGCATACTAAGATAATATCGCTTGTCCAACCAAATCCATGAAGCTAAGCATGGGTATGGTTTTGTCCCAGTATTAGCATGATAATGGAGATAACACTGGTCTGATCCGTAATGCACAGCTGATCCGAAGACCCCTGCTCGGCAGTTACATTGCTTCGGCAGTATGGTTGGTGTGTCCCATGCCTTGGCCAGTACTATGGGTTTTTACCCCCAAGATTACTGTCAAATCGAGTGTGCGTACTGTCTCCACACTGCGTAGCTATTCCCTATGCTGAGACGTAGTATTGTAGCATAGACTATTATGGGGATTTCACCCGGCTATGTTGAGCCGTCTGCTAACTCATCAGTAGACATCCTCAGGGGTGTGATCTTAACCGCTGATTCATCTTTGAATAATGGCAAGCCTGGAAGACTAAGCCTGATGTACTTCATACGCATGCTAAGGGAAACCCCTAACATCGATATGGCCTGGCAACTCACCACCCCATGTCATATCTTCCCAAATCCTAGCCCCCAGCTATTTAATCAAAATCTTTGTTTCTTGAATTCCAGTATATGATGTGTTATGATTGCCCATATTGACCATTTGGAATATGATGTGCATGTCTGTCCGCCCCAGCTGAACATGACCAATATGCCTTGCTATGGTTGCAAAAATTTTAACAACCACAATAATTCAATTGCAGCAATGAAAATTCTACTATCAGGAATAGTACTTACTTCGATCATATACTTCTTTGGGGCTTCTACTAACAATCTTAATCAAGCCTATGTCTTCTTCCATGCTTGTTTGTCAGAAAATTCATCTCCAAAAACTCCGCAGTTGACAATATCATGGTGGGCAATTTGATATACTGTTTGGAAAAATACCTTGTTGGACCATTGATGGTTGAATCTGTGGCTCAAATCGCACTGCTCATGATATTCTGAATAGATTGCAGCTAATCATATCAGATTCATTGAATTTTGTTCTTATAGATTATATAACTTATATTCTATTGCACAGTTTTCTGTGTATTTCATCAGCTAAGTTACTTATCCGCTCCCGGAAGCCCTGAGACCCTACAGAGGTTCCAGAAGTTGATTTCAAATGACGCACTCTGCAGAGCCTCTGGGAGCTTCTGGCAGCGTCTGGGAGAACCGGTGCAAGGTTCTGGAGCATCCAGGAATGCCGGTCTAAGGTTCTGGAACCTTCGGAAATGCCAGTGTATGATTCTGTAGCCTACAGGAGCACTGGTGTATCGTTTGGGAGCCTCTGGAAGCACTGGTATTTGATTCTGGAGTTCATGAAACACTTGTTTGTGCTCAAGCGCAACCACCAACACTCCAGGGTGGCACTAGTATTGGAACATAAGTGCTTAAAATTGTAGTTTCTATTGATATCCAACTATCTACACTATAAACACACTTTAACGAATACACAGGGGGACATATGCAGGGTTTGGAGAGAGATGACAGATCTCCAGCTGGCTAGGAGAGAGATGACGGAATAGATTTCCAATAGGCTTGGAGACATATGACGAGATGGATTTCCAGCGGGCTTGGGGAAATGAACCTATAGATCACCAGTAGGATTGGAGACAGATGGACATGATGGAACGCAAGTAGGCTTGGAGGGAATTTAAAAAGAGATGGATGAGATGGATATAGAGCAGAATCAAGGTGGCCGAGCACAAGTGATTGTGTGAGAGACAGTTTCCGCATCAGTTGCTGCAAGTGAGGGCAAGACACAACACGAATTATTGGTGCGTGATATGGCTTGAGAGATGTCAACCAACCATCACCAAGCAAAGTGGAGGACTGCACTTGGGTAGAAAGCAGAGGGTATGCGCACTGTGTTTGACTGCACATATAGTGTGTGTTTGGGAGGAAGAGAGTAGGTAGCTGTCGTCACCTGTATAGAGTGAGTCCATGAGAGCAAGGGCCTGACGGAGTGGGAGTGTAATTGGTTCAAGCCGTGTGGGTTGTGAAATATTATCCCACGATCGCAAAGCCAAGTGGAGGACTGAACATTGCCAGCAGAGGTGTTGGATTCTGAAGCCGGCTCCAAAGATGAGTTCCACAGTGTTCAAGAGCGATCGATCGAGCAAGGACAGATGTCAGCCAGCTCATGATGTTCACCCCCTGATGACTCACGATGCTCAGGGGGGGAACTTGACTCTTGACAACCTGGAGGAGATAAGGTTGAGAGAGAGGACAAAAAGGGAGGAGAGAGGAGATGAATGAGAGTTTGAGAGTGGCAGAGAGACAGAGATGGACCTGAGAGTTCGGAATCATATGCGAGAAACTAGGACTTGATTTGGTAAGTTGCCTTCGTAATCTTGTCTCATCTGTTTGATTGTGAATGGGCTAGGTCTTAAAAAGCTTGGTTGGCCGACATTGCACCTCCAATTTGGATTTGACCTGCGAGTTTGGGTTAGATGATATGACTTGCCAAGCAGATTAAATGAGTTGATGGGTGCAATTGACCAGTCCAAGACCTAGTTTTTCACATACGAATTCAAGCTCTCAGATCTTTCTTCCATCCCCAGTGCAGCTCTCCAACTCTCATTCATCTACCCTATCTGTCCTTCCAGTCACATTCCGCTTTACCAGAGTCAATTGTCTCTTCAGCGGATTGCTAGTCAAGCCAGCTCATATCTGCACTCACTGGATCAATCGCTTTTGCATACTGTTTGGTGGTTGTCCCTGCAGTCTGCTGCAGAGACAATCTTCACTCCAACGAAGTTACCTCCTTTACCCAGCTTTGAGATCGTGGGATATCATCACCCAAGCCAGGTCTTGCATCAATTTCACTTGTACTTTGTCTGGCAATCGCTCTCAGCAGCCAGGTGCAGCTACTAACTCTCCCTTTATGCATCAATTACACTTGCACTCCGCCTGGCCCTTGCTGTGTGCAGCCCACTGCAGCTACTGACTCACCCTTCCGACTACCTCTCATGCACTTGCTGCCAAGCACAGTACATTCAATGTCTCCTCTTTATCTCACTTCAGTCCTCCACTTGGCTTCTCCATGTCTGCTTTCCCATAATCACATCATCTCTCTCCAAGCCCACTTGAAAGTTGTCTCTCATCTACGTTATGTTTGTCCAACACCATATATATTATAGATACCAATAGAATCAATATGTAGCACTCATGAAAAGCCTGTGCAGACGTGAATTTGGGAGTGCCACCATGTGCTGGGCATATCAGAAGCACCGAGCATCTCAGGAGGATATCATAACCGTTGAACATTTCAGCAGCAAGTGGGATCTCACAACAGTTGAGTATCTCAGGAGCACCCTGGATATTGCGAGCAATGAGCATGTCAGGACCACCTGGGATCTCAGAAGCATTGAGGATTGCAGGAGCACCTGAGATTTCAGGAGTATTGAACATTTCAGGAGCACCTGAGATCTCAAGAGAATTGAGCATCTCAGGAGCACCTGAGATCTCAGAAGCATTGAATATTTCAGGAGCATCTGGGATCTCAGGAGCATTGAACATCTCAGGAGCACCTGGGATTAGTGTTCATAACAAACCATCATGATTTGAGAAAATCTTCGAACCAGTTTGATTTGTGGCAAACCGAATCCTGCCAAGACTTTTGACTCAAACCCCACCATTTCGCTCCAAAACTTCACGCAATGATAAGTATGCGAGTTCTCGTCCGATCGGGTTGAATATTTCTTTATCATGTAGCTAACTTCATGTGCTACATCATCAAAACAAATCAAGCCAATCAGGTAAGAATTTGCTTATTCATTTTGGTTCAAACATCTTTGTTTGCAAACTGGTGTGTGACGAACCAGGGGAAATCCACAAATCTTGGTTCCAACCTTGAACCTAATTTATGCTTGGTTCGATCTGTCACAATCTGGTTTGATTTGTTGCCAACACTACCTGTGATTTCAGGAGTATCAGGCATCTCAGGAGCACCTGGAATCTCACGAGCACCAGGAATTTCAGAAGTATTGGGGATCTCATAAGTCTGAGGTGTCTCAGCACTGCCGGATCTCTCAGGACGCCTGAGGACGTCATAAGTTTCCAGATATTCAGGAGAGCCGAGCATCTCCGGTGCACCGGGGAACTCACAAGCCATAACGACCACACCAGCTCAGATGTGTTGAGCATACTGTGAGTAGTTTTCGGACATCTGATACCCAGGTCAGGTGTGCCGACACAGGGTGAAATAGAGAAATAATCTGTCAAACTTTCAATACAACATGGCTAGAGTGCTACAAGAGTCCGAAAATATTAAAATATCTCAAGGATGATCCCGGGGTATCTGCCCAAGCTCCAGGTGTCGCCTGGATATGTGTTGTGAGCTCCAGGATAGTCTGAAACTTTACCATTTGTTCCAGCGGCTCCCAGAGTAACTTCCCATGCTCAGGAAGTGCGCAAGAGAGTATGGGAGGGTCCAGGAGCCTCCAGGAGCGTCCCGGAGTTAGCACGAATGCTCAGCGGTAATTTTGCATTTTCTTGATATTCCTGGTGACAATTTTGCTTACAATTGTCATCTTGTTCCCATGAGGCATATTTCCCATTGCAATATCAGCTACCATTTGGTTCGGATTCTGTATGTGCTGTTGGGCAAAGTTTTTTGAAATCAGGTATTTGCAGTAGAGGCAGATATGCATGTGAATTCATTCTTGAATCTACTGCTAGAGGAAGGTTATTGTGGTTCAGCCATTGATTGAGAAGATTATAAGTGAAGAAAGATGACTTTGAGAGTGGAAAAGAGGGAGAAGCTGAACAATATATACAAATATCTGTGAAATAGAAGTTGAATCCAAATTTCAAGTGGTGATTATATATATTCCAGTATCATACCATTTCATGATCGATTCTGCAGTAGCTGGTTTCAAATTTGCAAAGATGTTGGCCTGATTCAAACTCTGTTAACTGTTGGCAACAATAAATAAAAATGAACAGCTGGCAATAGAATATTTTTATAACAGCTATCAATTATTGTATATTCAGTGTAATAGCCATTGAAACTGAAGTAATATTATGTAATTCAGTTGCTGGAGTCATGTTGAAAGAATATTGCATAGAGGTGGAACATACTGCCAAGCCATTGCAGCTGTAGTGCCTGCAAGTTAAACTAAATCGAATCTACTACTATAAAGACTTATCTTTCACCTACTGTCAAACTGCCCACATACTCTCCAATCACAATGTCCACATGAACCAAACAATAGAGCAAGAAATATTGTCCATATATTTCAAACAAATAGTTTCATACTTCCAGCTACCAAATACCATGAATTGATGATACATGCTACAAAACAATGTTATGATATGAGTTGATGGAAAACTGGTGTCAAGGCAGAATGGGTCTGACCACCAGGTACTCTGTATAGTCTCCATTCCAAAATGAGATACACAGTGGAGTACAGACTTCAATCAAATATCGTGAGCAAGGAAGCAGACAAGAAGTCAATTGAGGAATTTGTAGAGAGTGAAACAGCAGCAACAACAAAGAGAATTGTGGAAGCAGAAGCAGTGATAGAGAGAGAAGCATCTGGTATTAAAAAGAATGGTGGCTGATATATCTACAACGATGTTTGAAGATATATTTGAAGTAATTGGTGATAGTATGGACAATATTCCAACTTCTGATGGGGAAGATGATGAAGATTAAAAAGACCATAAAGAAGTCAATGAATATGATGAGCTGAGTAATGATGACAAACCTGTGTAGGTAGTTGGTACAATCAGCAAATACAGCAGTAATACTTCAACACCATTCATTTGAATTGAATCAAGGTCAAGGTATTCACAACACTAGAATATGCAGATGCAGATTATTTATTTTGTTAGCACAACAGAAAGTATGGCACTGCAGAATTGAAGGTTGCAGTGGTGGTTACTCTGAATACAATTTCCAATTCTGCCAAATTATCTGTAGCCCAACCAACCTCTCATCCTGAACAAGTCCTTTGCTACTGGGAGTTGAAAAGACTGTTGAGGAGTTTATGCCAGTTGAAACAGTTAAATCAGTGCACAATTTGTTCTTGCATGCATTGTTACCTACTAATTGATATCCCAATATCTGATTAAGTTACACATATGGGTATGGAGCATAATAGCTTGTAAGCATAGAGTGTCATATAGTGAAAGATTGTTATATTGTTATTGTCAGCAGTATCATAAGTGCAAATGCATTTTGGGTTCTATTTTTTTATTTGTTTAGTTTCTATGATTTCCATAATACCTAAAATAAAAGATCTATACATATGCAGGGATGTGACTGAATGTATATACTTTGTCCATACCAAATATTTGAGATATACTGCTTATCTGAATACTTAAATTAAGTATGATAATTTTAGGAATGTCTGTAAATACTTAATCAATATATAATTTGCCCCCTGAATATCCCATCACTGTTATTATTTTTGCCTCACAAGTTGCAGTCTAATTATATTGTAAATCAATTTGAAAAACATTTGTTACAAATAGTTCAAATGAAACTCCAAGTGCATAAACTGCTGCTAAGGCCCTGTACATATGATGGTGATCTTACAAAGTCCTTATAGATATATATGATTATTTGGCACAACAAGCTGGATAACCAAACTGGGGTATATATAATACACCTTGATGTTATTATGTCTATGCTGTATAATGCCAGTTCATAGGGACAAAATACTACTATGTATATTTCAGCAGCTCAGTAAACTGATTATCATATTTCACATAGTAGTGCCATTATGCATAGAATATATATATACCCCAAGAGGAATGAGACCTGATGAGAAATGGATATCAATATATTCATTGAGATATCAGATGTAAGTGATTCATTTCAGTAACAGCTAAATTTTGTATTAGACAGTTCCAAAGGAATTGAATCGCAATATATCCATATCACAAGGTATATTTCTGTTAAATATACATGACAGTCAGCCATCACGATCAAATAGTATGCAATTGCATGATCGGGCATATAGGCTACAGGAGTCAAAGTAAGGATCAACAGAATATCAATCATTGTTGGTTACAAAATATGTGGTATGGGAGGAAACAGATATATTGCATATAATATATTCAAAGCATTGACTGTCTTTATTGGCAAATCAGTTGTAAGCAATTCATGGAAGTAATCTTTGAATGTCACATCAAATAGTATTCGATGAATTAATTACAATTTAGCTGTATTGTGAGATATATTCTTGTTATATAAGTATAAAAGCTAGCCTTCACAAGCAAATAGATTGCAATTGTGCGATAAGGCACTTAGGCTGCAGGAGTAAAAGTGATTGTCAACAGGATATCAATAGTTATTGATCATATACCATTTGGTATAGATGGCCACAGATACAATACATTAGTATTATCAAAGCAATTACTTCCTTTATTTATGAATCAGTAGTAAGTAATTCATCCATGTTTTCTTACAATTCTTCATCAGACATTATTGAAACAATAAAATCACAATATATTTGTATAGTGAGTTATATTCTTGATAAATAAGTATGCAGGCCAGCCTTTACAATGAAATACGATGCAATCGTGCAATGAGACAGCTATGCTGCAGAAGTCAAATTGAAAATCAATGGTGTGTCAATAATTTTTGGTTTCACAATAGCTGGTACAGAAGGGCGCAGGCACATTACAATACTGTTATCCAAGCATTGACTGCCTCCATCCACCAATCAGTTGACAGCAATTCATCAGAGTGATGTCAGTATTCTGTATCACATATTGTTGAATGAATTATTTCATGATTCATCTTTATCATGAAGTATATTGCTGCTGAGTATGTATGAAACCCTTCACTAACAAACAAATACAGTATAATCGTATGATAATATACATAGACTGCAGAAGTACAAGTTGGTATGAATAGCGTTTGAACGTGCAGAAGTAAAATTGCATATCGATGGTACGTCAATGATTTTTGGTTTCACAATATCTGGTTCAGAAGGGCGCAGGCACATTACCTTACTGTTATTCAAGTATTGGCTGCCTCTATCAACAAATCAGTTGACAACGATGCATCTGAATAATGTCAATATTCTGCAACACATAGTATTGAATGAATTATTCCATGATTCATCTGAATCATTAGGTATATTGCTGTTGAATATATATGAAACCCTTGACTTACAAACAAATACAGTATAATCGTATGATAATACACATAGACTGCCGGAGTAAAAGTTCGTGTGAACAGAGTATGAACAATTTTTTGGTTACACAATATCGGGTATAAGAGGGAACCGGGGCAGTGTTTTAGGGTCATCGGAGTATCGACTGCTGCTGTCGACAAATCAGTGGTATTCAAATGATTCAAATCATCTTTGAATTCTGCATTTGAATTGATTGAACTAAATCTTTATTTATTTGTATCACAAGGTACATTCTTATTCAATATTCATGAATGGCAGCTGCTACCATTAAGTATACTGCATATGCACAACAAAACACATAGACTGTATGATTAAATGTGAGTTTCCACAATATTTGGTGACACAACATTTGGAATGGAAGGAACCATAGATGATATATTGATGTGATTAGAGTGACAGCCTTTATGAGTAAATTATTACAAAGCAATTGATTTGAGTATACTCCGAAATTTGACATTAGAAATAGTTGAACGTTGTTAATAACAATTTTTTAGTATTGGAAGACATATTCATATTGGATATACATAGAAGGTAGCCATCATAATCAAAACACTTAGACTGCAGGACTTAACATGAGTATCAAAAGAGCATCTACAATTTTTGGTCAAACATTATCTTTAGTATGTAGAATACTGTGTACTATTATAGTTTTAATGAAATGATGATAGCCATTATCAACAAATGAATTTGAACTGAGCAACCTCTGAAACTGAGCTTGAAGGAATTAGATCATGATTGGTCTGAATTGCAAGGCAAATATCTATTAAATAGATCTCCAATGCAGTGGCTACAATCAAATATGCTATATTCATGCAAGGTAACATATAGACCACAGGATATAATAGTAACATCAGTGGAGTATCAATGAATTTTGTTCATAAAATATCTCTAGCAACGGAGATTTGGTATACTATATTGGTTTGCTTGCAGTTTTGACCGCCGCTATGAACGAATCTATTTAACCAAACAACTTATTAAAATAAGATTGAAGGAATCAAATCACAATATATCTGTATTTCAAGAAATAGTCATATTAACTAAATCTGAAAGCCAACAGTTTTGATCAAATGAATGATCTACATTGGATAACCTTTGTAGAATACCAGACACAATGTGAGCATCTACAGAGAATCAACAATTTTCGTTCAAACAATATCTCCAGCACATGGTGCTTTTTGGGTAGAATTAGTGTTATTGCAATTGTAACCGCCATTATCAATATATCAATTTTTGCTGATAGATTTGAACAACCTCTGAAACCAAGCTTGTTTGAATTGAATACTGATTTATTGCAATCACAAAGTATGTTCATATTGAATACATATGAAAGCAAACTAATACAATCAAATACATTTTCATTTTTTGCAATACAAGGTATTTTCACAGCAGGACTAAATATCAGTATCAATGGCATGGCTATGTTTTTCAGTCATACAACATCTCCTATGTTGAATGTTTTGGGGTATACTGCTGAGCTATTACCAAACTACTAGACTGATTCATGTTATGTACGAAAACACTTTACCCATATTCAAGATTCAATGAGCTTACTGTCTGTTATTTCTGCCTTCAAACATTCAGTTCAAGCAGGTATTTGTAATATCAAAATATCCATATATATATCGATCTATTTGACAGTAGTCAAAATTCAAGTCGTTCTGATTCTCCTTTCATATTCCCTTCATACAGTTTTTTGATGGCTGCTGCACAGTATATTGATACATACCCACTCAAAGTAATATACTCCTCTGGGAAAGATCATCTCTTTATACACCATTTGACCAATATGGTATTGCAAATGCTGTTTGACAAATTGTTCACCTCTATATGAATTGAAACAAATACTTGAATTGAATTGGAAAGCTTCCAGTATGCATCCACATGGCAATTCTGAAAACATTTCACACAAACAGAATATGGCTGTCCTGACATCATTTGTATCATTTGTCACCAAGTTCTTGTACATCCATCTGTGAATTGAACAACTACTATGGTGAAACCTATCTCATTACCGATATACAAAGCAGAGCTGAACCAGTGAATTGAATCAAATATTAACATTTTCACTGGTATGGCTGGAGATGAGCAGGCTGTAGCTGTACTCAAGAAAATAGGCCATCAAGGTATTATTATCACAATTAATTCCCATCAAACACAGGCTGATTGATAATCCAAGAATATACAGATAATTTGAACAGATATAATATGCAACACTGGCAGCTAATAATTTCACAACTTTTGAATGGAATCAAGAAATCTGGAACTTCCAATTGAAACGAGGATTTGTTTCCACACACTGTCTGCAGGATGCTATGATGTATCTTGAGTCAGAACAAACGTTGAACGCGTTATAACACAATTGTATTCTTCCCTCTGTCAGCAATCTCAGTAATATTTGCCGAAATGAATCCTGCATTACAATCGATGCAATCGAAATGAAGTTGTAAACAATTATAAGGTCAGTGTAGCATTAGATGGATGGATGTCCACTGATCAATTGGCTATTGTGTTGGTTATTGGCTGATATATAGATCTCAACTATTATCTCAGTAAAGTACAGCTTCAATTTCATACAGTGTGTGGCAGCTTCGTTTAAATAATTTAAACTACTAACACACAACTACATGTTGAGTGTAAATATACAAGTGTGTGACTGGCCAAGTAACTGACGGAGGTACTTGAACATTTCAGACTTGCTAACAGTCCATTGCTTGGTATAATCCCTGACAATATCTCAGCAAACTATTGAATATCATGGGGGCTACAATCTACACTTGAAATTACTGGAATTAATTGGTTGGCATTACAGGACCATATACCATGGATGGTTTATGTCATTCAGCTGTTTGAAAGCTATTTATGTGTAGTCTGGGGGTCAAAGGTCAAACAAAGTTATGGAAAGCCAATAAGCATGACAAGCAATTTTGAGAAAATGAGAATACTACATTAACCACAAGTCAAAGACTGCACAAGTCTGGAAATGCAAGAATCTCAAGAATGGCAGGTATAAAGCCTAGATTAGCTGAAATGATTCAAAAGATAGTTACTACATGTTATCTGTACTGTTATTCAGAATACTAACCCTTGATCCAGTAGAAAATAATTCGCAGCTTTGACTACTCTGACTTCTACAAGACAAAATGAATTTCTCAACTGCCAGAAATCCAAAGTTAGAATTACAGTACTACCTACTATGGATATAAAAAGTCAGTGGAATTCAACTTTGGAATTACTAGAGTGTGCATATAGATTATAAAAGTTTATATTGAAATGGCTTAAATAATTTAATTATGGTGATTTCAATCCCTTATTTGTAACTGAAAATGAATTGACTATTGTCAAATACATAATTGAGGTTCTGAAACGATTGGTTTGCTGGACACTTGGTACATCAAAATGGCATACAATTACCTTATACCATATCATCACAATATATAATGACATATTTTATCATCATGATAGTATCATGTCGGCTTGTTCAAAGAAGATACCCCAGTTGAAATAGGATCTATACTTTGTTTTGAAGTTTGCATGCCAAAAGCTGTCCAAATATTACTCTGAAGTAACACCAGAGATGGGCATACTCCTCAGTTCAGCACATATCTTTGATCCATTTCACCTGTTGCAATCATTTAGACAGTAGAACATGGCCATGCAAGTCAATTAGTACAATAAGGATTTCTATTCAGCTCTGAAGATGAATGCATGTATAAAATATATGGAGCATGAATATTCAATCAAAAATCAATTTACTACTGCCAGAAAACCTCAAACAATACCAAATCACAACCCTATCTCTTCTATAACAGTAACTGGGCCAGTTGATTTGGTTTATAATTCATATCAGTTTTTCGGTAATTACAAATATTTTACATCTCCAAACATAGGTTAATGTACTGCAGGGTGCAGTGATCACACAGCACATTTATTGACATCCACCACACTCAATTTGAATTCACCACCCTAGGTATCCAAAAATTGGGGACAAATTCATTCTAATCTTAATGATTATCATTCTGACCCCACAGTTATTTACAGGGCTTTCTTGATGCCAGGCATAACTGATTTGTGGTAACACCAGGAAATAATAAACACAAAGTATATTGATCTGGTCAATATAGCACAGAACATCCTCTCTATCATGCCATATGGTGTTGGAGTGGAAGCCAGCTTTTCACACGGCCAAGATATGATTGGGTACAGGTAGTGAAAAGCTGCAGGTGAAATACTTTGAGGAAAAGCAGTTGTTTGGCAGTTTGCAAGAAATAGTTATGATCTTTTGACCAGTGATACAGTACAAATAGATTCAACAATATCTGATATTGATTCTGAAATCAGGAGAGAAGCTAAGGAAAGAAAGCTGCACCCAATGGCCAAGATTCACAACTTTTGAAGATGTAGTAGGGCAGTAAAAATCATTGTGGAACTCAGAATGTATCATATTCCCAGAAGAAGTAAATAACTGCCATGGGATTGATTTCAGATACCAAAGTAACAGTTGAAATATTCTGTTCAGATTGTAATCATCACAGTTTTACAGCTTTCAAAATTACTGCACAATGTTCTCTTGTATCATCTTTATCACTGATTGACATTCCTGCTGGCATAACTGAAGTTCTCAATATCCAGCAAATATTTAGAATCAATCACTATCCATGCAAAGATGATGATGATAGTTCTGCCAACTAAATTTTGATACTAATCGTTGGCTCAATAAATACAGTGACATCAATGATTGAAACAATACTAAAAACAATAGGAAGGCTGACAATGAAAATAATTTGAATATATACGGTGATTTTGATGTTATTGATGTGGCAGATCAGCCACATATATATGACAGCCCTAACATTGCAGGCTATATCAGGCCAGTTGGAAAATCGAATTGTATAGCCACTCAACTTAATATGAACTGAATATCTGACCATATACAGAAATAATGGAAAGACAATATGAATTACTAATGGTAGAGTGGTAATCAGAATATTGCATTTCTTTGGTTTTCTGTTTTTGTAATCAGGCATATGTATCTGATATTGTGTAATTTTCTTTGTCACAATTGGGAATTGTTTTGTATTTGATGAATATATAGTGAAAAGGCTATTAAAACACAATATTAGAGGAACACAAAATGCTGAGCCGATTGAGATATTTTTCATATATTTTTCAGATGAATTTTGAAGTTAATATTACAGAACATATAAATTGAATGTGCAAAGGATAGACAATAATGAGAAAATTGATATGATTAATATTAACATATTTGTGGTGATTGACACATACCACATCAAACTCAAATTTATCACAGTATATATCAAAATATTGTTTGGGCTCTCATTGTTCTTGCTACAAAGTTCAACTATTTGATTATGCTATATATTTAATAAAATTCTAATATGATAGTCAATTTGACTGAAGCAAATGTATTAATGGTAAAAATGATCAATGTGAATAACTTGATTGATTAAATTGGGAATATCAAAGGTTGCATATGCAATTGTATGCACCCATTTTTGGACCTGTCCAATAATTCAGCAATTTGGATAGTTCCAAAATCTGGAGTAAACCCAGACGATTGTTGCTGGTTTGGTTCTACTGGCAACCCGAACCATCCATTTGGAAATGGATCTGTTTCCACCCCAACCAAATCTGAAGGATCCTGGTTGGAACTGTTGCTAATACTAGCTTTACCTGACATTCTTTATTTCAAAGCTGTTGACTATTATCATCAATATCATCTATACTCATCCTAATCTCATAGTTCATATTCTCCATTTTGCCAATATTGGCCTGCATATCTTTTTTGTACTTCAAGTTCTTTACTTTTTGGAGCAATTCTTTTTCTTCAACCATATCAATAAATCTATTCTCTATACTCCTGGTGAAGGCTTACTCTATATCAATCAGAAATTCCTGTTTGAGCTGTTTTTGTTGGTTGTTGTACCAGAACAAAGTATTGTGTTGAAAGGTAGTTCCAATGAAGATGATTTTTATATTGTCATTATAATAATTATCCTTGAATTATCTGACATTGCTATCTACTTCTGTCATCCATTGGCAGTTGGATACTATTGTGTCCAGTGTATCTCCCTTAAACTTCCAGGGAAAAACAATTTTTTGTTTCTTGTTTAGATTTAAAGGTGTTGGTGGCTGGGGTCGTACTTGTAGTAGTAATACAGATAGTTTATAATAATCTATTTCTCCTTGTAGAGGAAGTGGTGGGGAAACAATATCTCCACTATCAGAAGAGCTGGAGCTATTGAAGCTGGAGCTAGAAGGCTCAGAGTCCCATGGGTGGTCTCCTTAAATATCTTCCATACCATCTCTACTTCCATTCCATTTGGAACTTACAGTGTTTTCGACCCAAATTCCAACCCCATCTCTTACCATATAATGAAGGTGGAATCTGTAGACATTAGGTTTTGTATCCCCCTTTTCAGATTTGAAAACTTTTCTAGCCACATAGTGGACACATTTTATTATTCTTTCATCCTAGAATGTCATTTGCATTATTCTCGTGAATTCCTTCAATTTCTACATAAAATCCCTTTTTATCTTTCACTCTACCACCTTCCTCTTGCACTCTACCACCATCCTCTTTCATTCTGTTTTGTCTGCCATTTGCACAGCCTTATGTGGAATTTTTTTTGCCTCTATGTGTGGCTTGCGGTGTAGTCCGAATATCTGTTCACCATTTTCTTTGGATTTCATCCATATAACTGCCAGCTCTTGGTATGGGGTTGAAATCAGTGGGCAAAGTGTTCTGTAGCTTATTTCCTGTTATCGGGTAGTATCAAAAACATTTTTGTGGCTTTACAAGAATGTTGAATGTGCTCATTGGAGGAATGACCACAGTATATTGTTAGTTGCAGTAGATTGAACTTTCATCACCACCTAAACTGCTTTGTCATCAGCTGCACATACCTGGAATTGGATATTTATATTACAATACTTTTCAAATAAAACCCTGTGCATCTTTGCCACTCCAAGAAATACCGCGTTTTATATCGTGATCTGCCTAATGATGAGCTATTCATATTATTCAGGCCAACAGTGAAAGCATCTTTTGGATTTCAAATTGTTTCTCTCTTGCTTTCTGTATAAAGGTGTCCATTCATTCAAGCTCTCCATTGATTTCATCCGAAAGCTCAATTACCCTGTCAAAAATATCTTGTCTTGTGATGGACTATAATTGCAGCTGGCCAATGGGCGGGTAATTGACCAGTATATAGTCACTTCCGGGGAGTACCATAGCACACCAGCCATCTTCTCATGGTATAATGATATAACTTTATTGCTCATTCTTGTAGGCAACTGTATTTACTTTTAGTCTTGAGTACAGTGCCATACTGGCCCATATCTATTATTTCACCATGATTGCTTTTCGGAAATTGAATAAGTTTTGCATGTAGAATACATGATAAACATTTTTTTTCTAACATGTCACCGCCTGTTCAAAGTCCTTGAAATACAAGCAATTATATACTCATCGCTTTTGGAAAAGTCATCCAGAACTCAAATTTATATTGCTAACCTGTGAGAGGATGAGAAAACTCTGTAGGTATCTGTGGTAAGCTAGTAGTGGAGGCAATTGATTGGAACCCAGTAGTTTGGTGGATATCAAAATCTAAATCAATACAGGAATCTATACCAATCATAATACCTGAAAAGCGGATTACAACCTGATATTGCTGGAGATGTTGACAGATAAATATCAGTTATGAGGAATGCCTGTATCAACTTATCAATTATTGAAATTTTGCAATAATACAGATTGAAGTTGGCTCGCAGTAGGAGCAATAAACACCATTCCAATAAGATTCAGATATTGATCATTCTTTGAAATGTAATACCATCCATTCAGACTGTATCCCTTGGATGATATTCACAGAATTGATGAATGTGAAAAATCACAATGGTTCAATTGATCAATTAGTCAGAAGAATATTGAATACTGCAGAGTGGAATAAGTGACATATCAATTCATAGTTGGACTTGAAGTCACCCATGATAATTATGTTCCAGTATCGGACCTTGTCCGATTACCATTGAATGATCATTGCAGAAGCTCCAAAATTCAATTATGCAGTGGCAGTATTTAATGAATATGGGAGTGCATCTACAGAGAATCATTAAATAATCACGGATGTACATCTACAGATGATTGTTTTATGGCAAATGATTAAACAAGCAGAGAAGTACATTTACAGTGAATGCTGAAATGAGCATGGAAGTTCATCTTCAACACAGAACTTACTAGACACAGATTGCACCTGCAGAGTTTGATGTCACATATGGTCAAAAGATCACAACCACTTGACAATAGAATAATAGGTTCATGCGTAGTGGATCACTTGTTGCCCAAGGATTGAGGTGAACCGGAAGATCATGGCCACAGCCAAGGTCATAATTGATAATTCAGGACCAACTGGAGTGCCTTGATGGCAATAAAACTGCAAGTCAAGAGTGTATACAATCGATGCCAAGGGCTGGAAGTTTGCTTCAGTAATACACTTGGAGATAGATATGGATTTCTCTACTAGTATTGCCAAACTTCGCTAATCGCAACTTGGAACCATTGAGACTTGATAAATATACCCAAATCGAGTAATTGATGGTAGCAGAGACAATTTCAAGTTGATTTGGAGGTCAATCGGTTTTGGGAAACAAGTCACCTGCCAAGATGGCCATCTCTGAAAAGTTCTTGAAATATATTCGACAAGAGCAATTACAAACAAATGGACCAACGAAACTCATCAAAATGAACCCTCAAGGTGGCAATTGATGGCAATTACATTCAATATCCAAAGCCAGGTCGAAACATGCTACTATTGCACAAGATCTGCAGGTAAAGTGTACAGGGTATAAATTACTACACACCATTATTGGACATCGAATTTTACCTATATTTAAGTTCTACATTTCAAAGTTGGCCAAATTCTACAATGATAACTTTAATGAACAATTGAAGTATGAGATAACTCAATATGAAATTGGTTCTATCAACAGCAATTGAAAATGGGATTACCCTTCTATGCATCCAGAAGATAGTTTGAAGGTAATACTCCACTTTACTCTATAGATGATTGGAGGTATGAAATTCAACATATAAGCCACCAATTAACACTATATCGAAATTTGACTTATATTGTAGCTGATATTCAATTTTTGAATTGACAAGACACAATGCAACCTTTATACCAGCACTTATTGACTGTGGTGCAACAAGTATCTCTATGTCTCCAAGACCTCTTGAGAATTTTAGCCTGACAAACAATGCAACAGGAATTGGAATCCAGAGAGTTGATGGGTATGAGATAGAATCTGCAATAATGCTGAGTAGTGATGATGATGGTTCAGTTCCTCGAGCATCTCACACCAGTTGACCAGCCAATTATTTACCAGAGTTGCACAAATCAATGGCAAATTCCTATCAGTACCAATTCAGTATGGACAAGTGCAAGTGGAAAGTCTTCACAGGTGGAGGTTGGCCACCAGGGATACTATAACAATCCTGTACTCCATCTTTAACAATATGTTTAATTTCTCTAATGACCGCACATTGGAGTGCTTTAGCAGACAGTGAAACGCCATTGGATAATACTTCATAGATAGATACAGGGGCAATACACAGTGTTTCCGGATATTCAATTTCTTGGCATTACTAAGTGTAATAACTTGCACATATGTGGAGTGGTCATTGCATTTGTCTCATGGAGTGGGCCGTGTACCAGGTTGCACAGTGATGTGGAAGAGTGGAACCTCAGATGCACATGGTGGCCACCCATGCAGGCTGAATGGACAAGCAAGAACCAGCGGTGGTAGTTGTGGCAGATGAGTATACCAACAATAAGGACCTTGAATGACTGCTATCAGCCACTGAGTTAAGAAGGGAGTACCAGACAGCGGGGGTTCCCATCAAGAATCAATCATTATAACAAGGGCTCCTGGTTTCCACAATATCTACTGCTTTATCTTTGGCAGTATTATAGCTAATACTGTTGGAGCAGGTACAGCACCTGACAAATTAATAAGAGATGGTATGAATGTCTAAGGCAACACTGAATTGTACACAGAAGACAATATATACCCAAGTTGATCCACACAATTGATGTAGAACAACTGCTATCCGGATGGGGCAACATTGATACAACCACTACTTAGGCTTGTCAGTGAAGACTTATCATCTTTTCAGAGTTATGGCAGGTCTATGAAATTCTCATTTGGAGAGCACAAAGTGTAATAGCATATACTTGGAGAGCAATTTCAATATCTTCCATTCCAATATGGCGATACAAGCTTACATTTCCTGTTCTATCCCATATAGGAATCACATGCTGTATAACAGATATTGTGACACTTGCAATCACTACTATCAAGCCATGAAGGCAATCAAAACAGTCAGAATCAATGAGAATCAATGAGAAAATTGACATGAAACTCCCCACCATATATACTGACATGATCACAAGTCATGGACACAGAGCCCACCTCACTATAGAAGGATAGCTGTTTCGGACTCATAGAAACTGCTACTGGATTTAAAATCTGCACCGGAAGTGCTGGAATGGCATATCGTCATCAAGCACACCTGGAATACTTTACATGTCAAGGGTACCGAAATGGCGATGACATCAGGAGGAAGTGCACCTGAGAGTTTCTTAAGTTACTGGCTTCAATACTGGTGTTTACCACCGAATTGAAAGCCCCACCAAATGGAGCACAAGTATAGACATATACCACCGATAATGAAAATCATATGCATTGTACCAAGTTTTCGCAGCCAGAAGACCTGACAAAGCTACAGTAAAAATGGCAAGTTGTATGGACCATGAACTGACAACACTCCTGAATTGACATATGAGATGACTGGGACAATGGAGATTTCACAGTCTAAGTAGCCGGGAGTGACATCGGATTTGACTGTATGGCAACTATGACCATTGATGGAAGGATGCTTATGAATTGGAAATTACAATGAATACTACTCTTTTGGAGCTGTTGAATGAACATCTTTCCGCTGCCCTGACTTGAAGCAGTGTTAAATTTGATCAAAAGAGAAATACCATTCAAATGCCACAATGCTAAAGTGGTTTTAGAATTACGTCCATGTACATGGCCCTTTGAATAGATCTGGCGAATCAACAACTGTTGCAAGTCAACAAATTTGGGAGTCAAGAACCGGAGAATGGTAACCTTGATTCCAATAAAGCAGAAATGAAATTGGATATATTGTCGGAAAAACGTATATGGCATACAAACAGGTTAGATACCACAACTCAACAGAGCATGTAGGAATACCAGTCTCTCAAGGGTTAAGGGCTTGGGTATCAAGGGCTCAGAGCTTGGGGTTCTAGGGGTTATAAAATCCAAATACTGGAAAGGCTAAAGGATTGAGGATAGTCAGTAGCTATAAAGTGAGGATGACAGCCAGAAGGCAAAAAAGGTCAAAAATATTTTGTAATTAAGGAAGCAAGTACTGTATGCAGCAGAACCGATCTATAATTACCAATCATGATAGCAGTGGGAGCCACAGTAATTTGAGTGTATATAGACTGGAAAACAAGTGCAGAAAGAAACGTATTCTCTGCCGAACACCAGGTTTATATGCAGTGATTTCAACCGTAATTAGTGTTTGCAACATTTTCCGGAAACCTGGGTGCAGTATATGTATGAAAGTGGACTGAACTCAAACTGGTCATAATTTCCAATTGCAAACACAGAATCTATCCAGCCAAGCCACAGATTTTCTGGATTTGGTTGCACCCACTGCATGCTACCTCCGGATTCAGAAAATGAGTTCTTACATATTTGACAAATACAAAACATTGTACACACATTTAATTGTTCGATAATATTTCACACTTTCTGCCCGATTTTTCTTGGATGTAATCAATTACAATATTGTAATATGTTCATTACTTCTAGAAATATGCTCGTACTCCAAATCGATTACAGGTAATCACAAAGAGTTATTACCATCTGTTTTATATTTAAAAACTGTCAAAAGATCTTTAAAATATATAATATTGAAATATATGAGTTTTGTGCTGTTCCTCAGCAATCTGTTGATGCTCGATTGATACTCACGTTCAGATTTGTAGCCTACATATATGGTCACGTGCAGATTGTATGTTGAATGATACAGAATGGCAATGAGTCTTACGTAATTAGGACCTATCTTGGGATACTGATAGATTGCAATTGAATAATTGCTGATGCTCACTTACAGGGATAGTATAGATGCATGATTATTGACTGTTTCATCAAGAAAAGCTGTTGAAACTTGGAAAATATGAACGAAATATATAAAAAGCATGATTCTACAGGTGTTGGGCAATGGAACATTGTTGATGCGGCATTGACGCTCATTTTCATTGCTGCAATCTATATGTAATATGGTGCAAAGAAAATATATATGATAGAAATGGCGGGCTTTTTTACTTATTCAATACGAACATACCATGCAATATGGATTAAATGTGATTTAATATCGCCAAACTTGATTTCAAAGATTATTTGGGGCATCAATAGAAATCGATTTGTGGATAAAGGCAGTCAAAACTCCGATTAATACAATGGAGTTCACAAAATCTCACATGCTTAAGATGTTGTACAACCAAATAATGTTGAGGCTCTGTTAACACTCACTTTTAGTCCTGCTGTCTATATGTCTTATTGTAAAATTACAATACATATGATTGTACCAGTGGACATTCATACATATTTAATAAGTATATGCTGCACAATACGTATCAATCATAATTTCATTTTTTCAAGCTTGATTTCACAGGTTGCTAGAATGCAGCAGTAAAAAATAATTCATTGATAGAGGCAGTCAAAACTGCAATTGAACTGATGGAGTTCACAAAATCTCATGTGCTAGAGATGTTGTGTGACCAAAATTGTTGACAGTCCATTGACACTCACTTTGAGTCTTGAAGTCGAGGTGAATGGTCACACATTTACAGCACATCTATTCATAAAGAATGGCATTCATTCTTATTTAAGTTGAAAATAATTTGCAATACTGGAATATGGTGACATTATAATTGCTAATACTCACTCTCTGAGATAGTATGGAAGCATTATTGAAACTCACTTTACAGATTTAATTCCTTTTTATTCACTATTATATTTTTTGTTTTGACTGAAGAAACTATATAAAAGATTGAATATCAAAATTAATCAAGTAAGGCCAATGAACCCACTTGCCAATTCCTCAACATTGGTAATAACTTCATCAACACAGTCATTTCCTTTGAAATGATGATCAGTAATTATTTGTGTGAGAGGAGGAAGTACATATCTGATATATCTTTGATGCTGTCATCAGTACTGGAGCCATCATTATTGGAATTGTCTTCATCTTCTGAATCTTGAAGCAGGGTAAATTCATTCAAAAGGCAGATATGAAGAAATCTTTCAGAACTAAGTTGTGCTGCACAGGCTGAAGATACTGCTGGGGCTGTGGATACTGATGGTGCTGCCGAGACTGCTGATACAGTAGTGGTCCCAGGCTTTGTGCCTTTGCGCCTCCAGTGGGTTGCATGACTCGGTGGAATTTTGTTTTAGCAATAAAGAGAGCCATTCAAGTGATTAACATAGATGAACAATGGATGTTTTTTGATGACCGCCATCACACTCATAGGGCCAAGAAACTCAAAATCCTCCCCCATTTCATCTCGAATCTCTCCTCGAGGTGTGTGAATCAAATTCTTCAATTCCCTGATTACAGCATGCAATATGCCATGTTTGGCCATTCTAGCCCTGATGAGATTGATAAGTATGTCTACCTGTGTGAGCTGTACATGCCAACCTTGCCTGGCCATAGTTGCAGACATGTTAAAAATCAACTGAAATTCAGTTGTGGTAATAAAAATTAAACATTGGAAAAAGCTATTACTTCAATCATATACTCCTCTGTGGCCTTTTCCAATGCTCCTCAGGATGCTCTTGTCCACTCCTAAGGTCATTTGTCAGAAAATTTGTCTGCAGAAACTCTGGAGTTGACAATATAAGATTGCTGAATCTCATGGACTTATCAGATGCAAGCTTTGGTAGACCATTCAGGGTTGCCATCTCAGTTCTGGTTGAACTGTTCATGTAGTTTTGCACATAATGCACTCAATTGCATCTCATTAGTTGACTGTCATTCTTACAGATCAGGTATCTTGCACTCTATCGAATAGTTTTCACTGTTATTGTTAACACCAGTTTTGTGTACAATTTTCAATATTACATCCTCGTGCATATTGTTTGTTGCTATATCTGCTGCATTGTGGTCAGCATTCGGGCCACTACATTAAGGGAATAGGCTTTCAAAGGATGTATTTGGTATAGAGGCTGGTGCTGGTGCAGATACATACTCCGATTGACTGCTGGAACCAGTTGCTTGTGGTTGAACCATTGCTTGGGAATATGGTAAGTGAAGAGAAAAGAATTTGAGTTTGAAGAAGAGGAAGAACTTGAAGAATATATAAGAATTGATGTGAATATCAAGTTGAATCAGATTTTTCCACTGTCAATATATATATTGTAGCATTGTAGTATTTCACGATGAATCCTGTTGTGCAAGTCTGCAGAATCGCAAGGAGGTTGGCCTATAATAAACCTTGTGAATTTTGGGAAGTTAATAATAAAAAGAAGTGAATGGCTGTCAATATGAAACCTGTGAAACAATTACTGATGGATGTATGTTTGGTGTATTAGACATTAAAACTCATGCGATATCATGTGCAATAGTTTCTGCATCCCAGTTCAATAGAGGTTGGATTAAGGTTGAGCAGTTTTCCACGCTGTTACAGCGATGTTGCCTATCTGAAGGATCATTTTGCTAGTATTACTGTACCCATGAAGTCCCACTTTTCCACCTCCATCTAACTTACAACATCTCTACAAACAAATTTCACACAAACCACACAACAGAGTAAATATATTGTTTATACTTCCAATCATAACTCTTCAGCACCCCCATTAATCAAATACAGCAAATTAACTATACATGATACAACACAATATCATAAAGCGTACCAAGGCACAACCGGAGCCAAAGCAGACTGGGTCTGAGTATTTGGTGCTCTGCACAGTCTCTGTTCTATACAGAGGTGCACAGCTGAGCTCAGATGTCTATCAAACTTTCTGAGCAAGGAAGCAAAGGAGAAGCGGATTGAGGAATTTGTGCAGAGTGAAAGTACAGAAGCAAGACTCAGGGTTGCGGAAGCTGAAGCGGCAGTGGAGAGTGAGAAGGACTCAGTATACAGAACAGCAGCGGCTGTTACAACCAAAATGACATTTGAGGAGATGTTCGAAGCAATTGCAAATGATGTTGAGGATGTTGCAACTATGGATGAGGAAGATAACATAGATGAGGAAGATGATAGAGAGGACAATGACAATGCAGAGTTCAGTGATGAAGGTAAATATCATTGGATAGTTGGCGCAATCGACAAATCGGTACAAGAACAGCACAATATCTGTGAGATGAAACAAATTCATTTTGGGAAATTGACTACACCAGGATGGGCAGATGCAGAAAATTACTTTTGTAAGAATGATAGAAAGTACATCACCACTGAATTGATGGTGCAGGTGGTGGTCACCCCAAATCCCATTATGAATTCAGCACATACGGTTGTGTTCGATTATTTCAAGGATGCAACAATATCACCCATGTCCCAAACACCTTTGCCACCTGACAGTAGTCATTTGTGACTCAGAGTCAGCCAGCCTAATGAGGCCATTGATATAGTCATACCAGTCACAATGGTTGAATTGGTGCAGAATTAGCCCTTAGAAGTGTTTTTCCCTACTCACTGTGATCTAGATATCCAATTTAGCTGAATATATGGGTATGAAGTATGGTGGCTGGTAGATATAGATAGTTGTGTGGTCATGGATTGTGATATTGTTGTTTCTGACAGTGTCTTATATGCAAATACTTTTTTTGCCCTATTTCTATATTTGTTAGTTTTCTATGATTTCAGTAACAATTGAGACATCTACAATAAATCATCTATGCATGTGCAAGGACAGTGCCAAACAAATGTACTTTAAGTTCACCTTATATACAAGATACACTCCTATCAGCATGATTCAACTTAGTAAATTTATATTCAGAATGAATGTAAAAGCTGAAAAGATATATAATCTGCCACCTAAATATCACATCGGTGTTGTCTTATTTGCATCACCAATTGCGGACTGATTGCATACCCAATCAGGTTGAAAGACCATCACCATATGCAAATCAAATACAACTTCAACTGTATTAACTACCACTCAGGCCCTGTACACATGATTGCAATCTCACAAAGTCCCTCAAGAGTCCATGAAATTTTGGCATCACCGGCTGGATGATAACAGTATATTATATATAATACAACCTAACATTGTAAACTCTATACTGCGTAATGCCAGTTGTAAGTGGTATAATACTGAAAAACAATGTTTCAATAGCTTGGTCAACTGTTCTTCATATGTCAAATAGTAGTACCATTATGTATAGTATATAGTCAGATTAAAACCGGTAGTACAACAGCTTATAAATAATCGCAAACTATATTCTTACTGAATATGCTTGAAAGCCTTCGGATACCATCAAATACACTGTATTTGCATGACAAGATATGTAGACTGCCGAATCAAAAGTGATCATCAATGGAGGGTCAACAATTTTCGGTTTCAAAACATTTCTAGACTGTTGAAAACTGTGTGCTGTAATAGTTTGATTGCAGTTATGTTGGCCTTTATGGAGAAATTCAATTGTACTGCTGCACCTGAGCAACGTTTGAAACCAATCTTGGAGAAATTAAGTGACAATTAATCTGCATTGCACAGTTGATTTTATCGAATGGATATCACAGCCCACTGATGCAGTTAAATTCATGCATCTCACACAACAAAATATGTAGATTGCGGTACTAAAAGTCAGTTTCAACAGAGCATCAACAATTTTGAGATGCACAATATCTTTAATCTGTCCAAAATCATGTACTGTATTACTTTCATAGCAGTTTTGGTGGCCTTTATTGACAAATTCAATTTTACATCTGTATTTGAGCAACTATTGAAAACGATCTTGGAGAAATTTAATTACAATTAATCTGTATCATACCATATATTCTCACTGAATATACATGAGAATCTGCTGATTCAGTAAAATACATGGTGTTTGCAAAACAAGACATGTAGACTGCAAGACTGAGAGTGAGCATCAATGGAGCATCAACTATTTTTGGTTGTACAACATCCCTATTGTGTGAAAATTTGTGAACTCCATTCGTCGAATTGCAGTTTTGACTGCCTTCATCGACAAAGCCATTTTCATGGATGCACTCAAACAACCTTGGATACCAATCATTGAGGAATAGAATCAAGATTGATGCTTATCACATGGCATGTTCTCATTGAACAATCATCAAAGCCTGCTCTTACAATTATATCTCTGGGCATTGCACAAACTGGAATGTAGACTGCACGACTGAAATAATGTGTCAATGGAACATCCACGATGTTTGGTCACAGAAAATCTCAAGTACATGAGATTTCGTTCGCTCCATCAGTTCAATTGCAGGTTTTACTGCCTGTGATTACAAATCAATTTTTTCTGATGCACTTGAGCCATATTTGACACGAACTTGGGGAAATTGATTGGCAATTCATCCGTATCACACGGCATGTTTTTATTGAATAAAAATCAAAGCTTGATACTACAATTTTATCTATGGTTTTTACACAAACAGCCACAATGACTGCGGGACTAAAAGTGAATATCAATGGGGCATCAACATGTGTTGGTGGCACAACATTATTAGCATGTGCAATTTTGTGAGCTCAATTAGATCAATTGCAATTTTGACTGCCCTTATGAACAAATCAATATTTACTGAGGTACTTGAGCTATCTTTGAAACTGAGCATATAGAAATAAAATCCTGATTAATTCATATCATGTAGCAGGTTCATATTCAATAAGCTTGCAAGCCAACTGTAACAGAAAAATACATTGTTGTACAATATGATACGTAGACTGCAGAACAAAAAGTCAACATCAATGGAACGTCAACACTTTTAGGTTACACAACTTATTTAGCATGTGAGGTTTCATGAGCTCCACGAGTTCAATTGGTGAGTTGTTGAATTTAACCACTAATCAATTTTTCCTGATGCACTCAAGCAATCTTTGATACCAAGCTTGAAAAAATTCAATTATGATTACTCCATATCCGATGGCATGTTTTTATTAAATTTGCATGAAAGCCTGCTGTTATAATCATATCTATTATCTTTGCATAATAGAACAGGTAGGATTGTTAGATGCCTACAAGAATCAATTCTGACTGATCAATACTGGTCCAAATGGCTTTGATGATAAAGTGACTGCACTCCATATTGTCAATGGTACTACTCAGCTATGTGTTTTACATGGACTGATAAATCATTCCATGATAAGCACAGAGGACGTCAACAACTCTTTCAAAACACGCATTGAGGATATTACCATTCAGGCTGAGATTTTGTTGCAATGGGAATAGCTGGTCAGGTGTGTGTATGTGTACTTGGGTTTGGAAGTTCATTGATGGGTCGTTTGGAATGCTTTTTTCATTTGCTGGGGTGTATCTGGGAGTATTGTTTGTAGTTGTACTGAGTTTGGGTGGGTGTATTCTTTTGGCTGTTACTGGGTTTCTTCTTCAAAATGGGCTAAATTTTCAGTATCTCTATCATCTCTCATGTGTCACTAGGTCTAGATGTTGGAGAATTGATGGCATTGGGTTACAGTATATATCCACTTGATATCAGCGGAGAAACAGAATGCAGTTGTGAAAAATAATTCATGGTACTGGTCAATAGTGAGGGAGCCCAGTGGTCAAGCTGTCAGGTGAAACTTGTTTGCCCAAAACCAGAAATAGAAAGTGAAGAAACGGACCGCACGGTTTGGATCGTACATGCAATAGCACTACATTCCATCCCAATTTCTCACGCTATCCCTAGTGCATGTACCACACAACAAATCTATGCTCTGATGATGCTTCCAGCTTCCAAAGTGGTACTTGCAATATTTCATATATGCACTCGGCCCACCCAAGCATTCACAATCGACCGAGCTCCAGCTCAAAGGTACCAGGGTATGCAAAGATTGAGTGAGAATAGACACTTAGATGCAACATCATACCAGCTGAAAGTAACTAGATTTTTCCAAATGGGAGTTAGGTGCCCCCTGGAGCATCCCCCTGGCAACCATTAACAGAATATGATATTTTTGTCTCATCATATTCATTCCATCTCACCCCTGTTTATCATCTCTGCAAACATACAGCTTCACCTGCCTGCCTGCCATTTGAATCATCACAGCTCCACCTGGACCAAAGCCCCAATTCTATCCACCATTCGGTAAATGCTTTTCCGCACTTGATCATGTCTGCAGGTGAACTGACTGTATCTGCATATACACAATTCACTCTAAGACTATCACTATGTGCATTCAGCTTGAGATTACATATGGCGGCCATACAGTACTGCATAAGTTTGATCACTACAGGTTCCTAATTTTGAGCAACAGAAACTTCCCAAGGGGTGCCTCTCGGATTCTGATGCTGTCCCACAACACAGAATGCGACTGTGCCCAGCACAATCATGCCCGCAGAGGGATCCTCAATCAGCAATTCGTGCAGATTGATAGAGAGGCCAATTGAACCCTAACTAACATGATTCATTCTGGTTTGCCTATTACATCTCTCATATGTTGAACTGAGCCTGCAGACATTGTGCTACTCATGTGTGAACATGTTGAGTCATTGGTGACTGAGCCGGCAACACAAACACCTGTCTTTACATTGCGACTAGAGCGAAAATGATAGAGTCAATCATTCGAGTGTAGCTACTGTTATGGCAGGGTATGGGACACATTCCTGGACCATTGAAGGCAGAGATTTTCTTGGGCAATATTGATGCCAATGCGGAATTTGATGCACTGGTATCCCAACAGTAAGAACACTGGTAGCTCGCACATATCCAAACCAATTTGTGTAGTTGGTCGGCTATGATCATAGGTATTATAGCAGATATTAGTAGCTCAGGTGCTCCTCAATTTCAGTGGATTTGAACAGATTGTCCTCTTTGATGTGATCCACTGTTTTAATTTCAGTTTTCTATCGGAAAAAGAGGTTCTCCAGGTGCACCTGAGCTTTATTCGGACCTCTTCTGCTCAAATAACAATAGCTACATTTTCAACACCTATGGCCTCACAACGTCCTGACCTTACTACTTTTCACAAGAGAGATTTCAAGTATTCAGCAAGGAGGGCCAGTGACAACAGTTCTCTACTTATTCCCAGACAAGTAAGGCCAGATGAATCCCTAATATGGTTCAAGCAAATTTTCAGGGCCACTGGAAGGAACTACACAATGTCGAAGAAGACGATGATGAATACTGAGTGCATGACAACTATATCACCACCGGTTTGGACTTGGATCATGAAGACCTACTGTCAACTCATGAACACAATAGATGCTGTCGCAATACAATTTCAAACGGCCTGAAATGGGCTTGCTCAGATACTGTCAAAGACTCAGGGCTGGCTGTCGATGGTTGAGGACTTGGGGTCCTAAGGGTTATAAAATCCGAAAGCTGGAGGGCTCAAGAATCAAGATTAGCCTGTAGTTATGGAAACGAAGACTGTATGCAAGAGACTCGATCCAGAATCACCGAATGTGAAAGAAGTGAAAGCTGAAGCTAATTGATTGTGTTATAGAAGAGAGAATGAGTGAAGAAAGAAACTTATCCCCCATCAAACGCCCAGTTTATATACAGTGAGTAGTTTGTTCTATAATACCTCCAAACTCCTGCTTGCTTTGTACATCTCATTTGCACAATTGCCTCCTTTCCCTTTCGAAACTTGAGTTCGTGGTTGAGCCTACGTTCGAAACCTGATTTCATTCTGGTTGTACTGAAATCTCTGTTCAAAACCTGATTTCATTGGGATTGTGATGTCGCTGCCCTTTGAAACCTAATTTTTTTCTCATTGTACTTAATCTTTAATATTAATTACCAATCATCACCTGACCATCAATTGTCACTGGGCACAACCGTGACAGCAGCTCCCCCTCTTGAACACCAAATAGTGATGACGTTCATGACCCAGGCTTGCCTGGTTGTTCAGTGTCAAAATTGTCGATAGCCTTGAGTCCATCTACATTGGGTGTGGGCTCCCAGCTGAACTTGTTGTAGCCCCTCCATTTCACCCAATATAGCAGCTGCCTCTATAACAGCCTGGAATTGTCCATCCTCTCAACTCCGTACTCCTTTCTCCGTCCACTATTATTGGCAGTGGTGGTTCTTGCTTTTCATTTGGGAGAAGATCCTGAGCGGCCTTCGCCAATCTGGATATCAGTTGAACGTATTAATTATGTAGTTGACTTGGTAGCTTAACTCTATAAGCCTATGGACTGACAATCTCCGTAATTTCAATTGTTCCAATACGTTTGCTCTCCAGTCACTTACAGGGTTGGGCGGTTGAAATATTGCATATGTCAAGTGATACCTTATTGCTAACTTCCAATGGTATAGCAACCGTTCAAGATTTGTTGGCCTGTTTGAACTGTATGGCCTGGGTTCATTGCATTTCTGCTCTGAGTTCACTGAAGATTTGCTGCATCATTTATGCCATCTGCTGGACGTTTACCTTGGGATTGTCATTCGGGTTCTTATCTGGATGTCGGCCAAAGGTCATGTGCAGATAGAAACCATAGTTGCCAAAAAATGCGAACCAATTGGTCTTCTCTGAGGTATGATTGTTAGTTGGAAACTCTGCCAATGGTAGCCACCTGACCCAATCATCCTGGTGATAGTTGACACAGTTCTGGAGGTACTGTTCTTTTACCATTTTGACTCTTGCAGTTTGGCTGTTGGTCTGTAGATGGCATGCAGTTGACAGTCTTTGTTTGATTCCCAATCTTTCGCAGATGTATTTCCATAATTCCAAGGGAAATTACAGCCCTCAATCAGACACTATTGTTGTGGGCAGTCCATGCAGTCTCAATACTTCTTTGATGTATATTTCTCCCAGCTTCTTTCCATCTACTTCATCAGTACAGTATACCAGGTGTTGCATCTGTGTTAGATGATCCACCACTACCCATACTCCGTTGAACCCTTCATCTTCTGGTTGTCCGACTACGAAGTCCATGCTCAAATTCTTCAATGGTTGCTCCAGTATTTGAAGTGGCCGTATCATGCCATGAGTCTTTCCGTGGGTTGCCATGCTCCGCTGGCAAGTGTGGCAATTTTGTCGATTGAAGTCTGCGTCCTGCCTCTTGAGGTTCCATAAATGGCTTTGTCTTAGCAAGTCGTGAGTGTTTGCTTGTCCTGTGTGTCCTGCAACCGCAGAATCATGGTATTCCTAAATCCACTTGAGCTCGTCCATATCTGTTGATAGACTGCATGTTTGAGAGATATCCAGCAACTAATCCGTATGCTTAGATATCGCTTCGCTACTGTCATACGTGCAAAGTGGACACAGGTTTTTCATCCAGTTCCATAACTTTTTGAAGCTTACAAAGTCGTGATCAAGGTTGACTGTTCCTGCGAACGCCACGTTTAACTATTTACGTATCTTTTCGTCAAGGTTTGCCACTTTTAGCACAATTTGCTAAGTTTTTTCTGCCCCGACCTTCAGAGGAATGTCTCTCGGCATTCTTGTAAGTGCATCACACCTTTGACCTTGCTTTCCTGGCAGGTGAACTATCTTGAATTTGAACCTTGACAAACATTGAGACCATCTGGTGTGCTTTTGATTTAACAGTTTCAATATCAGGAAGTACTCCAGATTCTTGTGATCAGTAAGGATCTGAATGAGATGTGCTGAACCTTTGCACATGGATCACCATTGTTCCAGGCTTTTAACTATCGTGTCTGATTCTTTGTCGTAGATTTCATCATTTGCATTGGTGGGTGAGTGTTTTTTGGAGACGAAGGCCACTCGGTGTAACACTCTTTGGTCATCTTATTGAGACAGGAATCCTGCAGTTATGTAACTTGAGGCGTTGGTTTTGAGGACAATCTCTTGTTGATATTCGGAATGGGCTAGCACTGGTGACATTGTAATCGCCCTTTTAAGTTCTGTAAATGCCCTTTTTCGATTTGGTTCCCAGCAGAAAGATACCAACATTTTTGTGAGTTTTGTTGATGGTTGCCCTACCTTGCGATAATTCCGTATGAACTGTCAGTACGATTCAGCAAAGCCTAGCAAGACTTAGACTGCCTTGAGTTTCCACACTGCTTCCCTCGTTTTGACTTCTTCCTGATGAAGCTCGCATTGCTCTGCGTTCAGGAAGAGGCCGGTTTGCTTGAGTGATATCCTTATGGAACAGACCTGCTCTTCATGTTCTATTTAATTATCGCTATAAATCAGGATGTCATCCAAAACAGCCCTGCAGAATATGTCCAATAAGGGGTGTAGCGTATTATTGATAAATTTTTGAAATGATGCTGGCATATTGGTAAGTCCAAAGGGCATAACGGTGGATTCAAAAAGTCCATATTGAGTTGTGAAAGCCATGTTCCATTTGTCTGCTTCCGCGATTTTAAAAATATTATATGCGTCCCAGACATCCAACCTGGTATCATAACAGGCTTTGGGGAGTCTTAACATGGTTTCTTGAATTAGTGGAAGAGGGTACTGGTGTTTTATTGTTTCTTCATTTAACTCCTGTTAGTTGATACAGAGTCTCAGACCTCCTCCTCGGTTCAGAGCCAAAAGGTACTGGGGCTCCGCAAGGCAATTAAGATGATCGGATGAATCCCTTCAACAAGTTTTTCTCCATCCATTCCTTGAGAACTTGCAACTCATTTTGTCACAGGCAGTAAATAGGTCCAAATGGTGGTGTAAAGCCTGCCTGAAACTTAAACTTGTAATTGTAGTGTCGGTGCACTGGTAGCATTTCAGCAATTACCATGCTGAACTGGGGTAGAAACTCATGGTAATCCTTGGGGATAACTTCTTGGAGTGATTTTCTTGTAGATCCTTGATTTCTAAGGCCTTATCAATTTTGTACAGTTTGATGGTGTAACCCTGGGGTTTCTTCCTTCTTATGCTTCACACGAAGAGTGATGCTGCAACTGCGCAGATGTCTCATTTCGGTCTTTTTGAATCTGTTGCTGTCATTTCCATGTGATTGCCCTATATCCATATGCACAAATGATGTTGGCAATGCCATTGACAGTAGCTGCTTTCGAAGCCGATCCTTTGGGCTTGGAATTTAACAGTTACATTGTGAAGATGTAACCATGGCAATCGTCGTACAATCAAATAATGCCCCAACTTTGATATGAACACTGGTAGTTGTTTCTGATGTGTGTGTATTCCTATGTGTAACTTGGCCATGGTTGTCATGTTTCCTGATTCAATGGGCTTTCCATCGATAACCTCTAACTCTTCTGACTATTGTAATTCCTTCTTCTGAAATTGGAGATGGCAAACAAAATCTTTATCGAAACATGCTATTCCCCTGGCTCTGCTGTCAATTACAGTGTATGTATCCATTGACCTGTCTTCAATTTTCAGCGAACATTTCACAACAAGATGCAATCTTTCTATTGCAGACTCCTCAACTTCTGCGCTACTAATCGAAAACTGTGAAATTCCAAAATGTGACCATGCAACTGTGACAAAGGAGATTCGATCCCAACATAATCGCCATTCTTATTGCATTGGCTTAAACTTTTTCTGACTCGACTTCCTGCTCCACTTCATTTCCTGAATCCCTAAATGGTGTTACATTGACCTGTCCTGATGGTGCTTTCAACTTGCTTGGGCACGATACCATGAAGTGTCTGCTATCACCACACGAGATACACAGTCCTCCTTCCCTTCACCGCATGCTTTCTTCTAGAGTAATATGCTTCCCTTTGACTACCAAGAGATTCATTGGGGAGGGGCCATGATATCTTGCCACAGTTCCTGCAGGTGCTGTCTCTTGTGTTAATGGGGTGGATTGGCTGTTGTTCGGGATTGCAGACTGCTCAAATCCCACTGAGCATCATCCTGATTGTTTTCCAGGAGCTCGAGCGCGGATCTGTGAATCTCTCCTTGAACAGAGTTCGCCCCATTCTTTAAGGCATTCCGGAATGTTGCAATGTTGTAGTGAATCTTTCAATTCTTCAGATATACCCTGTCTTAGCATGTTTACTAGGGCTGCTTTGTTCCTTTCAACATTCGGCACCCATCGTTGAATTTCTGTATAATACTGAGAGAAGTCTCGGCCTGTTTATCCAAGGTTGAGGAGTTCTCAATTGGCAGTAGCTCATATGTCTCGATCACCGCATACAAGCTGTAATAGGTCCAACAATTTCTCGAATGATATGAGGTTGAGATTACAAGTAATCTTTCTGATGTATGGCTGGATCTCATTGATTGCCACGCCTTCCAGTCGGTTTGCTGCGTATGGCATTGTGAATTGCTGATCAAAAAATCATGTTGGTTCATCGGCAATTTCCATTTCTAATTGTAATATCCATTCTCGGAGTGCTGTTCTATCTGTTACTTGAAATGGGAGAATTTTGCTGCCTTCATGTCCCTATTTCCACCACCATTTCAACCATTCTCTGCAAGCATGAGCACTCTTCTGACCTGATCCTCATATGTGTATCTTTCTTCTCCACTAATCCTTAACTGTTCCTCTATTTCCTCTCATTCCTGTCTGAGATTTGCTGACCCTTCTGGTGCTGTGGTTGCGAGTCATTGTTCTAGATTGGTGATTATTGTTTGCCAGTCTCTGTGTATACAGACAGCTGCTCTTGCTTCCAAGTCCTTCACTTTGTATTATGTTAATGCCCGCTCTTGGTCTGCGTTCTTCTTGCTTGCTAGAAAGTTTTTTCCTCCTGCTATTAACACCGCAATTCTTTCTGCCTGTGTCATGATTTGGTTGTTCAGTAGATTGACCTGATTTGCGATGTTGGAGGAAGGTGCTCCTGCTAGGTGAGCGATGTAGTCCTTCATTTCGTTGGCTACTTTCAGAGTATTTTGTTGATTCAGGATTGTGATGTCTGTAATGATCATTTGGGACATGACTTCTTGGTCGACCCTTGGGATTTGGATATGTCGTAGGCGATTGTTCTGGCTGCTGCTTGATATAATCGTTTGGATTTTCGAAAGGTGACTGATGTAAATAGTTATTGATATTGAATCTTAGCCCAGGGAGTAAACTTATCTCTTCAAGGCAATCATTGCAAATGTGTTCCCACTGGCCATTGATTTTTCAATATATCCAGCAGTCATCGTTGCAAGAACTATCACACTGGCAGCAAAACTCAGAATTCCAGCACATTAACGCCTGGTGGTGAATTGCTGTGAAGCTTCTTTTGCGAGGAAAAAAACCTATTTGCTTGTGGTTTTGCAATGTAGCAAGGCAAGAGGGGTTCGAGGCCGATAATCCAAAGTGAACAAAGTATGCAGTGTTGTTTGTCAATGCAATCAAAAAAAGTATTGAATGTCTCTATACTGCAGTTGCAGATAGGTGGTAGGACCCAATCCGGAATTGGTCCGCAGTTGCAGTGAATGGTTGGGTTTGGGTAATTGAGGCCTAGGTCCCCTTCTTCTTCTGAACCGTATCCAAGATCGCCACAGTCACAGGTGGTTTTGTCCTTGCTCATGTATTTAAATTGGCAGTGGTTGCCAAAAATATCAGGATTCATTGGTCTTCGAAACGTCCATGAACAAGAAGATCACACGTGTCTGCAGTAGGATTTGATGACTAATCCATTTTCGAAATTGGTTGCTGATTTTGAAACTTTGCAGAACATGTTGCATGTATGGTGACAGAAATCGCAGCCTAAACAATGAGGATTACCACACATAAAACAAGAATATATCCGGTAGAATTCATGGTAGACTGGTTCTTCTGTCAATGATTCAGGGCTGGGTATCGATGGTTCAGGACTTGGTGTTGGAAGGGTTATACAATCCGAAACCTGGACGGCTCAAGCATGAAGAACAGCCAGTAGCTAATAAAATGAAGACTGTACGCAAGAGATTTATTCCAGAATCACCAAGTGTAAAAGAAGTGAAAGCCAAAGCTAATTGATTGTTTCATGGATGAGAAAACAAGTGAAAAAAGAAACTTATCATCCACCAAACACTTGGTTCATATACAGTATTTGTCTTGTTCAATAATACCTCTGAAATTCTGCTTTCTTTGTATTTCGCTTTTGCACGAATCCATCATTTCGTATTCAAAATCTAACTTCATGGTTTTGACTTCGTTTGAAACAAGATTTCATTCTCATCATGCTTTAGTCTGAGTTCGAAACTTGAATGCATTCATGTTGTGCCTCAGCCTTTGTTCGAAACCTGATGGTATTTAAATCGTCCTTTAGCTTTTATATCAATCACCGATCATTACCCCAACATTGATCATCACTCTGTACAACTGTAACAGATACCATCAAGGCAACTGATGGGCTCCAAAGAATGTAATCCAAATCAAACCTTGGGAGCACCAATGGAGACAGTTCTTGGTTGTCAACACGCTCACAATCCCATCAAGGTACAGTGCTCGATTTCCTCGCCAAGATATAATGTTCCTCATTCCAGTGAACCATGCAAAATGGTGGCCTGCATGGAGTTTGGATGCCTCTGCCGCCACTGCACCTATTGATGATGCGTCGGGGACAAAAAGCAACAAGAATAGCACGTTGCCGTTCCATAACACAGCAGCTTTCGATTGAGCAAAGGACTTCTTGACATCTGGTCTGAATACTGAAAATCCTTGGCCAGCCTCTCAAGAGAATACATTGGACATTAGCGATCTGGCATGGGATAAAGCCCTTGACACCATGACCTCAAGCAAAGAGCTGTTGATGCACTCAACGATATGCAACACATGTAGGGGGGCCCATGCGGACCCAGTGAGCCCATCAATACTCTGACATGTGCAATTGTGAGTTTTTGAAGTATTCTCCAGGGTTCAATATTTGATATTATTTATTCTCAATGCAATACAGTTGGGGGGAATAATCAGTGGTATGCCAGGTCAACTAGTTGCTACAGCAAGGCTTATGGTGACTTCATTGTACTTGTTGAACATTGAAGAAAAGCTTATATGTCTGCAGCAGGTTGCCAATTTGTTCAATGGTAACTCTTGGATTGGGAAATTGTGTGATCTGCCAAATGGTAACAAGGCAGTCCGGTGGTTTGCGTATGCGAGCCCGCCACGCCGATCTTTGCTCACTTCTTTGCTTCCAATATCTTCCTTGGCAGATGAGACCATTGCACCAAATTTTGGAATCAGCAATCAACTTTCCAAATGATTTGCTTGGCTGCAACCGCACTCAAGTGTGCCTTGAGAGACTATGCGAAAGGAACAAACAGCGAACCCTATCAGGACTTCTGCAGGGAGATATCAAGCCATCAGTGTGCCCCCTCGATTCTATTGATTATGGCTATTGATGTTTGATATAGCCTTCCATTGCAGATGCCAGAGACACTGGAATCCATTGCTGCTGGGTGCCAGGCAGCCATCAATGATCATATAGGCAGCTATATGGATATAAGAGTTGCAAGCTCTGCTGAGCACTCGACCGGTTATGTAGTACCAGATGCAGCTGGGGCAGAAATGGGGGATCTGGATGATATGTTAAGGTGAGATTCTGTTTCTTGGGGTTGTGTTTCATTTGGCAAGGTAGTGTCCAGGTGCTGCAGGGGCACAGTGTGAATATATGTCATTTTAGTTGATAGTGGCAGGCTGCAGTATATGACTGCTAGAGATGAATACAATGCTACAGGCACATCTGAAATTTGATGACACACCATAATTCCGTCTGGAAATGAAGCAATAGATCCAGGTGCTCCTGAGTGAACCTAGAATGTACCAGAGTTTCACAGAGAGCTCAGCAGTGGCCATTGATGACTTTGCTGTGCATTTGAAATCTCCCAGAGCACACTTAGAGGCATCAGATGTGGCTACAGTATTGACTATTGCGATACAAGAATCCCCCAGAGCTCCCATATATACATCAGAAGTGGCTAAGGAGTACACTATTGTGATATAGCAATTTCCTGGAGCAGCTTCAAGTCTTCCGGGGGAACAAGGGAGTGCACAGAGGCTACATTTGCCAGTCCTGGAGGACTCCCAGAGGGTCTGCAGAGTACATTATTGAAAATCAACGTCTGCAATCTCTGGAGGATTCCCAGGCTTCCGTAACCGGACAATTGATTTTGCTGATGTATGGCTATGTTTTTGGGGCAACAACCATGTTACACTTTGTCCTCAGATAGTTAAATCACTTAACAAACATGTCTACATCAAGCTACTTGAATATCTCCTTCTACCAGTCATTTATCACATTCCCAACACCATTGGTGATTCAATCTTTCAACAAGATAATGGATCTGTACACAAAACTGCTATAATTCTTGAATTTCTTGATGCACACAATATTCAAGTTGAAGACTGGCCAGCTTATTCACCAGATCTCAAACCTATTGAACATGATTGGGTAGAGTTAACATGGTGACTCCAAAAAAAGAATCCAAATATTGCAAATACAAAGAGAGAACTGGATGATGTTTGTTTGAAGCTGACTGCAGTTCTGCATCAGATCTGGGACGAAATATCTGCAGCGTACTTTGAACAGCTATTGAACAGTATTTCTGACCGTGTTGCAGCTGTAATTGATGCCAAGGAATCGTGTACCAGGTACTAGAGCATGCATGTCATTTTCATTATTTTTTATTTCTTACTGGAATATCATTATAACTATTTTAACACATTGTAGCTTTAGTTGGGTAACTGTAGAAGTTATGGTTGTGGAGTAGTAGACAATGGGTATCTTGTGGATAGAGTTCGTGAGGGGGTGTGTGGACACAATCACCATGACTTCTACTTTGTCACTGTATATGAAGACTAGTATTAGCAACTGTTCAAAATTACGGGTCCGGGTTGGTTTCAGTTCTGAACCGCCAAGGAACTGAACTGTCCAATTCTAGGCAGTTAAAAACCGGAACTGAATCGTAACCCACCGGATTTCTGCGGGTTTCTTCTCTAAAACTATCGCTTCAATTAAGTATTTGAGTTCTCATTGGATCGCGACATGTTCTATATGTAGATTATTCAGCTTTTGACACTCTTTCACCTCCCGCTCACCGATTTGCGATACAATTAGTATTCGTTGAGTTGCTGCCAAAAACAGTCGATTTTTGCCGCATTTTCGGCTTTATTTCACAGCAACTCTACGAATACTAATCGTATCGCAAAATCGGAGAGCGGCAGGTGAAAGAGCGTCAAAAACTGCATTATCTATGTATATCACATGTCACGATCCAATCAGAACTCGAATACTTTATTTGAGCAGAAATGCTGCGTTCATTGGGGCGGATGAAAAATGGAGTTCTGCTGCAGGTAAAACCTGCCAAAACGCGGCGGGTTACAGTTTGGTTCCGGGTTTTGACTGGCTGTGATTGGACGGTTTGGTTCGTTGGCCGTTCTAGAACCGCCCTGTGGCCCCAGGTCAGGTTCCGAACCAGACCGTGGCCGGGTAGCCCGGACTCATTGCTAACACTAATGAAGACCATACAAGTATACAACAATATGTCAATTATTGGCTCCCAACTTATTTCTCTTCTTCACCTGCTCCCCCCAGTCTTGCTCCTCTTGCTGTACTGACTTCCTTTGAACGCTTTCAGATCAATTCCAAGTCTGTTGTGGGTATATTGAATTCATTTTTCATGCCAAATATATCAAAATGGTGCAAGGAAACTATGGTATATCCATTATTGACTGAACATGTATCTTTAATTCTCTTCCATTCATGCGTTTATCTCCTCCTGCACCAGTGCTGATCCACTTTGAATTTCTTCAGATTGACTGAAATATAGTTGTGGTCATGCTCAATGGATTTTTCAGGCCAAGTATATAAAGATGGTGCAAGCATGCTGAGTACATTGATAATAAGATTTCAATTGGCTTGTCAACTTCCACTGCTCCTCTGCATTTGGTACAGTGGCATATATATGAGCATCAGTGATCAAATAATTCTCGATGAAAAACAATCAGCATTACTTTGCAAAGACAATTGGTCTACGCATCGCGATAATGACAAACAGGTTTTTGAGTGAGCAAATACATGTGGAGGGAAAGGAAACAGATTATGAATAATTGCTGAAGATAATGGGAAGACAGTAAGGGTAGAACCACTCCCATGAGGAAGGCACATGATTCTGAAATATACAAAGTTGAGTGAAAAATAGATATATATTGAATGAGTGGGTATATGTGATGACAGTCATATTTATTGTATATAAGAAGAAGGATTTAGCAGAAGATTGATTTGCTCTTCACTCGTTCTCTAGCCTACAAAGCACGGAATAGCTTCCGTACCAACAGCTGTTCACTCCCGTGATTCCGGATATCAAGACCCTTGAGTTGATTGCATAGTTGCAATCCTGAATATTGGTTGGGTCATTGTAACCCCCAGAACTCTGATCCTTGAATGAGAGACAGGCAAGCAAGTATACAATCAATTTTACTGGTTATATTCCCAGTATATATATCAATATCCTTACTGTTCTGGCTGCCACCACTGTCACTGCCCCTGTAACATATCTGGCGAAGTGTTTAGATCAGGAAGCAAGTTCAAAACCAATTCGTTGTCCTGTTTTATTGGGGACACATCTGTTTCCCTTGCTTTTGGACCTTTCAATGATGCACAAATCCAGATATCGTTGGCCATCAGCCCCATTTTTAAAAAATACATAAATGTCGGTAAGACAATCTGTGACTCTATATAATACCTTGATTACTCAAAAACCGATAGGGATTTGGACATGATTACCCAAACCCAACCATCCACTGTAATTGTGTGAAAATTCAAGATTGGTCAATATCTCAAATCAGACACTATAGAATCAAAGAATTCGATACATATTTGATTGCATTGAAGAATACAGTTGCGTTCTCTGTTCACTCTTGATCATTGGCCTCGAGTCTCACTTGGCCTGATATCTGCCGGGCCATTAAAACTTACCTGCTAATCTGCACAAATATACTTTCCCCAGACAGACCTCCAGGCAAATATATATGCAACCAAAGAGTGCTATTCACTTGACAAATATTTTCATTATAAATACTGCTTAGCCTAATACTTCTACCATCAGAAAGATATGAAATGATTCACCAGCAAATGTCAATGTATGGGGACCCCAGCTGCTGTTGCTGGTGTGATATCCTCTGTGCCAATGATTACTGGAAATATTGGGATGTCAACATCCAGTCGAAACATATTTATTATGATTGTTTGGAAATAGTATAAACACTTCCTGGTCTAGAGTTCAATATCAACAACCATCTACATCAATCATCTTTCTTGAACACAAATAAACTTGTCAGGCAGCAGCCAGAATGGTGGCCCACACAATATTCAAATATCTACAATATTCCAAAAATTTATATTTTGAATGATTATGACAGATTTTGCAACCCTCAATCAACATGGTGCTGTGAAAGCAGTGAACAAAATTCAACAATACATTGTACGAATGGCTGGAGCACTTCCACCCAATATCAAAAATCTGGTGGGCTGACTAATCAACCAAAATATGGTAGCAGTAGAAAAAATCTCATCTTGGATAACAGAAGGAAAAAATATTCTAACAAACAAGGATATACTGACAAACAACAGGTGTTAACAAAAACCCAGGTCAAGGTCTTGGAAGTGAAAGTGTGGGCCTGCAAACATAGAGATTTACAGATCAAGATTATGGATCTAGAATAATGATTGTCAAACAGAGCACCAATGGACTTGGAGAAACTCGCACAAAAACTAGCAGACTTGGAAACACAGTAAAGTATAATATGGGTGGAATCAAACAAATATCAGAATCAGGTTAAAAAAGTACTTGCACTTACAGGAAATATTGGTAATTGGGAAGAAACAGCTGCTGGACCTGGCGGCCAGAATGGAAGCAATATTCTTCAATTTTCAGGAACAGACAGGAAAGCATACCCAGGATGGAATTTGATGTTGGCTTAAAAGTGGAAAGATAAACAACACTGGTTGTGTGATGAAAGAACCAAAATGAGATATGTAGTGAATAAACTCAAAAGAGTAGCCCTCTACTAACTATATCCATACTTTGATAAAGTAACAGGCAATACCAAGACTGACAGCTATCAAATTTTGCGGAATGTGATACAGCTGCCCTGCAGACATCATCAGATTCAAGCCATTGTGGAAAGGGAATTTGAGGAAATACATTAAAAGAATGGAGAGTTGTTTTTGTACAATGCAAGATTGTAAAAGTAGGAACTGGGTGTCAGCTGGAATGATACAGCCACACAAAATGGCGATTAGATGAGGCCAAGCTGATAAGTTTAATGACTATCTGTAATATATAGTGATACCAGAGGACCTGCATAAACAGGTTTAACAATGTTTGAAATGACATATGCAGATCGGAGCCCATGTGACCAAAAGATGTTTGGGATGATGGCCAGCCAGATCTAACAAACCCAATACAACAAAAGACACCATATCGGTCCCAGAGGCAGCCACAGTGGAAACGTTTTCAGGATTCAATGGCCCTGCTCCCATGGACCATTTGGCGGTCAATGGCAGTAAGGTCTTACTGCCAGAACTGAAGTGTCAAAAGAATGCAGGACAATGCATGTATTGAGGAAATGCAAGGCATTTTGCTGCAAATTGCCAGAGGAAGTCAAAAGTAGCATTGGAAGAGTTTGAAATCAATCCATTCAAGGCAAATCAGGATTTGATGACAGAAGAAAAAAAAAAGTGGAGTTAGGAAATGTTTAAACCAGTGGAATAATGAAAGCCATTGCACTGGGTATGAATTCTTATTGTCAACAAGTGTTATGTCTGGATTTGAAATTTGACAGTTTTCAATCAATCAAATGGAAATAAAATATTTTTTGATGGAAAACAAGTACCTTGTTGTGAGATGTTCACTTGGAATAGGAGACAAATCAATTCACGCCCATGCCTTGATCAACTATACAGCCACAGAAATGGCATTTGTAGATACAAATTCTGTTTGCCAGCATCAGTTGAAGGAAAAGTAACTACAGAAGCTATGAGAATTAGAAGTAATGGATACAAACACTATCAAATCAGGAACTATAACAATCATGGCAAAACTCATCCTAGCAATATATGGACATCAGGAACAATGATCAGCTTTCATCACAAAATTAGCACATTATCCCATAGTTTCAGGACTTACAAGGCAAAAAACCTATCTATGTTATGGGCCTAAGTATGTCCCCAACTCACCCAACACACCCAATGCGACTGGGCCCATATGTAGGTGGCCACCATCAGTACACTTCCTAACCACGCACCTACTTCTTACAACAATTTTTGCTATTGGCCACAGCTTTGCACATCAGAGGGTTATTTATTAGTTTATTACCAGGATTTAATATGTTTCTTTTAAATTGTTTATATTGCTCTATATACCGATAGCCCCTTTCATATTGCTCCAGCACCTGAAATATGCAATTGATCATATACAGCCAATACAGTACAAGCAGGAGGATCAGAACACGCAGTTCCATTGCATTCGCTGGTGGGGCAACTGCAGGAATTGTGTGACCAATGCTTAGAGTACCCAAGCAAGATCAATACACCGCAACAAATCGAATAGAGCTATTCCTATGTGATTCACACAATAACTGTAATTGTCAGAACTAAACTGATTCTGACGAAGGATGAAAAATAGAACAAGTACTCTTCGTGTTGCTTGTAGGGCATCTGCGGAGGTCATGTGACTGATCGCTGAAGTACCCAAGCTGGATCAGCTCAATTCAACAAATCGAATACAGCTATTCATGTGCGATTCCGACAAGTACTGAAATAATCAGAACTGATCATATATTAGAAAAGGTGGAGCAGGTGGGGCAGCAAGAGGAGTACCCTTTGGTTTGTGGGGCAACTGTAGAAGTTATGTGACTGATGCTTAGCATACCCAAGCAAACTTTCCTCAACGTGGCGAATCAGATGCAGCTATTTATTCTTGATTCAGAGAAGAACGGCAATAGTCAAAAAAAATCCAATACTGAAGAAGGTGGAGCAGGTGGAGCAAGAGGAGGTGTACACATTCGCTTGTGGGGCAACTGTAGGCATTGTGTGACTGATAATTGGGGTACCTGAGCTGGTTCAACTCAACGCGACAAATTGAATGCAGCTATTCATGCTTCATTCAAAGAATAACTGGAATAATCAGCACCGATCAAATATAGCAGAAGCAGGAGTAGGTAGAGTCGGAGGAGATGTACTATTGCACTTGGGGGCAACTGTATGAGTTGTGCAACCAATATCTGGTGTACCTGAATTGAATCAACTGAACACAACGAATCAAATAGAGCTATTCACATTTGATTTCGAGGAGAACTACAATAGTTAGAACGAATCAAGTACAGGAACAAAAGGAACAGAACATACAGAAAGAGGAGTGCCATGCTCTTTGCTTGTGGGGCAACTATTGAAGTTGTGCAACTGATGAGCTGAGTTGACTCGATGTGATGAATTGAATCATGCAATTCATGAGCTATTCGCAAATTAACTGCGATTGTCGCAACTGATCAAATACAACAGAAGTCAAAGGAGAAGGGGGGGGATGACCAGTTATTTCACTTGTTCGGCAACTGTGGATGTTGAATGACTGATGGTGGATATTCCAGGGACTTAGAGAAAATCAAATTGAGAGAAAACGGTTATGGCAATTTGCAGCAATGTCATTAGTTGACTAATAGTTGATTATACAACCATATAGGTTGTACTGACAACCAGGTAAATCGTTTTTTGAAAAGTTATTTCCATCACTCCCACCATTGCAGGGGTTCTTCTCAACGCACCCCATTTATCTAATACAATAGCCACTGACGTAGGTATATAGGGGAATCCACACAAGTCATAATTGGACATCTGTGCCATAGCAGTAACACCTATCATATGAAGAAACAAGAAGGAAAAACTCAGAATATATGGGGTAACCTTATATGAAATCAAGATCACCCTTGAGTTTAAAGACCTGCGAAAAACACCCTGGCAATTGTTGATACCAAAAGAATATTATGAGTTCCTCCCTCTATTCAATAAACTGATTGCTGAAAAACTATCACCTCATAGACCATATGATGACAAGATCAAACTTCAAGAAGGATTTCTACCATGAATTGGTTCAATCTACAATTTATTACAAGAAGAACTACAGATTTTGAAAGACACAATAGATATGAACCTTTCAAAAGCATTCATTTAATCATTGTCATTACCATGCAATGCCCCTGTACCGTTTGAACCAAAACCAAATGGAGGCCTAAAAGTAGGTGTGGATTATTGAGGCCTGAATGATGGAATAATAAAGAACTATTATTCATTATTATTGATTCAGAAAATATTCTTCAACTCTTGCAGGTACCTATCTATACCAAGTTTGATATTGGGAATAGTTTTAGCAACAATTCCAATCTGGGGACTCCAGTCTAGATTAGAGTTGAAACCAAACCCTGTCAAAAGTGACTGTGCAGGAAGCCAGTTAGATGGAACCGATACGAGTGGCTCGGATTGACTCCACAATTTGGAATTACCAAAAATCACAGGTTATTCAATGGGTCAAAAAGTGGATCCATAATCTACTGCAGGCAATATTTGGAATGCTGTATATAATAAAGTAAGGGATGCAAATGTATTGTTTTGACAGTCACAAACTGTATTTCAGCAATATTCAATATCGGATCAACACTTTGAAAAATTTATTTTGCATGATTATAGTTCAGTTTTATTACTGAATGCCTAACGGGCAATCCTTTCATGTTCAAGCTCATGCTGTAGTAATTCCAAATATGGTGTGGTCATTGTTAATTCCTACCCAAATTATTCCAATTGACCATATATATATTGGTTATTCTATTATTGGCAACCTTTTGTATACAATGATATTATTAAATGTATAATTACTATGTAACTGAACATCAATATTGTTTAAACCACATTCCAATATATCAAGCTTGAGTATACCACTATAAAAAATTTAAAATATTATACAGGTAGAAATAAACAAACAGTATTTATATTGTTAGTGGTTGTGGTTGTGATATTATTTTCAGTGACAGTCATACTACAATTGATTATATATAATAGTATGATTCAATACCATATTTTCTTGGAGATACAGCTAATACAAATTCATCATAGTAAATACGAGGTTAATAATGTGTCGGGGATGCAGGCAAGATGTGTACTGGAAATACATTTTGAATTTGGTCGATGCCAATAAATGTATGTCATCAATATATATATTATTCAATTTATGTATCAATGATTTATACCCGAATAGTGCAAAACTACTTGTTTGAATTATGACTTAAAGATTATATGTATTAGGAATAACATTTCAGTTTGCAATATTATTTCAGTATATAATCACATTCCACATAATAATGACATTGGCTATATTGACCAACTCTATCCGCCCATGGTCATGGTTAGTATTGGCAGAAAACCACTTTGGTTTGTAAAAATTTACAAACTGGTTTGATTCTGACGAATTGAATCAGGATTAGGGTATATCAATACTGTCACAAATTGAACTGAGAATTGTTTGAACCATTATTGTTCGTGGTTTGCCATGAACTATTGTTCAAATGTTTCGATAATGAAAACTTGTGTGCAAAATTTACACTCAGTATTGTTATTGCTCATAGAAGCTTTCATGTACATGTATGAGTTTCAACTTTCTCATCCAGGTGTAAGCAGTGAGCACTTCTAATTGGCCAAAGGCCAGCCCAGATCAACCATCTCCAGCCAGCCCCGGGTCAATCGCGTCCAGCAAGTTGAGAGCCAGCCCAGTTTATCCATCTCCCACCAGCCCTGCATTGATTGTGTTCAACCAGCCCACAGCCCATCCAGCTTGACTGTCTCATGCCGGCTCCAACCCAATTGCGTCCAGCTGGTCTCCAGCTAATGCAGTTCGACTGTTACCAGCCAGTGCAGCTTGACCCTGTCCAGCCAGCCCTGGTTCAATCACATCTGGCCAGCCAAGAGCCTGCCCAAGTTAACAGTCTCCCACCAGCCTTGGCTCAATTGCATCCAGCCAGTCACAATCCAGCCCAGCTGCATCATCTGAAGCTAGCTGAAAGCCAGCCAAGATTCTGTCCCGCTCGATCATCTGAATCCAGCCAAGAGCCAGCCGAGATCCAGTACAGCTCAATCATCTCCAGCCAGACAAATACCAGCCCAGCTCCATCATCTCTAGCCAGCCGAGAGCCTGCCCAGAGCCTGCCCAGCTCAATCAACCTCAGCCAGCCAAGAGCCAGCCAAAGTGAACTGTCTCCAGGCAGCCCCAGCTCGATCGCATCCAGTCAGTTGAGAGCCAGTTGAGAGCCAGTCCAGCTCAACCATCTCCAGTCAGCCCCAACTCAATCACATCCAGCCAGCCCAGAGTCAGCCTGGCTCAATCATCTCCCACCAGTTGGATGCCAGCACCGCTCAACTGTGTAGCCAGTTATGAGCTAGCTAAAATCCAGTCTAGCTCAATCATCTCCAGCCAGCCAAGAGTCGACCCTGCTCAACCGTCTCCAGCCAGCCATGCTGGATCATCTCCAGCCAGCCCCCAGCTTGATTGCATCCACCCAGCTGAGATCCAGTCCTGCTGAATCATCTCCACCCAGCCGAGAGCCAGCCCAGCTTGATCTTTTGCGACCAGTTCAAAGTGAGCATGGCTCGACTGTGTCAAGCCAGTAAAGGGCAAGCCACAATCCAGTCCAGTTCAATTATTTTCAGCCAGCCGAAAGCCAGTCCAGCTCGATCATTTCCAGTCTGCTGAGTACTAGCCTGGCTCAATGGCATCCAAGTGCTATTCCAAGTGCATCGAAGATCAACCTTGATATTGTTATCAATCAATTGGTGAATCAAGTGTATGACAGTATATAATCAATTGACTACTGTGGGTTGATGGCAACAATAAAAGCACACCTTGTATGAGCAAAAGACAGCTTTAATGAATTGAATGATGCAACCAATTGTGTTGCGATGTCACATGGTATTCGTTGTATACTTCGACTACCAGTTGATGGTGATGATGGAGTATGTAGCCTTCTGTATGAAACCAGTTGCATCATGGCTTTCCCAGAATCAGTGACATGAGCAACAGTGATAGAAGCTGATAACAGCTCATATGAGCTTCAAAGAAACCCAGCTTGGCCAATTGACAGACTTTACCACAGATCCTTCACGAACCACTTATGGACTGATCAAGACTAGGGTTCAATTCATGATGAATTGAACCCAACGATTAATCCCTAGAATTTGTTTGAATTGGACCCGCTGCATATCTTGGCTTGATTTGATTCAAAGTAGATTAATCTGCTTTTTTGCCAACACTAGTCATGGGTACAAACTGCAAAAACTTTCAAAAACATGCATTGAAGGGTTATGGGAAGGATATCCATTGGGTAGATAATAACGTGGAGGTCATTGACAATATATCCAGACATTATCATCCGTACGCTATACCAGAGCTGAACAGAGCCGCATACGTCCAAATCTCCTGCAACTACATTCATCCTAAGATATCCACCACCAGCCCATTATAAGTATAGAAAAAGTAAACTAATCTCTATATCCTTATTCCTCAGCTGTCCGTACTTGTATGCTTCCATTTTTGCTCTCTCCCCTAAAATATGACTGGATTCTGTTAAGGTTTCATCACTTGGGGTTCTAGGGATTATAAAAATAACTAAGCTGCAGGATATGCAAGTATTGCAACAAGACAAGAGACTTGAAATCCGGAATCACAGAAGTGCACAGAGGCTGATGCTGAAGATATTGATTGTTATCATAACTAGTGAACAAGTCAAGAGCAAATCAATCGTCCATTGAATCGCCCACCTTAAATTCAATCAATACGACCATTGTCACCTTCACTCACTTGTTCCATATTTATTCAATCTTCAGCCCACCTTGTATACTATCTATACAACAAACCCACACATACCACTCTACTACCATCTGTATCTACTGGTTGTTGTCAGTGATTATCCAAAACCTGTTTGTCATTGCGCCAAACATGTTCTCTATGCTGACAACCTGTTTATCATTCTCCCAATTTATGAACTGGTTTTTTGGCCAAATTGATGTAATCTGGCATCATCAATCCTCATTCGATCACCGATCCTCATCTTTAAACAACAATGGTGGTAGCTCCAACATTCAGATGCAGGTTCTTATGAGTTTACTGATTTCAGCTTGCCAGATTGTTTTGTGTGGAATATATTGATTGGCTGGAGTCAGACTACATTTGCTGCTGGTTTCGAGCTGCATGTAACACCGGTAGCTTCACTGCAGGTTGATACAGTCAAAGTAGTATCTGCACACAATTTAGGACTGTGTCAAAGTTGTGATAAAAGGTTCAAATGGATTGTGAAATCGCCAAAAGATTCTGAACGAAAAGAATACCTTTTTGATGCGTATATTGTCAAGGCTTGTTCTCCTCTCTGAGAAGATTGATGATGCCTTTCTATGCTTCAAGAACCAAAGGTTTTTATATCTTCATCTTCACTTCAATCAAATACTTTCATCACCACTTGTTTCTAGAGCTCCAGCACTTCAGCCACCAATGGATCACTCTTGAACCACCGTTGAACCAATGCCTGTTTCTTTGCAACTACCGCGGCCTCCATCTCCCGATCCTCCATTTTCCTGATTGTCATTGTATTACAATCAGACCATTGGTATTCTTAATGACATTCAGCTCACGGGCTCATGCCTCCCAACCAGTGGTATCCTGTTGATCTGCTGACCTCCAGATGGTAGGCCTCATTTCAATCGAGAGCAGCTTTGCTGTTCAGAGTCAGCACAGATTCTTAGACCTCCACCAGTTGTCGGCTCGTTGGCCGGTGCCAGTAAGCTGGTTGCCAGCCGTCCATTTGTTATCGGTCAGTTGTCAGCGTGCTGGTCAATGCCATGTTGCTGATTGTTGGATGTCGATTTGTGATCAGAAATCCAGAGCAGATATGACTGTGGACAGTATCTAGCCGTTCTTGCTTATCGATGGTGTGGGTTTTTGTTTGCAACCAATTTGAAAACAATGGCCATGGCCTCCTGGAGAAGTAATAGCCGAGGACATCCAATTAGTGAAATTCTATGTGATTGTATATGACCCCTTTGCAAACTTATTCAGTGTATTACTACCACTTTTCTTGGCGAGTTCGTCTCTGAACAACCATACTAATCTGTTCTTCATTGCTTTTTGGCGAAATTGAATCATTTTCCCTCCACCACGTGCATACTGCCAGCTGAGACATGCCAGCAGAGTCAACAAATCAGTTTGCTTACATCCAGATGAGACATATGGCAGCAAGCAGAATTCATCAATCAGGTTGTGTCTAGCTATGACACTTTGCTTTTTTTTTTTTTGAATTGGAAAAATCTTGACTCTGTGTACCCTTAAAACGAAATTGATCTTTCTCTTGGTTTGAACAATTTGACCCCTTGTAATCAAACCAAATCCATCTGTCTCTCATGATTTGGAAAATATGACTCTTTGTGCCCAAAAACCAAAGTCTTCATCAGGTGTCTTACTAGCTGTTAAAAACTCTTCATGGGGAAAAGGTAGTAGCTCAACTGGTTCATTCCATTATTCTTTTTGGCCTGAGGATTCTGTCTGTGATACAGCTTTAACAGTCACATGTCGTTGATGTTCTTATAAGTTTCTCTGTTCAATTCGCTGCTTCTGAATATCTCTTCCACGTGACCAGATAGAAAACCCATTTCTGTTCATTGCTATACTGGCGGACAATGATCTCCTTGACTTTGTAACCTGTTTCGTACTCTTGGCTATCCACATTGTAACTTAGCTCTTTTGTTTCATGATTAAGCTCTGGTGTAGGTTTTGTAGGGTTGGTGGGGAGTCAATAAGGTTTGATGAGTGATATGTGGAATGAATTGTAAATACCCAATCAATTGAGTAACTCAAGTTTAATAGCGGTGGGTGAGAGCAAGTTCGAGACTTTCATGGGGCCATGAAGCTATGCTTCCAGTTTTCTTGATGGTGTGTTAGTTTTGAGGTTCTTCCCATTCAGCATAACTAGATCACCAACCAAATACTTCAGAGTTTCTTGAGCACGCCGGTCATGGTATTTCCCCATTGACTCCAGTGACTGTGCTAAGCCTTCAATCGCAGTGCATGCACTCTGGTCATCTTGTGAATGTAGTTCCTGGATGCCGGATTCTTTGCTGCCACTTTGATGGGCAAATTAATCGCAGGATCAAATACAATGTTTGGGATGAATGTTGACATTTCCGTAGTGGTGGTGAGAGAGTTAGTGTAGGCATACTCTGCCATGAGAAATATCTCAGACCAATTATCCTACTTATCATTGCAGTAATTCCACAGATAGCATTCCAGTATTTGATTTACACTTTCTGTTTGTCCATCTATTTGAAGGTGGAATGGGGCAGACCGCTTTATAGTAATGTCAAGAGCTTGGACTAATGAGAACCACAATGTGGGGGTGAACCGAGAGTCCGGATCGGACATAATGGTGTATGGTAGACCACAGAATCTCCATACTTCGGTCAAAAAATATTTGACCAAGTCTGTAGTGTTCTTGTCGCCAGCTTTCAATTGAATGAAGTGAAATATTTTTGTCAATCGGTTGACGATTATATATACTGAGGAGCATCCATCTGATACTGGTAATTTGATAATATAGTCCGTGGAAATTGAATTCTCTGGGCAGTAGGTAAATTTGAGGGGTTGTAGACTTCTGTAGCAAGCATGGCAAGCTGCTTGATTCTTTTGTCATTCTGGGTGTGAGCGGACATGATCTTTGATGAATGTCTCCATTTTCAGCTAAAAGAAGTTGTGTCCGACTAGCTCAATTGTCTTATCCTGCCCCATGTATCCAGCCACCTTCAAATCATGCTCCGGTCTCAATAGCTGTTTTTTCAACTGCAAATCATCTGGAATCCACAGTCTTCGTTTAAAATCTTGGTGTTTGTCTTCAAACGAGATATCTGGGCTTGGGTTACCTTCCATAGCTCGGATGTACTCTTCTTGCCATGCTGTGTTCTGATTAGTGGTGTTCACCACTGCTTCCAACAGACATGAATTGAACTTGACTACTGGAATTGCTCTAAGTTTTGCAGAAGAAATTGCAATTGGTTCGCCTCATAACTTCATTGCCATCACATATACTGTCTCCTGGTGACATTATCAACTGATCGGAGCTCAGAATGCAATGGATAGACTCAATATCATTTTCTTCGGCACTACCTCTTTCTGTTTCAGGGCCATACTCCAAATGCCTAGATAATGCATCTGGTTTTCCATTTGAACTACTGGGTCGGTAGAATATTTTGAAATCATATCCTACCAATTCTTGGGCCCAGTGGGCTTGCCTCAGCTCCAGGATGTTCATAATCATGAAGTATTTGACGTTTTGTGATCAGTAAAGACACTGATTGGGTGACTTGCAGCTTGAAAGTAATATTTCTATTCTTTGAATGCAGATACTATGGTGAACATCTCTGTGTCATGGATCTCGTAGTTGACCTCGGCTTTTTCCATCTGTCGAGAGTGTTAGGCCATAGGGTACAGTCGTCCATCGATCATATGGGAAGGTACTGCACCAATTGCAAAATTACTTGCGTCAGACTCAATCACCCAGGGCCAAACAGGCTTGAAGTACCGTAATACGGATGCTGGAGTAAAGTACATCATTAGTCTATCGATGGCTATTGGGTTTCCGAAGTTGCATTCCACTTGAACTTTACATTTGGATTCCCGGTTAACTCCAGTAAGCGATGATATATGGTTTACAATCTTTCAACAAAGCATCGATAGAAGTTGGCAAATCAGAGGAAAGACTAGATGTCCTTGTCAGACTCCGGAGTCTCTCATTTAGGAATAGTATCAATCTTGTCTTCTGACATGGTTAAACGTTCTTCCAATATGAGATACCCAAAGAACTTGACTTGCTTCTAGTGCCATTCACCCCTATTGTGTACTATAGCCAAGTTGATTTCCTGTCATTGACAAATAACTGCTCAAGTCAATCGTATATGCTTTTGTTTGTTTTCCATATGAATAATGATATCGACTATATAGACTACATCTTCATAAGCGATTCGATCTAGCAAGATTTTGTTCCTCATATCCTAGAATGTGGCTTGCCCATTCATCTATCCACAGGGTATAACCAGCAATTCATAATGTTCATATCTTGTACAAAATGTTGTTTTATATTCATTACTAGTTTCAATTTGAATACGGTTTCACCCTACATTCAAATCAATACATGAGAAAATCCTGCATCCAGCCACTCTGTGTCTAAGATTGTTCATAAGCAGTAATAGATGCTGGTTCATAATTGTCACACAATTGAACCCTTCGTAATTCATGCACAATTGGAGCCTGTTCCATGTGGCTTTGAAACGAAGAGTATTGATGCACCTGAGGGTGACTTGCGAGAACAGATTGTTCCAGAATCACACATTGCTTTCAGGTATTCTTTCAAGACTGAATGCTCCTACTCAGAGAGCGCATGGATGGCTCCCCATGGAGATCGTTTTCTATCTTTCAAGTCAATGGCATGATCATAGAATGAATGAAGCAGCACAGCATTGGCGGTTTCTCCCTTGTATAATAATTTGAAGTCTCTGTATTGCCATGAAATTGGCTCAACCCAATCAATCTCAATCTCATGTACCGCACTGACATACATTGAACCAATAACTTCAATATATTCAGAGTCTGTTCCAAACTTCAAACTGGAATCGTTATATTCAATTGAAAATGAAGATTCAGCTGCCTTTGTGCAATGTTGGTAGCACTGTTTAAATGTTAACTGGAGCTTATCATTATCTTTGGTAACCCCAAAATGTACTCTATTTCTGACGTTCCACCAGTAAGATAACATAATATCGGATGAAACTTCTATTGAACCAATTTTGAAAGTTTCTTTGGTATAATGAAATTCATACTGCAGAGTACTGGGGAAGGTGTACTGCCAACCTTCTCCTTCTACTCTCTTGCCATGACAGTTTTCGGCTATTTTTGGTTCTGTATAAGTCACTAATGAAACACCATGTAAGTCAGTCCACTGCTTTGATATCATAGATGTGTCACACTCCATATTTAAGGGAACCCTAACAAAGAGAATCTTCTTGTCTCAAAAGCATGCAACCATGTGTATTGTGGGTCTTGAATCTGTTTTAGGTTCAGGTGGTAATTGCTTGAACTTCTTGGATACAGGCTGAGGTGCTCTGGCTGCAGCCTTGTATTTTCAATCGTTTCGGTTGACAACCATGGTGAACTGCCTTATGAGACAGCTCTGGCCACAATGGGTAATTGTTGTAAATGGATGGGAATGTAATCAAGTTCAAATTGTTTGTCATGTGTCACCCGTGGATGCTATTTGACCAGCATATTTCAAGTATTGAACTCATCCTCAGGCACTCTTTGGTCAATAGCAGAAAAGAAAGTTTATTTCATATCGAAAACCTATGCAATACCAATGATCGCATCAGCAAACCCAAATGAAACACCGATATCTGTACCCATGTAATCCATACTAAATATTAATATCCGTACCCATAAAGACCAAAAACAGTAGGTATCGGTACCTCAAAAACCCATAGAAAAGACCGCTATTCTACAGAACCAAGATACAACAAATGTAACTTGTGTCATCTGTTGATCTCCATACCATCAGATTCAACCTTGTAAAGTACTCCGGATGGTGAGGCTGCTGCAGGTTTTGTGATTCAGTTAGCTAGACTCATGGGCTACACCTTCGAAATAGAGGTGGTTACTCCTGAAGCTTCCACCTCAGGCTTCTTATTCTTCTTCATGTTCTCTTGGAATGGGACTGTGATGGCATTCTTGCAGTATACCCATCGATGCCCCGAAGAATCGCAGCGCTTGCACTCGTTGCACTTGGCTCTCATTTCAAACAATGATTCTGGACTGCCTTGCAGGGCATTGCCTCGGTCTGAATTAACAGGCTTAGGACCCTTCGTCTCCGTTCAAGGTTTCTTGGATTCAGAATCTTTCTCAATGTTCTTCTTTCCTTGATTCCCCTGATCATCACAATCATCATCACGCTTCCGCCCATTGTTCATTTTGTCTTTTGGTTTGTGATTGTTGTGCTGGTATTGTTTCTGCAGGCATGGCTTATATGGGTGGCTGCCATATTTGAGTAGTGATTCTTATTCTGCATCGTAATTTGGTGTTATCTATACAAAGAATATTTGGTCCATGATTTCTTGGTTGAGTATGCTCAGTAGAGCTTGTTGCCGTACAATTTCTGATCAGCTGGCATGGCAGTTCAAGCCCTCCATCTTCACAATGTCGTCCTGGATATCTCCCTTGTTCTGCAATTGATTAATTGTTTATAGGCATTCTGTTTCTTCCTACAGGTCGATGAATTGTTCTTCAATAGCACTAGCGCATGCTTACCATATACCAATGTGAAAATGCTTTCTAAGCTGTGCTTCTTGGGTGTTGAACCAGCCCAAAGCTTTCTTTCGAAGGATAGTTCAAATGATGATGATTTCATCATTGTTATATTATAATCATTTTTGATGTATCGGAAATGATGATCTGCTCCTGTAACCCAATGGCAGTAGGACTGGTTCTTGTCCATTTGGTCTCCCTTGAACTTGAAGGGAAGTTCAATCTGTTGCTTCTTGCCTAGATTCCGAGTAGTTTTGGTGACACTTGTGGTTGAACTGAAGGTGATTCGCAATGATCTGTTTCTGCTGCTGGTGGGCGAGGTGGGAAAATGTCACCTCCACAATCAGAAGAGCTGGAGCGTCTCAAGCTGGAGCTAGATGACTCAGAGTCCCCTTGGGGGTCTCCTCCAATGCCTTCTTTTCTGGCTCCATTAGCATTTGGTTCTGGAGTCACAGCCTCTTTGATCCACATTCCTATGCCATTACTTATGATATATCAATGTCAGAATCTCTGCTCAATAGGCTTGGTATCCTCTTTTTTTGGTGTCAATACTGACCAGGCCAATGAGCATACTGATCTGTTCATTTTCTCATCTGAGAGCTTTGTTTGCAAGGCTCTCGTAAACACTTTGAATTTCCACTCAATGTCGTTCTACAGCTTTTTCTCTGCCACTTTCCTTTTCCATTTCGCGTTGTTTGCCTTTTCCTGTTCTTCATTCTGTAAATTATTAGCTTCAAACAAGGACTTGGTATATAGCTCAGACATACGGTTGCCATTATGTTTGGCTTTGATCTGAACATCCGCCAGCTTCTGGAATTGTGTATGTATTTGGAGGGCAAGGCGTTCTTGGGTTTGTTCAGTATTATCAAACTGAGTTGAATGGATTCCACAGGCATTTACAGAACGTTGGATTGCTCGCTGAGGACTGACTGCAGCTGTTCATTGGGTTCCGTGGATTGGGCCTTCATTGAACCCAAGGCTGATTGAAAGTTAGCTGTAAATCCTGGGAATTAAATAACAATATCGGAATGTCTCTCGAATTGAGCCCTTTTCATCATTTCCACTCCCAGATCAATAGTATCATATATCCTATGTTGCCTAATGATGTGGCCTTCGTAAACTTTGGCCAATCCTGGGTGCGCCGTCTTCATCTCGAAATGTTCTTCCCTTGCTTTGGAATTGGGGTATCCATCTGTTAAAGTTCTCTGTTAATTCCATCCAAAAGCTCAAAAACTGAATTTGGAATATCATTCCTAGTTATGGGCTAGCATTGTGTTACCGGCTCATCCTGGTTGATGAATAGGATCAATGCATTATCCCTGCTAACCACCATGTAGTCATCGGTTATGCTGGTGTCTTATCTGACAATTATAGGAGGATCAACAATTGCTGAACAGGGATGGTGTGAAAGAAGAGGAATCAAATTCCAGATGCTTGCTGCAGTTGTACCAAAGGCTTGTAGTTTGGATGAAAGGCATATGTGCTTAACAACCAGTAGTGTGGGAATAGGTAAGAAAATGGAGCTGGTACAGAGTCCAAAGACATTCACTGATTCCAATGGTAATTGGCTGTGACGATAGATGACAGAGCGGCTGTGCCTCTGCCAATTATTGTCTGGGTTCATCTGCAGTTATGTTCACAATAACACACCTCATGATCTTTGCAATCGATCTTCAAACGATTGTATGCAGTCCAATCATCCGCAAAGATGGGATTGCCGATACGTAAACCTTCTTTTTGTCTGGCTGTGTCTTTCCAGTAGAGGTTCCACAGATATGACATATCCTGTGCATTCCAAATGTAATCTTGGACAGGTCCTTGTGTTTCATTTAGAATAGCGTCGACGCTATCGAAGCAGTTGAGAGGTTCTGGTTCTGCATACTGTGATAGGATTCCAGTGAAATCGTAATGGTTGATTTGGCAGTAGCAGTTGGAGTAATATGGTATCAAGGTTGCTTGATATATCTGTGTGGGTAGAAAGAATATTTCCTCAGAAGCGTGTCATTCCTAACAATGTAATGTAACACTAGGAGCTGTGCACCAGGTTTACCTGGTCAAAGTAGTATCCGTACCTAATGTTGAACTGCTTAGAAGGTAGGTTCCGAGAATTGCTTGGGATGTGAAATCACCACAAGATTCTAAACAAAAATGATAGCTTTTCAATGCATACATTGTCAAGGCTTGTTCTCTTCGCTGGGAAGGTTGATAATACTTTTCTATCTTCGAAGAACCCAAGGCCTTTGTACCTTTGTCTATGCTTCTACCATTTACTTCGATTTATGCTTTTCTCAAAAGCTCCAGCACTTTAGCCATCTTCAGACTACCCTTTAACCACCTTCAAACTGATACCTGTTCCTTTGCAACTACGGCAGCCTTCATTTCCCGATCCTCCATGGTCCTTATCATCAATTAAATATAATCAGACCATCGGTCTCCTGAATAACAATAAGCTTACAGGCTTGTGCCGGCGGACGAGTGAAATACTTTCAATTGAATTACATCCAGACAAATGAGCATCTTTTCGATCGTGATTAGCTTCACCGTTCAGAGTCGGCACATACTCTTAGACCTCCGGCAGTTGTCTGCTTTTTGGTTGGTGCCATTCAGCTGGTTGCCGGATGTCGGATTGTTATTGGCAAGTTGTCAGCTTCTTGGCCGATGCCAATCAGCTGTTTGTTGGCTGCCTTTTTGTTCTCGGCAATGTAGAGCAGAAATGACCGTGGCCATTAACCAGCCATCATTACTCATTGAGGGTGTGGGTGTTTCTTCAATAGCCATCCAAAAAGAGTGGTTTTGGCATCCGAGATGTTTTATAGTGGATGACATCAAAACAGGGAAATTGTCGGTGATCGTACATGACCCTGCTGCAAACTTGCTAGGTGTAATACAGGGTGCATCATACCCTGTCTACTTTGCCTGGTATTGGAGTTGCCTTCTGAATAGTCTTGAATCATCAACTCTTTTGTTCTCATACACCACTTCTCCATTGACTATAACTGGTGCTGGTGGGTGAACTATTTGTCTGGGATATGGGTGATTTGCTGATTGTGAAATATAGATATTGGTTGTACTGGATGGATATGAACATCTTTTGGCAGTCGCGAAGAATATGCCCATGTGCCAACAACATTGTGAATCCCATAGGGGCCAATATATTTCTAATCCAGTTCCTTGCTGGGTCTTTGAGTTGTGATATTTTTGGCATTCATCCATATGAATTCTCCTGTCTTCAATTCTGTCCTTCACAGCACTGCCTGTCTGCTTGTTCCACTTGGATAGCCTTCATTCTTGTTATTTTGACTTTCATTTGGTCAAATACCTTCTTTGTCCTGGATGCTATCTGGGCTGCATTAACCTCTCAAATATCGACATTGTTGTGCATTGGATATTAAACAATGGTCATTCTGGGATGGAAGCCATAAGTACCAAAGAATGGTAAGTAGTTTATTGATTCTGAAGAGATGTTGTTTGACACAAATTTGGCAATCGGAAGCTCTTGTACCGAGTTGTTCTGCTGATGATTGACCAATAGTCTCAGGTACTGTTGCATGATTGTATTGATTCGTTCAATTGGGCCATTGGTTTGTGATTGAAATGCTGTAGATGACCTGTGTCGAATTCCCAATCGTTTAAATATATGCTTCCACAATTCTGATGCAAGCTGGGGTCTGCAGTCCGATAATATAGTATGTAATTTATCATACAATCTGAATACATTCTGAATGAATATTGTGCCTAGCTTCTTTTCCTCTATATCGTCAGGGCATGGGACTAAGTGTTTTATTTTTGATATTCTGTCCACTACCATCCATATGCAATTATATCCTTCCCTTTCTGCGAGTGCCACCACAAAGGGCATGCTCGGATCCCTCCTGAGCCATTGTGGTACTTCCGGCAGTTTCAGCCAGGCATGTGTTTTGTGATTTCAGGGTTCACTGTATTGACAGATGTCGCAGGCTCAGACATATCTATCTATATCTTTTCTCATTCCATGCCAGTGGTGATCCCTGTGTATAGTCTCAAAGGTTCGCACTCTCTCTCTTGATGATCTGCTGCTTGGGAATGGTATGGTTTTTTGAACACTCAAATTCTTTCCGAATGTATTGTTGTATGTATTTGGGTGGCATGTACGCAGAGTTCTTCACTGCTGTTGTAAGATCATAATTGGCAGAAATTCTGAGCCCAATTCCATTGTTCTTCAGAACTGATTTGATCAATATCTAGACTGACAACTTTCACGAACAATGCAATCATTCTTTTTTGTAATTGCTTGTCAATATTCACTGTTTTCAGTACGACTTGTTTGGTTTTTTCTGCCCCCCTCCTTTGGAGAAATGTCACCTGGCATTCTAGTTCATGTATCAGGCTTCTGGCCTTGTTTTTCTGGTGGATATATAATCTTGAATTTCAATCTTCACAGAAATTCTGACAATGGAGTTTGTCTCCTGTTAAATAGTTTGGATGTCATAAAGTACTTGAGATTTTTATGATCAGTTAGTATCTTTATCTTGGTCACTGAACCTTCACATTCCAGTCTACATTGTTCAAGACTTTTGAGTATTGCTCTCAGCACTTGATTGTGGATTTGGTAATTGTTGTTGGATAGTGTATGTTTTTTTGAGAACAAGACAACAGCGCAAAGAATCCCTTGACTGTCATCTTGTAATAGTGGTCCTGCAGTCATGTAGCTTGATATATCAGTTTTTAGCACAACTTTTTTATCATAGTCAAAATGGTCCAGTACTGGTGCGTTTGTAAAGTTCTCGTATAACTCTGCAAATGTTCCCTTTTAATCCAGTTTCCAGTAAACAAGTACTAGCTTTTTTCTGAGTTTGGTTAGTAGTTGTAGGAACTTGCTGTAGTTCTTTATATATCTTCGGTAGAAGTTGGCAAACCCCAAAAATGCTTGCATTTTGTGGAGTTTGTTTGGTGCATCACATTCTTTGACCACCTGTACCTTCTCATGATCCATCCAAATTCCATTGACACCTACTATTCAGCCCAGGTATTGGACTTGTTCTTGATGAAACGCATATTTCTCGGCCTTCAGGTTGAGCCCTGCCTCCCTATGCATTCACAATACTGCTCGACGTATTCCTTATGTTGTTTTATATTGTTATAGTAGATAAGAATATTGTCTAACAAGGATGAGCAGAATATATCCAGCAATGATAGTAACGCATCGTTGATGAACTCCTGTCAAGATATTGGTATGTTGGTCAATTCAAACAGCATTACCAATGACTGGAATCGGCTGTAGCAAGTTCTGACATCTGTTTTCCATTCTTCTCATTCAGCAATACAGATTATAGTGTGGAAACTTTTCATGTTGCACTTGGTGTGAATGTGTGCGTTTGAAAGTACAAGGAGTATCACTGGGATCAACGGTAATGGGTAGCTATTTTTCATTGTTTCTTCATTCAATCGGCCATAGTCCACCCATGATCGCAGCCCTCAATGATGTTTTGGTGCAAACAGTAGTGGGGTTCTACATGGTGATGATAATGATCTAATGCACTATTTCGATAGGTTCTTTTCAATCCAGTACTTTAGCACCAGTAGTTCTTCCCTCAATAGGTTATGGATTGGGCTAAATAGTAGAGTGAACCCTTTCTGAAGTTTGATTTTTTGATCATGTATTCTTTAGGGCATCAGTCATTTTGTAACTATCTTGTGGAATAATGGAAGAAATTCATATTATTTCTTTGGTATGAACTGATCCAGATATTTCCCTTGAAGGTCCTTCCGTTGAAGAGTATGCTGAATTTTGTACAGAATTGCCCTGTATATATGAAGTTTCTGATTCATTGTTTTTTGCATATAAGGTATTGACGCTATGGCATAGATGTTTAGCTTTTGTTTGTCCATGCTTTCTTTCCTTTCCATAAGATCTTCCACTACCCATACACTGGAATGGTATTCGTATTGTTGTTTGCCGTAATTTCGTTCGAAGCCAATTCTGTCGCATTGGAAGATCATTTTGCCTTGGTGATGTTCCAGCCATGTGAGTCCGAGCACAATGGGATAGTGCCCTATTTTGGAAGGAATGGTGGCTGTTGATCTTGATGTCCATGTGTTCCAAGATTGAAATATGCAATTGTTGTCATGGTTTCCGATTCAATAGGTGTTCCATTGATTACTTCCAGCTCTCTGGATTGTTATAATTCATGATTTTCCAATTGATCATGGTCAACAAAATATTCGTTGACAAAGGCTATTTCTGTGGCTCCACAGTCAATCAACATGTAGGTGTTGACTGATTTGTCCCAAATTTCAAGTGAATACTTCACCACACGGTCCTTCTTTTGCATAGAAGACTGAGTAATTTCCACACTATTGATTGAAAATGGCAAAATTCGATAAGTAGACATAACATTTGTGGTCAAAAGTAATTTGTGCCCAGTTCAATGGTCATCAATTGTCACGGTTGTGTCGAGGGAGGATCGGAGGAACAGTGATGATCGATGGAGCGTATATGGAGAATACAGGATGCAAGGAAGGAAACAGGTTTCGAGGGAAGGAATCAGGTTTCGGTAGAAGGAATCAGGTTTTGATAGAAAGAATCAGGTTTTGTTGGTTGCGTTGTAAATATGGCGTGATAGTTATGAGGTGGTTTATGGATCGAAAGGGCTGCGTACATGGTCGGGTGAGGTTTGGGTGTATTTTGGAACGAGTGAGTTAAGATGACGACGGTCGCGTTAGCTGTATATAAGAGTGATGGATTTGCGGTGGATCGGTTTGTTCTTTACTCGTTCTCTAGTCTACAAAACAATCAATAGCTTCGGCACCAAGCATTGTTCACTTCTGTGATTCCGAATTGCGAGTCTCTAGTTTGTTACGCAGTACCTACGATCACTGCCCCTCACGTTTGGTTTCATGACCACTAGAACCCAGAGCCTTGAACCCACTGACCGAAGAACAAATCTAAAATCGATTCTACCGGTTGTAATTCAGTATATGTGCCGCCACTCTCATCAAAGCGGTTGTTACTTTTGCCACAGGCCCTGCAACTCCTGTTGTTCTGGGTTTAAATCAGTGGGAAACTTCGAAAACAAGCTCACAGTACACAGCTTTTGGAGACACTCCTGCGTTGTGTCCCTGTGGAAACATCGACGAGAAGGATCCGCGCTGTTTTAAATCGCAGCATTCGACAGCAACAAACCTCAACAATCCCGAATCAATTTTCTCGACCTAGCTGGTCCAACCATCAACCTCTTCGAACAAGAACCCCCAAACGCCTTTGATAGCATCGACGCAATCCTCAACCAACCCAAGGAACCTATAGAAGCATACTTCTGGGACGAACCACAAGCGGTATCTCCTTGGAATAGCTACAGGACAGAAGCAGCAAGTAACAGAGGAGGCCTCCAAATCAACGACGCAGTATTCAAAAACTGCTGGACCAAGTATTACGGTCTTCACGTCGATTGTCAGAACGAAGAACCATGCTACTGCGAACACAACTGCGGAGGGACACATACAACAATCGGCAGAGCAGCAGAAGCTCAATCAACAAAATCAGAATCCACGATCAAGGCAACACAGAAAGACATAGAAAGCCAAATCTCGTGGGCGGATTACAACGAACGAAAACTAAATAAGGGAAACGGAGTTGACCGCAAATTACACCCGGCCCCTTTACCAACCCCGCTGATCATTGTAACAATACCCAGCCAACACGTGGTGTTCTTCTGGTAGACGATCAACCCATTTTTAGAAGCTGAAATCGAAGCAGCAGTCCAACACATCCAAACAAACATTGACCAGGTGGCAGACTGCCTGAACAGAAAATCTCGCTCTAAATTCACAGCTGCAAACCTCCTCACAGCAGCCCGACCACACCACTGCCAGGATGTCAGGAGAATCCTTGCGGCCAACTCGCTATGTGACGTTGACTGGAGCCCTACAGATGGAGCTGGCAATTGTAGCAATGAAGAATATAGAAACCATGAGTGAGGTACAGCTCCGGGAGCACATAGGGACATCAACAAAGAGCTGAAAGCAACAAGTCAACTACCAACGACAAGCACATTGCACAAATTGCTCAAGGAACAGCAATCTGTGAAGAATGCGGATGTACGAATATCCGAATTGTGGGCAGAAGGAGAAACAGTCTTCCAGGAAAGGAACAATCTGAAGCAGGAGTTGTTGCTTACCAAACAAGCAACGGCCGCCGCGGAAACACCACAGGCATGCAATCATGGGGACCTGGAAGAAGAAGTCCGGATCCTAAAACACACATTGGAGGAGGCGAATCCAGACCTGGCGGAATTGAAAAAAGATCTGGAAGATGCTCAGGCTCAAATCGAGATATTTACGGATCTGGCGGAGGAAAATCGACAACAGGTATCTAGGATCCTGAAGTTGACGGAGGGAAGAAGGTTAGAAACAGGAGAAAGGATAGATAGAGAAAAGCGAGAGGAAAAAGTGAATGACATCACCAGCTTCGCAGGAGAAGATAGGAAGAAACTTTGAGGGTGGAAGGTGCAGTTGGCATTGAAGATAGCCGGAAAACTGAAGGCATTCAGCAACGAACAGAAGAAGCTGAGGTATGCAGTTGAATGCCTAAAAGGAGTGGCTCTGGCACAGTTAATGCCACACTGTGACGAAATCTCTGGGGAAGTCAAGCTCAATACCCTGAAAGATCTAGTTGACCTGCTGGATATAGCATTCAGAGATCAAGACAGAGCAGCAACGGCAAAAAGAGAACTCGAGAAACTCAGACAACGAGACCGCGAAGTCTCAAAGTACAACACGGAATTTCAAAGATACATAGTAGACGCCGAATGGAATGGAGATGCACAATTAGACGCATTACAAAAGGGACTATCCAACAAGCTCAAGGACTCCATACAACATATCGAGGGGCCAGAAAGCATGATCGAATTCGTCAAGATGGTGTCAAAAAGAGACTCGCAACTGAGAAGGAGAGTGGCGGAAAAGAAATCTGGGACATGGGAGGGTTACAAGAGGTCCGATTCGGCAACCAATACCACATCCACCCCAGACTTGGCACCCGCGGGATCAGTTGCAGGGTACCATGGCCCCGCTCCAATGGATCTTTCAGCAGTAAAAGGAAAAAAGATTACACCTGAAAAAAGGAAGAGACGAAGGGAAGGGGAACTATGTATGTACTGTGAGGATAGCAGACATTTCGCGGCTTCATGCCCAAGGAAGCTGAAGGCAGCATCAGGACACACAGAAGTATCACCTTTCAAGAAGGCAGCAAATGAGGGAGACGCAGATTCAACAACAAATGGAAAGGAAGTGGAGTTGGGAAAAGTTTAGTCCAGTGCAATAAGGATGGCAATTGCGCTGGAAACGAATCTCCTTTGTCAGTTAATGCTAGGTTTGGTATTTCGCAGTTTTCTATATCAAGTGCAGAAATAAAAGAGTCTTCTATAGAAAGCAAACATCTCATTGTGAAATGCTCGCTGAAAATAGAAGACAAGAACATTGATACCCACGCTTTGATAGAGTGTGGAGCTACTGGAATAGCATTGATTGGCAAAGATTTCGTCTGCCATCATCAATTACAAGAAAAAGAATTAGAGGAATCAAGAGAGTTGGAACTTATAGATGGATGGCCCATCGAATCAGGAACCATTACCACTATGGCTAAACTGGACATAGTCATACGCGGACATCAGGAGCAACTACCAGCATTCGTTACGAAACTTGGACACTATCCAATTGTACTTGGATTTCCATGGCTACAACTTCACAATGTTACAGTCAAATTTCAAAAGAAAAGAATAGGATTTGAATGCGATTATTGCCAGAAGCATTGTCAACATCATTCGAGTGTATGGGTCTGGGGAAATCATATGGAAACAGCGGAATCCGATGGGCCAAAACTGGATATATGTGCCATAGCAGCATCCCTATTTATGAGACGAAACAGAAAGGAGAAACTCCAGGTGTATGCGGTAACCTTATATGAAATCAACAAGGCCCTCGAAGTGAAGGACCTTCAAGAAAAACCGCTGGAACAATTAATTCCTAAGGAATATCATGAGTTTCTCCCCCTCTTTGATAAGGTAATCGCTGAAAGACTATCACCACATCGACCATCCGATCATAAGATTACACTCCAAGACCGATTCACCCCACCTTTCGGACCAATATACAGCCTGTCAAGAGAAGAACTTCAGGTCCTAAAACAGTGGATTGAAAAGAACTTGTCAAAGGGATTCATCAGATCGTCATCATCACCATGCGGAGCACCGGTATTGTTCCCACCTAAACCAAATGGAGACTTACGACTATGCGTGGACTACCGAGGACTCAATGAAGGAACGATAGAAAATCGATACCCGTTACCATTAATCCAGGAAACCCTGCTGAGATTATCAAAAGCCAAATGGTACACCAAACTGGATGTCCGAGATGCCTACAACATGATCCGAATAGCAGAAGGAGACGAATGGAAAACGGCATTCAGGACTCGTTATGGCCTGTTCAAATCCCTCGTTATGCCCTTCGGACTCACCAATGCACCAGCTAGCTTTCAGGAATTCATCAACGATACTCTTCGCCCCTGTCTGGACATCTTCTGTACGGCATCCCTGGACAACATCCTTATCTACAGTGACAATTTAAAGGAACATAAGGAACACGTCAGAGCAATAAAGACCATGCTTAAGGAGGCCGGTCTGTATCTGAAAGCCGAAAAATGCGAATTCCATCAACAGGAAGTGAAGTATCTGGGATTGATAGTTGGAGTAAATGGGATTAGAATGGACCCGGAAAAAGTAACAGCGGTTAAGGAGTGGGAAGCACCTGGCAAGCTCAAGGAAGTTCAAGCGTTTTTAGTATTCGCAAACTTCTACCGAAGGTTTATAAGCAACAATAGCAGGGTGGTCCAACCATTAACCAAACTTACGAAAAAACTGGTATCTTTCCACTGGGGCCCTGATCAAAAGAGAGCATTTGCCGAATTGAAGGAAGCATTTACAACGGCACCAGTCCTAGCACACTTCGATTACGAAAAGGACATCGTCCTGGAAACCGATGAATTGAATTATGTATCCGTGGAAGTATTATCACAGTACGACGATCTAGGAATCCTCCATCCAGTGGCATTCTTTACAACGAAACATACACCAGCGGAAGAAAATGACAAAATCTATGATCAAGAGCTGGGAGCCATCGTTAAAAGCCTGGAACAATGGAGACTGGAATGCGAAGGGTCAGTACATCCTATTGAAATACTGACAGACCACAAGAATCTCGAATACTTCATGACATCAATGCTACTCAAAACAAGGCAAACAAGATGGTCTGAATTCCTATCAAGATTCAAGTTCAAGATTATATACCATCCAGGAAAACAGGGTCAGAAACCCGATGCACTCACCAGAATGCCTGGAGACATTCCTCCGAAAGAGGGGGCAGAAAAAACCCAACAAATCGTGCTGAAGACGGAAAATCTTGATCAAAGAATACAGAAGGGATTGGCGGTAGCGTTTGCGGAAGTAGTCAATCTAGAAGCAGAAGAAATTCATCCAGAGGAGCTATGGAACTGGATTCAAAAGGTGTGCAAGGACTGCCTGTATGACAGCAGCGAGGGACTGTGTGCCAATACCACGGAAATCGTCAGCGAAGAAATTTCGAAGAAACTTCAACTGATAATGGATCATCACGATACACCCGCAGCAGGACACCCAGGACGAGCAAAAACCTTAGAACTCCTCAAAAGAAATCATCAATGGCCAGGTATGAGGAAGGACGTAGACAGGTAAGTACGAAACTGCCACATATGTCAATGCAGCAAAGCAACTCACCAGAAAATCCATGAATGGCTCAAACCGCTGGAAGTACCACAACGACCATGAAAGAATCTAAGCATGGACTTCGTGTGGGATTACCAGAAGGCGAAGGATACAATGCCATATAGGTAGTAGTGGATAGACTGTCAAAATGAAGCAATTAGTACCATGTCGAGACAATACAGATGGAAAGAAACTGGGCGAAATGCTTATACGAGAAGTGTTTAAATTACAAGGGTTACCAGACACCATAGTATCGTATAGGGGACCTCCATTCGTGTCGCAGTTCTGGAGACATATCTGCAAAAGACGGGGAATCGAACGAAAGCTGTCAACTGCATTTCATCCACAAACCGATGGCCAAACGGAACGAATCAACGCCATTATAGAACAGTACCTCAGGGCCTTCGTCAATTATCAACAGAACGACTGGATACAGTGGCTACCAATGGCAGAATTCGCGTCGAACAATCACGCCTCGGAAACAACAAGATGCTCACCATCCTTTGGCAATTATGGATTTCATCCAAGAATGACCTTCAGTCAACATCTGATTCAGAATGGAAACAATATCAGTGAAGTAAACGCAAACACCCTCTCCCAGAAAATGAACGATATCTTTCAACAGATGAAAGCTGAAATCACTCTAGCACAAGATATCCAAGCGGAACAAGCGGACAAACATCGATGAGAGGGAGTGCAGATTAAGGTTAAGGACCGAGTCAGGATGGACACCAGGAATATTGCAACACAACGACCTAGCAAGAAGCTGGACTGGAAACGCCTGGAACCCTACGAGATTACGCAAGTTATCAGCCCATGGGCACACCGGCTACGATTACCCAAGGACCTCCATATTCATCCAGTACAACCAATCTCTCGCCTGAGTAAAGTAGCAGAGGACCCATTACAAGGACAGATCGAAGCTGCACCACCTCCAGATATCGTAGAAGGAGAGGAGGAATACGAAGTCGAACGTATTGAGGATTCCAGAGTGTTTCCAAGACAACTGCAGTACTTGGTTAGGTGGAAAAGCTATAATGAACCGAGCTGGGAGCCGGCAGTCAACGTGGACGGACTTCAAGCAATCGATATATTCCACGCAGAACAACCTAGCAAACCCCGATCAGCAACCTCGTAGGAACTCGGCTTGTGGGAGGGGGAGCTACTGTCACGGTTGTGTCGATGGAGGATCGGAGGAACAGTGATGATCAATGGAGCGTATATGGAGAATACGGGATGCAAGGAAGGAAAGACGTTTCGAGGGAAGGAATCAGGTTTCGGTACAAGGAATCAGGATTCGATAGAAGGAATCAGGTTTTGTTGGTTGCGTTGTAAATATGGGGTGATAGTTATGAGGTGGTTTACAGATCGAAAGGGCTGCGTACATAGTCGGGTGAGGTTTGAGTGTATTGTGGAACGAGTGAGTTTAGATGACGACGGTCACGTTAGCTGTACATAAGAGTGATGGATTTGCGGAGGATAGGTTTGTTTTTTACTCGTTCTCTAGTCTACAAAACAATCAATAGCTTCGGCACCAACCTTTGTTCACTTCTGTGATTCCGAATTGCGAGTCTCTAGTTTGTTACTCAGTACCCGCGATCACTACACCCTCACATTTGGTTTTATAACCCCTAGAACCCCGAGCCTTGAACACCATCACATCAATATTGAACTGGTTTAATCTTTTCCATCTAAACTTTCTTTTCTTTGCCCATTCCGTGATGCTGATATTCCTTTAATGAATTGATCTCAAATTGTCCTAATACTGTCTACAACATCGTTTGACAACTTGATGCTAAGTGACATGAATCGCTGCAATACATGTATAGTCCTGCTTTTCTGTGACATCTTCGTTCCTCATGTGGGATTTTCTTTCCCTTGACAGCGGCAAGGCCCATAGGTGTGGGGGTATTATATCCTGCGTCTATTCCTGCTGAAGCTGCCTCTAGGGCAGATAAGGTGTTGTTCATAGTTTCAGGTCTCTTCATTCCACATGACCATCCTTCTGATCTTCTTTCCGCTGCCCAGGCACGGATTTGGGAATCTTATATTGAACATTGCTGAATGAATTTGCCGAAATCCTCAGGCATCGCTGTGTGATGTAGGGGGTCTTGGAGTTGATCGAATAGGAATCATTCATAAGTCAAATTGTTTTGTGGTATTCTACCAATTAACATCTGGTTCCCACTTTGTGAATTCCACAAAGTATAGAGAGAACTCTCGGTCTCTTTGCTGTATTTTGTCAAGTTCCCTGTTGTCACGGTTGTGCTGAGTGATGATCGATGATGGAGTGATGATCGGTGAATAATACAAAGAATAATACAGGACATGAATGAAATCAGGTTTCGAATGGAGGCTAAAGCACGACGACAATAAGATCAGGTTTGAACTGAGGCTAAAGCACGACGAGAACGAAATCAGGTTTCGTTCGAGAATGAGATCAGGCTTCACGGGAGACGTAGGAATCGTGCAAAAAAAGTGTGCAAAGAAAGCAGGAGCTTGGATGTAATATGGAACGTGTGAATTACTGTATATAAACCAGGCGTTTGGCGGAGGATAAGTTTCTTTCTTCACTCGTTCTCTGGTCTATAAAACAATCAATTAGCTTCGGCTTGCACTTCTTTCACACTCGGTGATTCTGCATCGAGTCTCTTGTATACAGTCATTGCGTTCGTAGCTACAGGCCACCCTCGGACATCGTAGCCATCCGGCTTTCAGTTTTTATAACCCTTGGCACCTCGAGCCCTGAACCCTCGATACCGAACCCTGAACCCTTGACAGAAGAACGAGTGGTAAATCGATTCTACCAGTTATATTTTTAGTTTTATGTACCGCTACCCTCATCAAAGCGGTTGTTGTTTCTGTCACTGATCCTGCAACACTCGCTGCACTGTATTTCGAACCGTTGGCAGTTTCGAGAAGCGATTGATTACGCACAGTTTTCGGCGACACATTTGTATAGTTGGCCTGTGGTCCTTCAGAAGACCCACAAACTATTTCGACGAATGAGCGACGAATCCACCTGCAACTGTATTTATTCCTGTTACTGTTCGGAAGAACCAGGAGATTTAGATCACGATTACCCAAACCCAACCATCCACTGCAACTGCGGAGCAATTCAGGAGTGGGCCGAAATACCTACCTGCGACAGCGGCATAGAGGAATTCGATACTTTTTTCCATTGCATCGAGGAATACGACTGTATCCTTTGTTCACGGTGGTCCCTCGGTCTCGGAAATCTTTTGTTTTGGTATCTAGTCAGACGTTAATGTGCTGGAATCCCAATTAGTGTATTTGGTGTGAAATCCCTTGTGGCAACGACTGCTGGATATATTGGACAAGCGATACCTGGAGGCATGTCTGTGACGAGTGCCTTGAAGTAGCACAAACCTTCAGCTGGAGAATCAACAAATATCTACATCAATCACCGATCGAAAATTGCCAAGGTGTCAGGAGAATCTTCAAGAGTCACCCGCGATGTGACACTGACGGGGGCACTACAACTGGACCTGGAAAACGTAACACGGGCAAATACGGAGGTCATGAACGAAGAACAGCTCAGGAGTCACATCCAGTACATCAACAAAGGACTAGTAGCCCTTGCTCAGCTACCAACAACCAGCAGGTTGAACGAATTGCTACAGGAACAACACTCTGTGAAGAATGCGGAAGTACGAATATCGGAGTTGTTGGCGGAAGGAAACAAAGTTATCGAGGAACAGAACAACCTGAAACAGGAGCTGCTTCTTACACAACAGAAGTTAAAGTCCACGGAGGAAAGAGTGCCAGTCTGCACACATGGAAACCTGCAAGCGAAGATCGCAGATCTAGAACAACGATTGGAAAACAGAGCCCCAGAAGGAACGGAAAACCTAAGACGGGAATTAGAAGAAACAGAGGAGCAGCTAAGGATGTGTGGAGAAGAAAGAAATGAATATCGGGATCAAGTAAAAAGAGTGCTTGCAGTCACAGGGAATGGCGGTAACAGGGGACATAAAAGCAGCGAAATTCTTGAATTTTCCGGAACAGACCAAGGGGCACTTCGAGGATGGATGGCACAAAGAGCAATGAAAATTGCAGATGAACCGGGACGATTCTTCGACGAACAATCCAAAATGAGGTATGTGCCAAATCGATTAGAAAACGTGGCCCTGAATCAAATTCAACTGTACATCGACAGGAAAACTGGGCACCTGAAGTTAGAATCATTTGAAAAATTGCTGGACCTGTTGCAATTGGCTTTCGGAAACCAAGACATACGGGCCACAGCGAATCGGGAACTGCTCAAACTTAAGCAAAAGGATCGAGAATTTGCCCAATACTACGCAGAATTCCAACGGTGGGTACCTGATGTCGATTGGAATGAGGCAGCCCAGTTAGAAGTCCTCCGACAAGGTTTGTCTGAGGAGTTGAAGGACTCACTACAGCATTGCGACATCCCATCGCATCTCATGAAATTTGTCAAAATGTTCTCGAAAAGAGACTCCCACATCCGCGCCCGAGCTGCTGAAAGAAAGCCAGGAAGATGGACAGCCGGGTCAAAGAAACATGACACCACGAACAACACCACACCGGCCCCAGAAGCAGCACCAGTAGGCACTGTGGCAGGTTATCACGGCCCTACTCAAATGGACCTTTCAGCAGTCAAGGGGAGGAAGATCACTGCGGAAGAACGCAAGCGACGAAGGGAAGGAGGGCTTTGTATGTACTGCGGAGATCGCAGGCATTTTGCGGCATCGTGTCCAAGGAAGTTCAAAGCAGCGTCAGGACAGGTAGAAGTAACACCATTTAGGGATTCAGGAAAAGGAAAAGAAGTGGAGCAAGAAGTAGAATCGGAAAAAGTTTAGGCCAGTGCAATAAGGATGGCAGTTGCGCTGGGCACGAATCTCCTTTGTCTACAATTGTTAAGTCTCGTTTTGGAATTTCACAGTTTTCAATTAGCAGTGCAGAAATTAAGGTGTCCTTAATGGAAAGCAAGCATCTTGTTGTAAAATGTTCGCTGACAATCGGAGACAGATTAATAGATACTCGCGCTTGAATTGACTGCGGAGCCACCGGAATACCATTTGTGGATAATGACTTTGTCCGCCATCATCAGTTAGAAGAGAAGGAATTACGAGAATCAAGAGAATTAGAGGTTATTGACGGAAGACCCATCGAATCAGGAACCATTACGACCATGGCCAAGTGAAATATAGGAATACGATCACACCAGGAGCAATTACCAGCGTTCATAACGAAGTTAGGGCATTACCCGATCGTGCTGGGATTGCCATGGTTACAACTCCACAATGTCACGGTCAAATTCCAGAGCCGAAGGATTGGCTTCGAAAGCAGTTACTGCCAACAGCACTGCCAGCATCATTCAAGTGTATGGGTATGGGGCAACCACATGGAGACAACGGCCGCAGCTCCGGAAGGACTCAAGTTAGACATCTGTGCGGTAGAAGCATCACCTTTCGTGAGGAGAATAAGAAGGGAGAAACTCAATGTTTACTCTGTTACACTGTACGAAATCAACAAAGCCTTGGGAATAATGGACCTACAGGAGAAACCCTCGAAGAAGTCATTTCCAAGAAATACCACGAATTTCTACCCCTGTTCAGCAAGGTAATCGCGGAAACACTACCACTGCACAGACCCTACTACCATGAAATTAAGCTGCAAGAGGGGTTCACACCACCGTTTGGACCTATTTACAGCTTATCTCGAGAAGAGTCACAAGAATTAAAAGAATGGATAGAGAAGAACTTGTCCAAGGGATTTATCCGATCGTCTTCATCACCTTGCGGAGCTCCAGTGCTCTTTGCTCCAAAGCCAGGGGGAGGCTTAAGACTCTGTGTCGATTACCGAGGACTAAATGAAGGAACAATAAAACACTGGTACCCCCTGCCATTAATCCAAGAAACCTTGCTAAGACCCTCGAAAGCTCGCAATTACACCAAGCTAGACGTCCGCGATGCGTATAATATGATTAGAATCGCAGTGGGGAATGAATGGAAAACGGCCTGCAGGACCCGCTATGGACTTTTCGAATGCCTGGTTATGCCCTTCGGACTTACAAACGCACCAGCATCATTCCAAGAAGTCATCAACGATACACTACGACCCTTCCTGGACATATTCTGCACAGCTTTCTTGCACGACATCCTTATCTACAGCGATAACCTGAAAAAGCACAAGGAATACATCAGAGCAGTCATGACAACACTCAAGGAAGCTGGTCTTTATCTAAATGCAGAGAAGTGCAAGTTTCATAAAGAAGAAGTCAAATATCTAGGATTGATCGTCGGAGTAAACGGAATCAGAATGGATCCGGAGAAAGTCCAAGTGGTCGAAAACTGAGAAGCACTGGGGAAACTCAAGGAAGTTCAAGCCTTCCTAGGCTTTGCTAAGTTTTACCGACGGTTCATATGGAATTATCGCAAGGTAGTGCAACCACTAACAAAACTCACGAAAAAGTTAGTATCTTTCTGCTGGGGACCAGATGAAAAAAGGGCGTTCGCAGAACTTAAAAGCGCTTTTACAACGGCACCAGTGATAGCCCGTTTTGATTATGGAAAATAGATAGTCCTCAAAACCGACACCTCAAGTTACGTATCCGCAGGAGTCCTCTCGCAATACGACGACCAAGGAGTGCTACACCCAGTGGCCTTCTTCTCCAAAAAACATTTGCCCACCGAAGAAAACAACGAAATCTACGACCAAGAATTAGGCGCGATAGTCCAAAGCCTGGAGCAATGGAGACCCGAATGCGAAGGCTCAGTACATCCGATTAGGATTCTTACAGATCACAAGGACCTGGAGTACTTCATAATATCGAAACTGTGAAATTGAAGGCAGACCAGGTGGTCCGAATTTCTGTCAAGGTTTGAATTCAAGATCGTGTATCGCCCAGGCAAACAAGAACAAAAGCCCGATGCACTCACAAGAATGCCAGGAGACATTCCTCCGAAGGGGGGGGCAGAAAAAACCCAGCAAATCGTGCTAAAAACAGAAAACCTCGACAAGGAGCTATGCATAACCTTGGTAGTGGCGTTTGCAGAGACGGTCAATCTGCACAACGATTCAACAAGCGCTGAAGAATTATGGAACTGGGTAAAAAGAGTGTGTCAACAATGCCTGTACGACAGCAGCGAAGGACTATGTACCCACAAGGAACAACCGTTGGAAATTTCCGAAACACAAATCCAACCAACGGACGAGGGCAAACTCAAATGGATCCAGAAATGTCATGACTCTCCGGTTGCGGGACACCCAGCACGAGCAAAAACCTACGACCTGCTAAGCCGAAGCCATTCCTGGAACCAGATGAGGAAGAACGTGGACCGCTGCTTACAAAACTGCCACACCTGCCAGCGAAGCAAGGCAACCCACCGAAAGACTCATGGCTTGTTACAACTGTTAGAAATACTGGAGCAACCATGGAATGACATGAGCATGGATTTCGTAGTCGGACTACCAGAAAGCGAAGGGTTCAACGCAGTATGGGTGGTGGTTGATCGCCTAACAAAGATGCGACACTTGGTACCCTGCACTGATAAAGTCGATGGAAAGAAGCTAGGGGAAATGTACGTCAAGGAAGTGTTCGGACTGCACGGACTGCCTGAAACAATAGTGTTGGATCCAGGGCCGCAAGTCGCTTCAGAGGTCTGGGAACACGTCTGTGAGAGATTGGGAATCGAACAAAGGTTGTCAACCACGTTTCACCCTCAAACCTACGGCCAAACCGAAAGAGTCAACGCGATAATGGAACAGTACCTCCGGAACTATGTTAAATATCAGCAGGACAATTGGGTCTGGTGGCTACCATTGGCCGAGTTCGCAGCTAACAATCACACCTCGGAGACCACTAATTGCTCCGCATTTTTGGCAATTACAGCTTTCACCCACGAATGACATTCGGCCAACACCCAATTAAGGACCCCAACAATATTCGCGAGGTAAACACCCAGCAGATGGCCCAATGGATGGAGCAACATTTCAGCGAACTCAGAGCAGAGATGAAAAGAGCCCAAGCCATACAGTCCGAACAGGCCAACAAATGGCGAAGAGTCGGAACGGAGTTGTGGGTAGGAGACAAAGTATGGATGGACGCCAGAAACCGATCGACACCCCGACCCAGTAAGAAACTGGACTGGAAACGTATTGGACCATATAAAATCACAGAGGTCGTCAGTCCATGGGCCTACAGAGTTGAGCTACCAAGTCAACTATGCATTCACGACGTTCAACCGATATCCAGATTAGAAATGGCTGCCGAGGATCCTCTCCCGAATCAAAAGCAAGAACCACCACCACCGGTGATTGTCAATGGTGAAGAGGAGTACGAAGTCGAACGGGTGGACGATTCCAGGCTGTTCCGAAGGCAACTACAATATCTCGTGAAGTGGAGAGGGTACGACGAGCGCAGCTGGGAGCCTGCGGCCAACGTTGATGGACTTAAGGCTATCGACAACTTTCACACCGAACAACCTGGCAAGCCCGGGTCGTGATCCTCGTAGGTACTTGGTGTTGGAGAGGGAGAGCTACTGTTACGGTTGTGCTGAGTGACGATCGATGGTGGAGTGATGATCGGTGAATAATACAAAGGATAATGCTGGACGAGAATGAAATCAGGTTTCGAATGGAGGCTAGAGCACGACGACAATATGATCAGGTTTGAACGGAGGCTAAAGAACGACGAGACCGAAATCAGGTTTCGTTCGAGAATGAGATCAGGTTTTATGGAAGACGTAGGAATCGTGCAAAAGAAGTGTACAAAGAAAGCAGGAGTTCGGATGTACTATGGAACGAGTGAATTACTGTATATAAACCAGGCGTTCGGCGGAGGATAAGTTTCTTTCTTCACTCGTTCTCTCGTCTATAAAACAATCAATTAGATTCGGCTTTCACTTCTTTCACACTCAGTGATTGTGGATCGAGTCTCTTGTGTACCGTCTTCGCTTTCGTAGCTACAGGCCACCCTCGGACTTCATAGCCACCCGGCTTTCAGTTTTTATAACCCTTGGAACCTCGAGCCCTGAACCCTCGATACCAAACCCTGAACCCTTGACACCTGTCTGCTGTTGCCTAGATGTCTTGGTCCCCAAAAGCCAATTGCAACTTCTTCAGTAAAGTTTATAGACTGTCAGGCTGGACGTCTGCTGTTACTTCTTCACAATATGGTTGTAACTGGTAGAATCAATTTCTTCCAATTTGATGACTGCATATCTCATTTTGGCATGATTATTGTAGAATCGGCATGTGTCATCTTTTAGTTCTACTGACAGCTAGATCTTCTGCCCTCAGAGTTCTTCTCTGTCTGTTCCGGAGAATCGATGGATGTGCCTATCCTTATGGCCATAATTTCCTTCAGGTATTTCTTCATTATCATTTCCTGCAAGCTCAAGTATTCTTTTGACCTGATCCTGATATTTGTTCCTTTCTTCTCCACAGATTCTTAATTGTTCCTCCATTTCTTCTAACTTGTTTCTGAGATTTTTCTTTCCTTCTGGTGCTCTGTTTGCCAGTTATTTTTCTAGATCAGTGTGTTTGACCTGCAAGTCCCTATATATACAGATGGCTGCTCTTGCTTCCAAGTTCTTCACCTTTTGTTGGGTTAAAACTAGCTTTTGATTGGTGTTTTTCCGGCTTTTCACAAGCCCCTTTCCTTCAATTATTAATCTGGTGATTCTGTCTGCCTGTGTCATGATGTGATGATTTAGCTGACTGACCTGATTTTTGATGGACAAAGGGGGTGCTGATGCTATTCGGCAACTGTGCCCCTTTACCTCATTGGCTGGATTCAGAGCATCATACTGGTTTGGCACTTTGAAATCTGTAATGATCATTCAGAACATGATTTCCTGATCTATCCTTGTGATCAGAATAAACTGCGGGCCGTTGTTTTGGATGCTGCTTGACATCATGGTTTGCATTTTGGAATGGTAATTGGTGTAGGTAGTAGTTTATATTGAATCCTAGTCCTGGTAGCAAGCCAACCATTGCAACGCAATTGTTCCAAATATGTTCCAATGCGTCCTTGATTTCCCAGTGTATTCAATAATCGTTGCCACAGGGAATATCATACTGACAGCAGGATTTTGAGTTCCAGCACAGTAATACCACGTGGCGAGTTATTTATGGTCTGTTCGCTGATCCAAGTGATTTTCTAGTCAGAATTTGTACTGGAACTGCTCATTGTCTAAATAACACTTTTTGATCGCTTCTATGTTGGCTTGGATGTCTGCTTGAGCAAAATATATCTGCACTAGATGATGAATGTATTTGCTTAACATTGAGCAATGTAAAAAGGCCAAAGCAACTCGATGTAGATGATCCAGAGTGAGCAGAGACGACAGTGGGGTTTCTCAATAAAATTGAAGAAGGTATCGAATTCCTCTATTCTCCGGTTGCAGGTAGATATTACAGCCCAGTCCTGAATTGATCCGCAGTTGCAGTGGATAGTTCAATTTGGATCATTGTGGTTGGATATCCTGTTAATTCACGATTATAACAATAACAGATACAATCACCACCACTCATATCCTTGCTCATGTATTTCATTTACAAGTAGTACTGATTGCCAAAGATATTGTGATTTGTTGGTCTTCGAAAGGTACACAGGCAGCCCAAATTGATGTGTGTCTCACAGAAGTGGATAATCAATCTGTTTCAGAAGGTGATTGCAAAGTTGTATACAATGCAGCAGGTGTTACAGGTGCGTAAACTATTGTAGTAACCCAAACTGTGGGGGTATCGATACATAAAATTATACCAGCAACATCAATTGTAGACTTGTTTTTCTGTCAAGGTTTCAAAGCTCAGAGTGCAAGGGGTTATAAAAAAAACTAAGCTGTGGGTCATGCAAGTATTGCAACAAGACCAGATACTCAAAATCCTGAATCACAGGAGTGAACATGGGCTGATGCCAAAGCTAATGAATATTTTGTAGACTAGAGAATAAGTGAAGAGCACACCAATCTTCTGCTAAATCCCCCACCTTATATACAATTAACCAGACTGTTGTCACCTTTACCCACTCATTCCATATAATTCTACTCTTTACCCAACTGTGTATATGATCCATTCATCTGCCACATGCATACCCCCAAATTCCAATTGGCAACTCCTCATTATCGTCAGCAATTATCCATAATCCATTTTCCTTTTTGCCAAACCTGTTTCCTGTGCTGAAATCGTGTTAATTATGTTCACAATGGATACAGCGGTGTTTTTGCCAAACCAATATAATACCTTATCATTGATCCTTATTTGATCACCAATCTACACCACTACACAACCGTCACTGGCTCACTTCACTCCCCCATCCATTTCTTATTGTGGACTACTGCCATCTTATGGAGTCAAGTTTCCACTGTGCAGAAAGAGCACTGGGACAAGAAGCCTCAGAGAAGGAAGCTGCTGGCATGAAAATAGGAACCATTTAAGATTAGAAAAAACACTGATGCTGCTGCAGCTGGTGGTACAACCAAAGGAAACAAATACCAAGTGCGAAAAGAGGTCTCACAGATGGACGCAGCAAAGAAGAAACCATCAAGACAAATGGGAACGCACCTACTACTAAAGCTGCCAAAACATTGAAAATTTGAAGAAGGTCATTCCCGAGAAGAAAAATCCATATATTCTCATCCTTTCACCACTTGTATTTGCATACTTCCATTGTTGGTCTCTCTGTTTGGGATGATGTCAGTGCTCACTTTGTTTAGCCATCTATCATCCATCATGCTCCTTGCATATTTCATGAAAAGAAGTTCCCACAGTGGAAACAATAGTTCCCAGAAAATGAAGCAGCCAGATGATAAGAGAAATGATTAAAGACAAGAGAAAACGCTGCCGCTGCTGGCGCTGGCAGAATAAACAAAAATCAGAGAAGAAAGCTTCTAGAAAAGAAAAAAACCATATATCCTGGTTTTTGCAGTCCATGCTCCCACACTGTCATAGTTGCACACTATTGGCAATTTCTGGTCTTATTTTGCTTGCTGATCCATTCCTGATTGTACACTACCTCAATTTGATCAAAGCCAATTCCGTCTTTGTAAATGGTGAAGCAATCAAGAACATCAACTCTCAGAGCAGGAAGCCACAAGAAGAAAATGACATTGAAGAAACCATGAGCAACACTAGCTCCCAGCTACCGGCTTGACAAATCAGGTTTCTTTGATCGAGATAAGATATGAACACAAGTATTATATGCTGCCACCATTGACTACACGAAATGAGCTTGTAATGCATCTGCAGATCAAAGCTCAAGATCAGGTCAATATCCCAGAGCTCAATGATATCTTTGGTTGGATACAGTTCTGGTAGGCAATCGGCAGATAGACATAGCTATCGAAGTTGTTGAATCGGGGTGAATACCTCTTCCAACCGAGTTTGCACATCTGATATGCCCTGTACATTTGCGCCAGGTTCTGGCCACAGCAATTCATGAGCTGACGGAAAAAAACATACTGCAGGCTGTGGGGCTAGCAATGCCAACACTGCATGTATCAGTGTTGTAGATGCTTGTTGAGATGTGGCCAGACAGATTACAATTTTCAAATAAGTTTCCAGGTCAATTGTTTCCATTCTATCAGCTTCATATATTTTGTTGGTGCTGGGAGAGTTTTCTTCACTGGTGGAAGTACTGTGGGATGGTGTTGATACTGGTAACTGTGGGGAGATAGCACCGACATTTTCAAGTATTGGCGATACTGTGATGTATAATGCGAGCGATGGCAATGCTGCCGGTGTCATTGGATGAATAGATTGATTCAGAGATAAGGAGACATATCAAGAGCTGGAATGTCAGTGCAGAGTGGATGAGAGTTGGGAAGCGGCTGGGGATAGCAATGCTGGAGATATCTTCCCAGTAGATAACTGTTTAGATATGGTGAATAATGCCACAGGAAATAACTGACAAGATGTGGCCATCAATGTTGATGCTACAGGAGGGAAATTCTTTTACTGCTATAGGTTCTTGTGCTACTGGGTGCCAGTTTCAAATACTAGCAAGCTTATCTGGCAAGAGTCACCATCATTTCTCTATGCAGAGAACTGCAAGTAAGGCTGGCGTCCTTGCTTAGACCACCTCCAACCATTACTTGAACCACCATATGATGGAAATGCACATTGACACAGCTCTTGCTCAACTCGCATGATATGTCATTCCAACAGAACAACTTGCTTCTCCACAATTGCCATCTTATCCTTGGTGTCATTGCTAAAGTATGTGCAACATTGTCACTCCTGATCTTGCCTGAAGTAAGTATGATATTGACACAGCGTCTCCTGCTCAGGCTGTTCCTTATCTTCCCATTGTTGCTCCTGGTACTCTTGCTGTATGGACTTGTATTCTTTAACATGTACGAATTGCACTCAGTGATCTTGCCACACATGTACATACTTTGCTGAATTGATCTACTGCTAGAATGCTTTGATGAATACTTCCCACAATACTGCTGGCCCATATGTGTTTACTTCCAAAGTCACTGTGTACTTTGCACCAATCCAGGATATCATCCATTGGTAGGCACAATCTGTACCATGCTTTGCATATTTCCGGATATATGAATGAACCATAATAAAATGTATATCAACTTGGGAGACCCTGTACCACATGTCGTCACCAAAATCAACTACTTATGCCAGTTGTTGGAGAAACCAAATGATGGTAGCCGATTGCATGTCACGCTTGCCAGAAAAGTGAAATGCTGTCAATTGCTCTCTATACTTGGATACAGACAAACACAGTTGCGGAGACAAGACTGCTGGAAATGATACTGGCCGGGATACTGACAGGAATGATTGTAAGGATGATGGCAGTCATGGCTGTGACAAATTGAAAAATAGCACAGCCTCATAGTGGATGATTAAATATTTCAGATTGTGTTGAAGGATCCGAATGTGATTCCTCCAGTATGTTTGTTCTCACTCCACTGTGTGGATTTGACCCCAATTGATTGATGCTGGTGGCATTATGCTTTCTGAAAGGACAAGTGTGGGTATAGAATTTGTTTCTTGGGCAGAGAAACAAGCTAGAGGATAGTCAAAGTACTGTCAGAATGTCAACTCCGTTGTCTGAAGCTCTAAGTAATTCCAGATTGAATTATCTCAAACCGAAGTTGATGCCGAGAATACTTTTGCAGTTGATACAGCGGATACTAGTGGAGTTGATAATAATCACACTGGTAGACTGAGTGCTCTGAACTTCAACATGATATTTTTGCCAACATGGAGGCATGACAGGAGATACTCACAGGAATGGTCAGATCAGATGACGATTGGATGATTTGCCAGATCAGGAGGCTGATGATAGTTAATGAAATATCTGGCTGACTTGAATGCTTCACCAGATTTGGAGGCTGAAGACTTGGATGCTTCGCTGAGTCTGGCAGCATATGATGATGTGTTTGAACATCTCACTGACTTGGATATTTCACAGGATTTCGATGGTTCACCAAATGTGGGCACTGCTGAATTTGATGCTTCTATGAGATGCATAAATGCTGTGAGCTGAAAGAGATGATTCAGTTGCTTGCATTCTCGCTTATTGGGTGCTGTAGGCCGCATAATGGAAGTTAGGACTCTCACATTTCCAGAATATCTGTCAATACCATTTTGCAGGATGTGATATCACTGGCTCAGTTCAAATAGCTGTGGCTGGGAAATTGATGCGACTCAGTAGGGGTCAGGACTTTGATGAGCCCTTTCAATGATTTTGAACAATATGAAGGGAAAAACTGATCAAATGAACATACTTGACACTGATATACAAACTGTTACTACTAATTGCACGGTCATGTGAAGGTTGTATATGACCTAGCTAATGATCCAGAGGTCATTCATGCTTGAGCTGGGCAACATGGTCTGTGTGCTACATCACAGCTATTCGGTGCCGCACCATATATACATGGTGGAACCCCCTACAAGTGTGAACAGCGTGTCAATTCTTTATAGTTCACCATCATAAATAGATGTACAAATGCATTTCGCACAATATACATATCAATCATATTGACAGACATGTTCAGGGAATCATCAGGATATAGTATGGCAAAAACGTATGAGTTTAAGTGTCAACCGAGCATCAACACTTTCCGGTATACCATCTTCTATAAGTATACAATTGCATTCAGTGAAATAGACAATTCAGTTATATTGATCGACCTCATCATCACTTAATCAGTATGAAGTGCGGCAGAACGTTCTAATATGAGTGTCAACAGAGCATCAACACTTTGCAGATCACTGTTGTATTTAAGTATACAATCGCATTTGGTACAATGGTCTCATCAGTTATATGGAGTATCTTTATCAGCACATTATTCAGAGACAATATGGCAAGAGAATTCTAATATAAGTGTCAACAGAGCATCAACACTTGTCAGTTCACCATTTAATTTAAGTATATCATTCCATTCAGCAAAATAGTCAAATTTTTTCTATTCACTGACTATATTGGCAAATATTGGGGATAGAGTATAGCAAAAACATTCTAAAATAAGTGTCAACAGAACGTCAAAAATTTGCAGTTCACCATATTATTTAAATATACAATTGCATTCAGTAGAATCGTTTCATCAGTCATCTTGACCAACTTCATTGGCGAATGGTCATGATCATGTAAGGCAACAATGTTTTCAAATAACCATCAATTGAGTCATAATACTTGCAAATTGACTATCTGGTTTAAGTATAAGATTGTATTCCGCAAAATAGTGACATCTGTTATATTGACTGATATTATTGGCCAATGATAAGGAACAAGTATAGCAAGAACATTCTCAAATAAATATCACCAGAGCATGAACACTTTTCAGTTCACTATCTTGTTTATGTATACAATTGTATTTTGCAAAATATTGGAATGTTTCAAATTGTTTTAATTTATTGCCATTAGTCAAGATGGATGATGGTGAGCGCAATATAAAACGAGTGGCAATGAGCATCGACAGTGGCTTCAAATGCGGCTTGAAATGGGTATCAACTTGCTTCAGGTTACCACTATATGATTGTATACGATCATATACTCCAAAAGAGTTGATTCTGTTTTTATAGCCCACTTTTGACAGAACATGTGTGTGTTCTAGTATTGTATGAATATTCCAAAATAAGTGTCAACAGAGCGTCAACACATTTCTGTTCACCAGCTTATGTGAGTGTACAATCACATAATGCAAAATTGTTCAATCAGTCATATTTGCTGACTTTATTGGCAAATAGTGATGATGAAGTATCACAATTACGTTCTAAAATGATTGTCATCAAGTATAAACAGCTGTTTGAAATGCGGCTTAAAATGAACACCATTTCTCTTCAGGTCTCCATTGAATGATAGCATATGATTGCATACTCCAAATGAATTGATTCAGTCATAATTACTACCTTTTGAAAAGAAAGGTCTGTGTTCTTGTATTGTATGAATGTTCCAAAATGAGCATCAACTGAGTGTCAACACTTTGCAGTTGACCATCTTATATAAGTGTCGAATAAAGTCCACAAAATTATTAAATAATTCATATCGACCGACTTCATCAGTAATGGATCGTGTTGAAGTATGAGACGAACATTTCCAAATAAGTATCAATGAGTGTCAATGGTGCCTTCAAATGCGGCATAAAATGACCATCAACTGTCTTCAAATCACCACATTTTGATGGCATGCAATTGCATACTCCAAAACAGTTAATTCACTCATAATGACTGACTGTTCATGAACAATATCTGAGTTCCAGTATTGTATCAATATTCCAAAATTTTTACCAACCAAGCGTCAACACATTTCATTTTACTGTGATATTTCAGCATATAATAAGATTCCGCAATATAGTCAAATTTGTCATATCGATTGAATTCATGAGCAAATAGTGAAGATGAAATAATACATGAATATTGTGAAATGAGCATCAATAAGCGTCAACAGCAGCTTAAAATGTGGCTCGAAATATGCATTAACTCTTATGATGTCACCATATTATGATTGCTTACAATTGTATTCCCCAACATACTCAAATCAGTCACAATAATTGGCTTTTCATGAGAAATATTGATGTACTAGTATTGAATGAATGTTCCAAAATGAGTGTAAACAGAGAATCAATATTTTTCTGTTTGCCATATTAATCAAGTGTACAATCACATTCTGCAAAAGAATCCAATCAGTCATATATACCAACCTCATCAACAAATGGTAAAGACAAAGTACCAAAAGAACTTTATCAAATGAGCATTTTCAGAGCATCAGCAGCCGCTGAAAAAGCTGTTTAATATAAGTATCAATTTTCTTCTGATTACCACTTGATAATAGCATATAATTGAATTCCCCCAAAGAGTTGATTCAATCATAATAACTGACTTTTAATGTAATACCGGGAGCATCACTCCATGTTAACCCAGTCAAAGAGTATATGTACCTGATTTGGGACTGCTTCGAAGGTAGGTTAGAAGATTCACTTGGGAAATAGTGATCACTAAAAGATTTTGAACAAAAAGAGTAGATATTTTCAAATGCATATATTGTTCAGGCTTGTTCTCCTTCCTGAGAAGGTTGATGATGCCTTCCTATGCTCGAAGAACCTACAGTCTTTATACCTTCATCTTCACTTTTAACAAATACTTCTATCGCCACTTTTCTTTCGAGCTCTGCACTTTAGCCACCTTTGAAACTCCCTCAAACAACCTTCAAACCAGTACGTATTCCTTTGGAACTGCCATGGCCTCCATCCCTCCATTCTCAATCGTTATTATTGTCATTGGAATATAATCAGACCATTGGTATTTATTATCACATCAAGCTTGCAGGCTTGTGCCCTGGGACCGGTGGTATACTTTTGATCATATAACCTCCAGATGAATAAGCCTCTTTCGATAGAGAGCAGCTTCACATTTTAGAGTCGGCAGATATTCTTAGACCTCCCATAATTGTCGGCTGTTGGCTGGCACCATTCAATTGTTTGCCCACTGTGCATTTGTGGTCAGTGTCTTGGCCGATGCAGTTCAGCTGTTTGCCAGCTGTGAATTCAGTGTCTGGGATTCGGAGCAGATGTCATCGTAACCATAGACTAGCCATCATTATCTATCAATGGTGTGGGTGTTCATCTGCTTGCACTCCGAAGAGATTGGCGCTGGCATCTGGGACAAGTGATAGCCAATCACATCTAATCAGGGCAATCGTCGGTGATCGTATATGACCCCACTGTGAACTTGCAAGGTGTATCATTGAATAAACAATATTGATGTTTTAGTATTGTATAAATATTCTCAACTATGTGTCCACAAGTGTCATCAGAGGTTTGAAATACAGCTGAAAATGAGCATTAACTTGTTTAACACCATATGATTGCTTTTTCAGACATAGTTGATTCTGTTATCACAAGATACTTGAAATATGAAATACTCAGATTCTTGTATGGTATGAATGTTTTAAAATAAGTGTCAATACGTATCAACAGTTGCTTAAAATGCGATATGAAATGATCATATCCTCTCTTTATGTCACCGCTTGTTGCTAGTATACAAGCAGATTCCCCAAAAAAAGATAATTTGGCCACAATGACCTACTTGTAATGAATATTGTAAAATAAGGATCAACACTCTTGATATCACTACTTTATTATACTACATAATTGCATTCTGCAAAATCTTCAAATGATTCATATTCAATGACCTGTTTTGTGAAATCGTTATATTGTGGTATTGTGGATATGTTTTCAATTGAGTATCAACAGACTGTCAATACTATCAATATGATTGGATCACTTGGGAAATAACCTGTTGTTGAATATTAGATGAACTTTATAACCAATATGGATATTGTTGCCATATACAAAATAATTTGAATTGTATCAAATTTAAGCAAACCCAAATTATAGAACTGGAAATTAAACCCATCAGATCTAACAAAACCTGGCAAAACACATGAGTTGGCCAGTTTGGTTCCAGGTTTGGAACCGGAAATTACCTCTGATTGAGATTCAGTATGGTTCCAGAAGTGCAACTGGAGAATGGTTCTGGTTCGGAACTGGACTGCAAGTGAATAATCCAGATCTGTTGCTGATGCTAGTTCCAGACACTTACAACATGATCATAATTGACAAGGGAGATGAATGGCACATAGTCTTTAGAATCCACAACAGACTATTTGAGTCCTTGGTAATACCATTCGGATTGATCAACACTTCTGTATCTTTTCAGAAATATATCAACCATACCCTATGGCACTTCTTGGACATATTCTGCATTGCCTATTTGGATGATATCCCGATTTACAGTAACAGTATGTAGGAATATAACGAACAAATCCAGACATGAATGCAAATACTCAATGATGTAGACCCATACCTGAATGCGGAGAAATACAGATTTCATCAAAAGATCAAATACCTGGAATAGACAGTCAGAGTTAATGGAATCCGAATGGATCGTGAGAAGATACCGGCAGTCAATGAATTTGAAACACCAAGCAAACGCAACAAAGTACAAGTATTACAGGATTCACCAACTTCTACCAAAGATTCATAAAAAATCACAGCAGGGGAGTACAACCATCAACCCAACTCACACAAAGCTGGTATTATTTTACTTGGGGTGTCATCACAAATGGGTATTTGCCGAATTTAACAATAGCTTTACAACTGCACCAGTGTTAACTTATTTCAATTACAAGAAGTATATCCTTTTGGTAACTGATGCATCCTGTTATATATTTGCAGGATTACTATCACAATGGAATAAAGAAGCAATTCTTCATCCAGTAGTCATTGTTTCAAAGAAATGTATATCAGTTGAAGAAAATCACAAGATATATGACCAAGAGTTGGAGACAATATTCAAATGTCTAGAAGAATGGAGTCCAGAATATGAAGGTTCAGCACACCCAATCAAAAAACTGTCTGAACAGCAGAATCTGGAGTATTTCACTCTGTCAAAACTACTCAACTGAAGACAAACTGGATGGTCAGAATTTCTACCAAGATTCAAATCGAAAATTATTCATCAACCAGAAAAACAAGGCACAATGCCTGACCTGCTGACCGTAATGCCAGAAGACATTCCTCCAAAGGGGGTAACAGCAAAAACCTAACAAATTGTACTCAAAACCGAGAATTTTAACAAGGAGCTTGGAAAAAGAATAATTATAACATTCACAGAAGTTATGAGCCTGCAAAACAAACACATAAGTCCCAAGAAGTGATGGAATTGGATTCTCAATATATATCAAGAATTTCTTATAATAGCAGCAAAGAACTCTGCATAGATGCCACCTGGATATACACAATAATGGATAAGGAAAATATTCAACTAATCAAAAAAACATCATGATTCTCTGGCAGCAGGCCACCACAGAAGAGTAAAAACCTTTGAGCGTCCAAAAGGAAATCATCATGGAGAAGAAATGAGAATACAGGTGGACAGAAATGTGAGAAACTGCCATACCTGCAAACACAGCAAACCCCGAAATCAGAAGACACAGGGATGGCTCAAACTGCTGGAAGTACTGCAACAGCCCTGAAAAGACCTGAATATGGACTTAGTAGTAGAAATTCCAGAAAGCACAGGTTACAACACCATACAGGTGGTGACAGAGAGGCAATCACAGTTGACACACTTGGTCTCAGCCCATGACAATACAAATGGAAAGAGGTTGGGGACAGTTTTCATTCAAAAAGTATTCAGACTATATCGTCAATCAGACATGATAGTATCAGACTGGAGACCGCAGATAGCATTAGAAATCTTGACACAAATATTTGAACATTTAGGCATAGCACAAAACCTCCCTACAGCTTTACATTTTCCAATCAACAGTCATGGTGAATGAATAAATGTCATCATGAAACAGTATATCAGAGGGTTTATCAATTATTTTCACAATGACCTGGTACAATGGCCTCCAATGGTGGAATTTACATCAAGCAACAGCTTCTACAAATCAATATACTGCTTACCATTCTTTGGCAATTACAGATTCCATCCAAGAATAACTTTTAACCAATATCCAGTCCACAACAATAACAATATTTGAAAAGTCAACACAGCACTAATAGCTGAGCGATGAAGGATGTGTTCGATCAAATGATAGCTGAAATGACAAGAATTCAGCCGATCCAAACAGAACAAGCTGACAAGAACTGCCGTAAGACACAAGACTTAAACACAAGCAATTTCATATGAATGTATGCAAGAAACCTTATGACCTAAAGACCCTGCAAGATGCTGGAATGGAGACACATAGGTCCCAATGACATCCTCAATGTGATCAGCCCTTGGGCCTACTGAGGGCATCTACCAAAACACATTCATATGTACCCCATTCAACCAATATTCACATCATTGGAAGAAGCAAATCACCCCATCTCCGGTCAAGTGAATCACCCATCACCACCTGTAATTATTGATGGAGAAGAGGCATATAAAGTCAAAAGCATTGTGAATTTGTGGCTGTTCAGAGAACAACTTCAATAGCTTATTAAGTGGAAAGATTATGATAAATGGAGCTGGGAACCTGCAAAACATGTGGATAGGCTTCAAGCTTTGGACGTATTGCAGGCAGTACAACCTGGCAAACCTGGATCAATAATTTTGTAGAAACTCATATTTGCAAGAAAGAGCTACTGTCACAGTTGTATATAAGTGAGGATCAGTAATGAAATATAGATTGATAAAAGGTAATTAAATTCGTTTGGCAAACATAACTGGTTTATGCATGGTGCAAATAACAATAGATTTTTGACCAAGGACACAGGTATTGAGGGAAAGGAAACAGGTAATAAATAATCACAGATGATAATGGGAAGATGCCAACATTATAACCAGTGGTGTGAGTGTGGAAGTTGTTACAGAGATATATATACTTTACTGAAGGATGGATATATATAGAATATGTGAGGTAAGGTAAAAACAGTCGTGTTTATTATCCCTTCGCCAGTATTGGGCCCACAAAAGGGTCCACTTTCGCGTATACTGCGCCTTGTTGCTTATAACAACACAGCCACCCACTTAAATCCCCCCCTAGAATATTATGAATTGAAAGATAACTAGTAGAGGCTTCTATTTACAAATTCTTGTGGCAATGTGACAAGTTCTGGGGTGCTGAGTTGAATATAAATAGCAGTACTTTGGAGATTGTGAGAGTACCATCCTTCAGCCCAGCAGCAACCACCTTCCAACTTCCCATCTACCATACAACAACAACCATGAGCAGAGAAACCCTCAGACCTCGGAACCTTAATGTCAACTACCTACCCCCACCACATATACTCTCATCTACACCATCCTCACCAAAAAATGTCAAAAAATAAAGTGTCAAGTGTCGCATCATGGACAATCACTCTGGTCCAAAGTGCACCTCCTCCCAACCACCACCACCACCTACAGTGGTACAGCATCAACCTGTCATTATACCTGATGTGTCTCCACTCACTACTGAAGCTCCACCTGCAATGCTCAACCTTGACGATAATTATAGCTCCTCAGATGAAGCATATATTGAGCCAATCAGGTCGATCACAGCAGGTCACTCGGCCAAGCAGCACAAGCAAACACTCAAAAAACCAATTCAAAATTTGCCAGATCTTGCTAAGCTTCCCACATTCGACCCTTTACAACCAGCTGTCCCTCTTTACAAATCATCAAACCGATTGCCCATTTCATTCTCTAAGCTGGATGCCATTACTCCAATTCAAATCTTCAATCTCTTTCTTACCAACACCATTATGGGACAGCTTGTAGCCAACACCAATTTCTATGCCCAGCAGCAGCTTCTTGGGCCAGAGAAGGAGCGGCAGCGTTCCTTGCAGCCAGTTACTGCTGAGGATCTTTATTTTTGGTTGGCAATTCAAATTCATATGGGTCTGATTGGAGTTCCTCCTGAGAAGTACTGGATGAAGGATGGAGTTTACCTTCCCAAGGATGGATTACTACCAGCTGCCTACCTTGGCAAGACTCGCTTTCAGGAGATCCGCCGCTTCTTTCATGTTTCTCCATACAATTCACCAACTGAAACTCCTGAAGGCCTACCTTGTTGGCATTCAAAGGTGGATATTCTACTGGCGCAACTGCAGGTTTTCTAGCAGCAGTACCGAGTACCTGGCAGCAATGTTACTATTGATGAAGCCATGATTCTATTCACTGGCAGGTCAATTCACATTACAAAGATGCCAAACAAGCCAATTAGTCAAGGATATAGGTTTTTCTGCATGGCAGAGAAGGGCTATGTCTGGGAGTTCCACCCATCATCAAATGCAGTTGGAGGGGATCCTGTTGATGTAGAATCCTGTCTGTTATAGCTTACAGACACTGGAAAGATGGTTCACCACTGGATTACAGGTTTGCACCAGACGCATCGAAAGCTCTCCTTCAATATATATATGGACAACATCTTCACAACACAACCTCTGCGGGCAGAGCTTCGTCGGATGGGGATAGCAGCATGTGGCACATTCAGGCAGCAGTTTCGAGGATTTCCCAAGGAGCAAAAGGTTGGGACGAATGCCAAATTGCCATATCATGTTCAAAGTGGAGCTGTTGATGATGGCGTTGCAACCCTGCTATGGATGGACAGTTCGCCTGTTACCATGATGTCTACAATCCACCCTCTAAGTGGTGAGAATTCACTGGTACTGAGAATCAGAAAGCATCCAGGCAACAAGAGTACCAATGCAAGCCGAGCAAATTCCACATTTCTTCCTGAAGAACGCCAGAAAGATATACCTGTTATTGTTGAAGCCTACAACCAGCACAAGGTGGGAGTGGATATAGCTGACCAGTATCGAACCTATTTTGATACACAGCTTCTATCCATACGCAATTGGTATCCACTTGTCTATTGGATTCTGGAGACAGCCTTTATCAACAGCCTTATAATCTATCGAGATCTGCCAGCAAACAAAGAGCGCACTGTGGATCACTTTGACTTCTGTCTCACCATTGTGCGTGACCTTCTGCAAGCTGGAAGTCTATCAACAACAAAAAGTTTCTCCCGTATTCTGGCTTCACAGAAAATCACTTGGTCGGCTCGCCCCACACAATCTGCCCTGCCCCCACTGCCTACCAGACAAGTCACCAAGTACACCCCCCTGCCCCTCTGCCGAAAGGTACCAGGAATACATTCCCCACTTTGGATGGAGAGGAGAGTAGATTGTTTCCTTTGCAGGTGGAGAAGAAGTCAGGGTGGTAGTGGAGAAGGCATGAAAACCAGCATAAAGTGTGAGGACTGCAATGAGGCTTTATGTTTTACACCCAAACAAAATTGTTTTCATGAATTTCACCATATGTAGAGTATGTCAATTTACTCTGGGGGAATTTGGCTGGATTGTGGTTGGGTGATGTGTATTTTAAAAGCTGGCCCATCTGTGGGCCCAAATCCGGTTACTGGCAAAGGGATATATATGGGGAAGTATTTAGTGGAGGATTGATTTAATCCTCACTTGTACTCTAGTCTGCAAACAATCAATAGATTGGGCGCCTATCTCTGTTCACTTCTATGATGCAGAATTTCAGGTTCCTAACCTTGTTTACATACTTGCAATTCCGAATGTTAGTTTGGTTATCATTATTTCTATAACTCCAAGCTTTGAAACCTTGGCAGCCTTTGCCTTCTGAACTGCCACTGTTGACTCCAATTACAATTGTGTATATATACTCCAAATAATTCATGGGTATGTTCAATTGATATCTGTTGCTGAATATATCAAAATGGACAAAGCACACTGAAGTATGTCCACTCTTGGCTCTCAATTGGCAGTTCTACTTCCCCTTGTCAAGCTTTACCTCCTGCCCCCCTTCATGTCCTCATTTGCTAACACCTTTCACCAATATCAAAATATACTACAATGGCCTAGTGGATAAGCAGATTTGTTTTGTCTTGCCTGGTATATCATATTGGTGCAAGCATACTGGTGTATGTTCATTATTATCCCTCAACTGGCTTCTCTATTTCTCCTCCTTCTCAGACTGTGCCATGTCTTGCTCTAGTACTGACCACCATCTACTAATTGCAGATTGTTACAGGGGTACTCATGTGTGTGTAGATCCAGATCGATATTGGCGAACTCGGTGTCGATATAATCGGATTTTGCTGACCAGGACAAAACTGAAAAAGTGTATTTCGATGGTAGTTCGTCGTAGTTTTCATGGGGTATGGAGATAGACTGCCATGCGCAGGGTACAGCTGCAACCTTCTACAAGTTGTTGGAGTCTTGCAGGTAGTCTTCTAAAGACTTGTTGAATGCTACTTGTGAGGGATACTCAGCTATTTCGCAACAGTGGAAATGATCGTCCACAAGGTTGTTGTATTGCAGAAACTTGAACAAGAAGTCGAGGGGGGCTTCGGTTTGACAATACTGATGTAAATAGGCAGCATTGTAGATAATGATGTCTTCACGTGCATATTGGGACATAGATAAAAGAATATTCTTAAGGTAAAAACTTAATAATATTTCAGGTGGTTTTCTGCTGTTGTTGTTCTGACTGTGGATTGTTGCTAGAGCTTGATCGTTGTGATAAACCGTGGGTTTATGTGGTCTTTTTATATGTCAGTATTTCCACATCAGAGGTATATCAGTAAGGCATGATGGTAGTTCTCTAGTACTGTGATATGTGTGTATAGTACTATCTCGATAACACTTAATCCACTGGGGTGGGTGTCTGCACAACCACCGATCATTGCCACAGAGCTGATCTCGGTAGTTAATTGCGGAGAGTTTCGGTTTGACAATGTGTGATGGCATAAGCTCTCACCAGGCATCCCAGCAGTTATCCCGCAACTGTGATGACGTTGCTGACACGCGTATCACAGCATTACTTCGTATTAGTTTTCTTTCTTCTGCATGAGCGGAATAGTGATCAAAGATTTGATAAGCTGACCACCCATGCTTTGCCACATACCTAGTGTCATCACGTCTTACCCGTGTTCCCCGTAGGATGGTTTGCTTTCTCAGTTAACGTTTGTGCAAATATGACAGAGCTGGGATTCGATAGTATAGATCTGAATACTAATCTTGTAGGTAGCATTAACTACAAGGGCGCAGATATCTTATCTCCTTTAATTACTTGTCTCGGGTGATAGGAAAGTCCCTCATACTCAGATAATATTGCTTGTCCAACTATCCTCAGGGAACTGCATGCAGCTCTGAGTATAGTTTTATCCCAGTATTAGTTTGATATTGAGTAACAGTGGTCTGATTCATAATATCCAGCTGACCCTAAGTTCTCTTCAAGGCAGTTATGTTTGCTTTGGCAGTATGGTTGTGTGTGTCCCATGCCTTGGCCAGCACCAAAGGATACTTCCCTCAGTTTCTGTCAGATCGAGTGTACGTATTGTCCCCCCATGGGTTCGGTAGCCCATTTTGTTAGAACATGGTATCGGAGCTTTGAATAATACAGGAATTTCACCTGGCTATGTTTGGCCTTCTGCTCACTCATCAGTAGACATCCTGAAGGGTGTATCCTCAACCACCTCATGCAAGTCGTCACATGGTGAGCCTGGGAGGCTAAGTTTGATGTACCTCATACTCATGATGGGGGAAAACCCCTAACATCACCCCCCTCTCAAGCTCTGGTGACCTCAACATAGTACTCCAACATAAGAAGTTATCTTGCCATAGATTCTACTCAGACAGCGTATACTATAGGTATAGCTAATCCTTTTTGATGAATAACAATTAAAATTTAAAATAAAAGTGACCTCCGCTTATAACCATGCAGTATGAGTTTAATATAAGAAATTTTTTTTATTTATCTTTATTTTCTCTTTTTTCTTTCCTTTTTCTTTAATTTCTTCCATCTTTTATCTTTCTGAATTTCAGGGAATTTTTCGTAGTAGTGGTTTATTAGTTTGGGCCCTACATTATGAAGGTGTTTGTAGGATACCCAGGTGTTTTCGTCGTAAGTCTAGTATTCCCATTTAGTTAGAAAAACATGTTTCCTGTAATCTTTGTCGGTGGGTCCACTTCCGATTATCGCTTCTGGTATGCATCCTTTGTCGTCCGCTTGAACTGGATATATAACTCTTTCTTTCACATCTCCTTGGTATTGTTCTAGTAGGGATATATGGAATGCTGGATGTATCTTTCAGGTGTCGGGTAGTTTTAGTGGACACCATCTGGTATTGCTTCGAACATTTGTAATTTGAAATGGCCCATAGGGTTTGTCTTTGAGTTTTCAACATTGCCTTTGTGTCCATATGATTCTCCTGTCCAACATCACCCAATCGTCAATTTTGTATTTCGGAGCCAGTTTTCTTTTCCTATTGAAGTATTGTCCCATTTTCTTCCATGACTTTTCTAATTGACTTTCCAAATTCCGATATACCTGTACCATGTAATGAGTGTATAGTTCCGAAGCAGTGGTATTGAATTGCACTTCTATTGGCCAGTTGGTACGTGGTTCATAACCGTAGTTGGCATAGAATGTTGTTATTTTGGTGGTCACATGCCTCGCATTATTGTATGTGTATTCTGCCATAGCCTGCATTTCAGACCAATTGTCTCGCTCGTTTTTGCAATTGGTGTGTAGGAAATGTTCGATGGTTTGGTTTAGTCGTTCTGTTTGCCCATCCGTTTGTGGATGAAAAGCCGTTGATGGAGATCTCTGGATTCCTAACCACTGGTATAGATTTGCAATGAAATTTTTGGTGAATACTCCGTCTCTGTCTGATACCACGTTTAGCGGTAGTCCATGGTATTTCCAAACATCATTCAGGAATAATCTAGCCACTATTGCTGACTATCTGTTTGCCATTGGAATGAATTGCGCCATTTTTGAAAACCTGTCGACTACTACATTTATGTTTTTGTTACCGTTGGACTCTGGTAAGTCGGTAATAAAGTCTACCAATATGTATATCCATGGTGTTGATGGTAGCTCGAGTGGGTGTAGTAAACTGTGTTTAGCATGTCGTGGGCTTTTTATTCTATGACATGAGTCACAGTTGTTGCAGTATGCTTTGACGTTGTCTTCCAACTTAGGCCCGTTCAAATTTCTGGTAATGAGTTCCATCGTTCTTTCTCTTTGAAAATGTTCTGCTATTCTTGAATCATGTTCATGTTTTTATATTTTTCCCGTCAAACCTTTTGGCACATAAAGCCTTTCTGGCCATACTAACATTCCGTCCTCGTCTATTCCCAATCTTTCATCTGTGTTTTCTTTTCCTTCTACTGCTTTTTGTATTTGTTGATATTCCTCATCTTTTCCGATGTCTTCTTTCTATTCATTTTGTATCGCAGGGATTAATTTCTTTATTGAAAAACCTGCTAATACAATTTCGTCGCTATCTTCGAGGTCCAGTACTTCTATTGATGTCCAGTATTCGGGTCATAGTAGTGGTGTATTGTTTGATGAAACTGTACGCCCCTCTCTAGCAATGAACTCTGGGAATCGTGATAACGCATCTGCATTTCCGTTTTGCAAACCATTTCTATAGACTGTTTTGAAGTTGTATTCTTTTAGTGTCTCAGCCCACCTGGCTTGCCGTATGTTTAATTGATTTGTTTCTTTAAAGTATTGGAGGTTCATATGATCGGAATATATATTTTTTTATGAATTGCTCCTTGTAGATAGCATCGCCATTGTTTCATTGCGTAGACAATGGCTAACAGTTCTTTGGTGTATATTTGATAGTTGAGTTCCACCTGTGACAACTTTTTGGATATGAAGGCTCCTGGGTGTAGCTTGCCGTGTGCGAATTATTGGGATAGAACTGCACCCATTGCGCAATCTGATGCAGCGGTTTCTATTATTGCAGGTCTATCTTCTTCGTAATGTCTCAGAATGGGGGTATTTTCCTGAGAAAAAAGTATACATATTTTGTAGTATACCGCTTTTGATCTTCTCCGAAGGTAAAATTTTTGGCATCTCCTTTCAACATGTCTGTGATAGGGGCAACTATTCGTACATATCCTTTGATGAATCTTCGGTAGAAATTCCAGAGTCCTAATATGATCTGAACTTCTTTTTGTGTTTTCGGTATTGGCCAACTAGTCACTGCTGTGCTTCTGCTTGGTGTCATTTTTAATCCTTTTACACTGACAAGGAAACCCAAGAATTCGACTTCTTGTTGATCAAATTCGCACTTGTCAATCATGACTACTAGTTTGTTAGCATGGAGAACATGTAGTACCTTTCCGACATATTCGTGATGTTTTTCCTTAGTTTCTTTGGTGTCTATCATGACAGCGTCGATATAACAAACTATAACATTATCATCTTTTCCTAGGAATAGCTGTAGAATTCCATTCATCTATCTTTGAAAAGTTGCTGGTGCATTTGTTAATCCAAATGGCATGACTGTATGTTGGTACCAGCTGAACTTTGTTCTGAAGGCTGTTTTTCATTTGTGCCCTTTCACCATTCGAATCAAGTGATATCCTGACTTCATATCCAGCTTGGTTATATATATAGCTCCCTTCATTCTATATTGTAAGTCGTCCATCAATGGTAGCACGGTTTTGCCTTTGATTTTTAAGTTGTTAAAATGTTGGTAGTCAACACGAAGATGCAGACCACAGCCATTGGGTTTCGGTACAAACAATATACGGCTGCCTGCTTGTCCTTGCAATGGTTGAATTTCTCCCTCTTTAATCATGTTGAGGATGTATTCCCGAAGTAGTCGTTCCTCTTCTCTTGATAGTTGATATATGAGACCCACTGTCACTTGATCATCCGTCGTTTTTGGATTTATTTCATGGTCGTGAGGTCCATGCTTGGGCAATTTTTCTGATTCGTGCGGATCGAATAATAGCAACCATTTATGATACTATGGTTGTAGTATTTTGGCTAGTTGTTTTGTTGCACCAACAATTACTGATCCAATAATGATTGGGTCGTTCTGAAATACTACTTTATCGTCGTAAGTGATTTCCCACTCTGGGTGTTGCTCGCCATGTCCATAGCATTTGTTACCGCATTCTGTAAAATGTAGATGGCCATAGGTTGTTCCTTGCGCTTTGTGTTTCTCCAGATACCACCCTGGTATTAAGATGTTATAGCTTTGTTGCATTTTGAGGACTTCGAAAGTTTCGAGTGTTCTATGATTTCCAAACGCAAATCCTAGTGAGATCGTATTCAATCCTGTGAGCTTTACCTTATATCCACCAAAATCCTTTGCTCCTATTGCGTTTTTTCTTCGAACCACAGGTATCTTGAATGCTTTGCCATTTCCGGTGATATCGTAAAGGATGTAGACACCCAATCCAGTATTGCACTCACTGGCAATTGTATACTTTTTCCTGTGCCATCATCATAGTCTATAAAGAACTTACGGATAGGTCTTTTGCTGATTCTCGTTTGCGGTAATTTGTGTGTCTTTTTAACTTCATAAAGGACAAAGTCGTGGCTAGTGTTTTGTCATTTGCTTGAGGTACATTCCTCCATGGGGGTTGTTTGCATTTTGCAGCCATCATCTTGTCAATGGCTGGGCCTGAATAGGTCCTGAGTAGTAATAAGGTTTTTGTATACTTATCATTATTATGAACACGAAACAACAATCCGGTAGTATTAGCAACATTTACGGGTTACCCGGCTGTGGTGCAGGTTGGATCCGGAACTGAGGCCCAGGTCGGGTTCTGGAACCGCCAAGAAACCGAACCGTGCAATGCCAAGCGGTCCTAAACCTGAACCTGAGCCCCCAGTCCGGATTTGGAACTGCCAAGAAACCGAACCGCTCAAGGGCAAGCGGAACCGAACCGAAACCCGCCTGGTTTTTGGCAGGTTGCACCTGCAGCAGAGCCTCATTTTTCATCGGCCCCAACAATGCCATATATTCTGCTCCAATTAAGTATTTGAGTTCTGATTGGATCGCGACATGTTCTATACGTAGATAATGCCGTTTTAGACGCACTTTCATCTCCCGCTCTTCGATTTGCAATACGATTGGTATTCGTCGAGTCGCTGTGACATCAAGCCGAACATGCTGCCAAAATTGACTGTGTTTCCCAGCAACTCAACGAATACTAATTGTATCGCAAATCGGAGAATGGGAGGTGAAAGAGCGCCAAAAACCGCAAAATCTACATATAGAACATGTCGTGATCCAATCAGAACTCAAATACTTAATTGGAGCGATAGTATTAGCAGTGGAACCTGCCATAACCCGGCGGGTTCAGTTTGGTTTTGAGTTTGGAACCGGAAATTAGTGCCGGTTCGAATTAAATTCAGTTCCAGATCCGGACCCGGGGTTCCAGTTTGGGTTTAGTGCTGATCCGCAACTGGACCGCAGACCCTGGTTCGGGTTTGGAACCGGAACCTAACCGAATCCGGAATTTGGAACCGTTGCTAACACTACTGTCTGGCGGTTTCATTCCTTCCGGACTCCTCTAGGGCCCGACCAGTAACTATATATAGGCCTTCTCCCACCTAATTGCCAAATTCCTCCGCTTAGTCATTTCATAATCTGAAGAACTTTTTTGTTGATTCCACCAATCTTCCGCTATATCTTCACTGCTTTCATCAGTTGGTAATTCTCTGTCTGAGGTTTGTACTTGTGCCTCTTTATCCTTATCGCTTTCAATTTTGTAATCGTCAATTGGGTCGTCTTCCAATTGATCGAATGCTCCTACTTTCAATTTCTGGTAGGTCTTTGGTTTCACAAAATCAGCCGTTCTGCTCGTCACCTTGGCGCTCTGCAAGCATTTCATTGTTCCATGGGCTCCTTTCCGATCTGAGGGCCAAGCACATCTCAATCATTCTTTGCTGCCCTTCTCCTGTTTATTTCATCATGGGGAATTCCTTCGATCATCTGCGCATAGGTTTTTCCTTATGAGTTTTTAAAACCTCGCAGTAACTTGTTTTGAGTATTATTGGTTCTTCCCTGCGACCTGGTATTCTCATATCTGGGTGGTCATCTGAATGTTTGTTTCTTCTGAATTGCTCCTGATTCAGAAATTGGCCCTGTCGCTTTTGAGGATCCCTTTATAATTCCGAAATTCTTTTCAGTAGATTGCCAGACATCCACATTCTTTCCGCCGTATATGATATGTTCGCTGAGTTCTTCATCTGTTTTGTGTGCGGGATTAACTTGTTGTCAATTGTTTGAAGATTTGTGGTGGTAGTCGTTTCGATAGCATCGTTCAGTAGGCTACACCTGTGATTCCGGCTTTGACATTGAAGGTGTCGAATTCCATCATCATATCTTGAATGTGTCCGTCGTATCGTACTACCATAATTGCTTTGTATGCAGTCTCCAGCTGGAATCCATGATGCAATTTGGCGTATATTGCCGCCCTATAGACTGTCCAGCTTCGTTCATGTTTCCCTACACTGGCTTCCGTTTCCCATTGCATATGCCATGCCAGTATGTGTTTATCCATCAATCCTCTGCAGTACTGCAGCTTGATTCCTGGTCAAGTGAACAGATGTGGTTGATCTGTAACGTATGTTTCCATACACATGCACCAGATGTCAAAATCTTCTTTACTTGACCCCGAACATTTTGGTGGGTCTGGTAGCTTGATCCTTGAGTCCCTTGACTTGCTTGTCGCTAGTGCTCGAGTTCTCAATCTCGACCTTTGACTTCTGGAGCCCGAGTGACCTGCAGGTTCCAACGGTGGTGGATCTCCTCCAGTGCCCCTTGGCGGTGGTGGTGGATCTTCTCTGATACTTCTTGGAATTGACCTACCTCGATTTCCACTTGGTCCGGACTCAGGGTCTGGTTCACCTGCGTCTGTTCCTGATCCTGCTCTGAGGCCTGTTATGGCAGTGATATCTGAGTCTGTAATTGGGAAAACACTTCTGTTTCCTTCTTCTGTTCTCAGCTGCCATTGTTGCACTCTTTGGATTCTCCCTCTCCTTTCCAGTGTTGTGGCTGACACTTTAGCCTCTGCTATGGCTTCTTTTGGCCAGTGGTTTGATCTGCAATTTCTGTTATCCGTTTCATTATGGTTTGCAGATCCCCCTGATTTGTTGCTTCTTCTCTTACAAATTATTCCAACGTATTCAATTGTTGTTGTCAGGTGTCATGTGAAACTGTCAACGCTGTTCGCATCAACTTCAGCTGAGTCTGCTCTGTTTCGCAGAGCTTGACTCTGTCTTTGAGTTTGTTCGACTCCTTGGTTGCTCCCGCTATCATTTGTTGAGACTAATCTTTGATGGCCTCAATACCCAATCTTGCCTCCTTGGGCACAAAATCAAGTGCCCGTATCTGTTGTTCATGTCCTTCCAGCACCTGAACTCCCAGTGTCCTATTGGTTTCAACTTACAGGGCGAAGATTTCGCAGTCCCTTCGTACGTCATAGAATTCGACTTTGATCACTTCTTTCTTGCCGTTGCAGCAGTTGATCAGGTTCTGTACCTCTTGATCCAGACGCGACACGTGTGCTTGGATGCTGTCGATGATCTCGGTGTCTTCATCCTGGGTGATCACTCGGTACTGCTGACGTGTCTTTTCGTAATGGTCCTGTATCCGCCGGACCCAATCCGGTAAGGGCTTGGATGCTGATGCAGGCTGCTTGGTAACTGCAGTGGACACGGGTGCCAATTGTCCTACTCCGAAGGTCATTCGGCGCCTGGGAGTCGCCATTATGAAATTGTCGAGATGGGAACGTATACAGTCCCTTAAGTTTTGCTCTTTCTTGTACTGTGGTTGCTAATTTCTGCATATGTCGGCAACTCTTACACCTGTTGTTGCAATACTTTGGACAGTGTTCTGGACAATACTTTAGGGTGTAGCTGTTGTTCGCTTTGATGATGTTAGCAGCACAGCAAGCTTTTGCTTCGTACAGTTCACAGCTCATGAACTTTCTTATTTCGGATGATGTCCGAAATTTATACTGTTACTCGGGTACTCCTGCGTGTGAAGATGCAGATCGATATCGGTGAACTCGGTGTCAATATAATTTCATTTTGATGACAAGAACAAAACTGAAGATGTGAATTTCAATGGTAGTTCGTCGTAGTCATTGTGGGGTATAGAGATATACCGGCATGCGCAGGGTATGGCCACTTTCTTCCACAAGTCATAGCAGTCTTGCAGGTAGTCATCTGGAGACTCGTCAAACGGTACTTGCGAAGGATAATCACCTGTTGCGCAAAAGTGGAAACAATCATCCACAAGGTTGTTGTATCGCCGAAATTCGAACAAGAAGTCAAGGTGGGCTTCGGTTTGACAATACTGATGTAAATAGACAGCGTTGTAGATAATGATGTCTTCACATGCATATTGGAACATAGATAAAAGAATATTCTTAAGATAAAAACTTAATAATATTTCAGGTGGTTTTCCGCTGTTGTTGTTCTGACTGTGGGTTGTTGCTAGAGCTTGATCGTTTTGTTAAACTGTGGGTATATGTGGTCTTTCAATATGTGAGTATTTCCGCCTGAGAGATATATCAGTAAGGCATGATGGTACTTCTCTAATACTGTGATATGTGTGTATAGTACTATCTTGATAACACTTAATCCACCGGGGTGGGTGTTTGCACAACCACCGATCGTTGCCACAGAGCCGATGTCGGTAGTTGATTGCGGAGAGTGTCTGTTTGACAACGTGTGATGGCATAAGCTCTGACCGAGCGTTCCAAAGGATATCCCGCATCTGTGATGACATTGCTGACACGTGTATCAGACCATTACTTCATATTAGTTATCTTGTGCCACATGAGTAGAATAGTAATCAAAGATTTAATGAGCTGCCAACCCATTGTTTGCCGCGTAGCTAGTGTCATCACGTCTTACCCATGTAGCCCAAAGGGTGCTGCGCTCTTTTAGTTATCATGTTTGCAAACGTGACAGATCTGGGATTCGACAGTCTAGATCTGAACACTGATCTTTTAGGTAGAATCAACTACCGGGGTGGAGATAGCATATCTCTGTTGATTACTTGTGTAACGGCAGCCGGCCGATGGCCGGGTAAGTGCCCAGGATATAGTCACTGCGCGAGAGTGCCAATTGCACTCCAGCAATTATCTTATTTACTTACTACCATACCTAATGACTACTCTACTTCATCACTTATTCTTGTGTGGAACCGTATCTACTCTTACTCCCAAGTACGGAGCCATACTCTGTCGTACTCGCCCTTACACTATAATCGCTTTTTTGAAATCAGGTAATGTCAAGTGTTCAGGGCTCGGTATCGAGGGTTCAGGGCTCGAGGTTCTATGGGTTATAAAAACCGGAAGCAGGGTGGTTGAGGAATCTAGGAATAGCCTGCAGCTACGAATGGAGGACTGTATGCAAGAGATTCGATCCAGAATCACTGAGTGTAAAAGAAGTGAAAGCCAAAGCTAGTTGATTGTTGTATAGATGAGAGAACGAGTGAAGAAAGAAACTCATCCTCCGCCAAACTCCTGGTTTATATACTGTGTTTCAATTGTTCCATAATACATCCGAACTCCTGCTTTCTTTGTATATTGCTTTCGTACGATTCGGTGGTTTCCCTTAAAACCTGATTCGAAACCTGATTTCATTCTCGTCATGCTTTAGCCTCCATTCGAGACCTGATTCTATTCGCGTCGTGCTGTAGCTTCCGTTCGAAACTTGATTTCATTCTCGTCGTGCTTTAGCCTCCGTTCGATACCTGATTTCATTCTCGTCGTGCTTTAGCCTCCGTTCGAAACCTGATGTCATTCTCGTCGTGCTTTATCTTGTTTATTGTTCACCAATGATCACTCCACCATCGATCGTCACTCAACACAACAGTGACAGTAGCACCCCTCCCCAATGCCGAGTACCTACGAGGTTGATCACCCAGGCTTGCCAGGTTGTTCGTTAAGAACATTGTTGATAGCCTTGAGTCTTTCTACGTTGGTCACGTGCTTCCAGCTGCGTTCGTCGTTGCCCCACCATTTTTCCAAATACTGCAGCTGCTTCCAGAACAGCCTCGAATCATCTATCCGCTCCACTTCGTCATCGTCTTCTCAGTGCACTATTACTGGTGTTGGTGATTCTTGCTTTTGATTCGTGAGAGAATCCTGGGCTGCCTTCTCTAATCTGGATATTGGTTGAACATCATGAATGCGTAGTTGATAGGGTAGGGTAACTCTAATGGCCCATGGACTAACGATCTCGGTGATTTCGTACAGCCCAATGTGTTTCCAGCCGAGTTTTTTGCTTGGTCAGGTGGTTCATATATTTCGTGTGTCCAGCCAAACTTTATTGCCGACTTCCAATAATGTGCCGACCCTTTGGGACTTTTTGGCTTGTTCGGACTGTACGTCCTGGGCCCTTTTCATTTCAGCTCTGAGTTTGCTGAACAGTTGCTCAATCCGTTGGACCATCTGCTGGCAGTTTACCTTGCGAATATCATTGGGGTCCTTGATTGGATGTTGGCCGAAAGTCATTCGTGGATGAATGACATAGTTACCAAAGAACACAGAGCAATTGGTCATCTCTGAGGTATGATTGTTGGCTGTGAATTGTGCTAAAAGTAGCCATCAGGCCGAATCATTTTGCTGATAATTGACGAAATTTTGAAGGTACTGTTCCATTACTGCATTGACTTTCACAGTTTGGCCTTCAGCCTCAGGGTGGAATGCAGTTGACTGTCTTCGTTCAATTCCCAATCTTTCGCACATGTGTTTCCAGAATTGCGAAGCGTATTGCGGCCCTCTATCTGATACCATGGTCTCGGGCCATACGTACAGTCTGAACACATCCTTAATGTACATTTCACCCGGTTTCTTTCCATCTACGCTGTCTGTGCAAGGTACCGGATGACGCATTTTTGTTAGGCGATCGACCACTACCCATATTGCATTGAATCCTGCACTCTTGCAGCCCAACTACGAAGCCCATGCTCAAGTCCTTCCACGGTTGCTCCAGTATCTCTAGTGGTCATAGTAATCTGTGGGTATTTCCATGGATTGCTATACTCTGCTGGCAGGTATGACAGTTTCAACATAGCGGTCCACATCCTTTCCCATTTGGTTCCAGGAAATGTTTCGACTTAGCAGGTCGTAGGTTTTTGCTTGTCCTGGGTGCCCCGCGACCGGGGAATCATGATATTCCTGGATCCATTTGAGTTTGTCCTCGTCCGTTGGTTGGATTTGTATTTCGGAAATTTCCAACGGTTGTTCCTTGTGGGTACATAGTCCTTCGCTGCTGTCGTGCGGGCATTGTTGACCAACCCTTTTCACCCAGTAGCAGAATTCTTCGGCGCTTGTTGAATCGTTGCCCAGATTGACCGTCACTGCAAATGCCACTACCAAGGTTCTGCGTAGCTGCTTGTCGAGGTTATATGTTTTTAGTTCAATGTGTTGAGTTTTTTCTGCCCCCCTCTTCGGAGGAATGTCTCCTGGCATTCTTGTTAGTGCATCGGGCTTTTGTCCTTGTTTGCCTGGGCGATAAATGATTGTGAATTTGAAGTGGGAGGGAAATTCGGACCACATTGTCTGCCTTCACTTTAACAGTCTCGATGTCATGAAGTATTTCAGGTTCTTGTGATCTGTGAGAATCTTAATCACATGTGCTGAACCTTCGCACTCAAGCCTCCACTGTTCTAAACTTATGACTATCGCACCCAGTTCTTGATCGTATATTTTGCAATTTGCCTCAGCGGGCAAAGGTGTCTTAGAGAAGAAGGCTACTGGGTGTAGCACTCCATGATCGTCATACTGAGAGAAGACTCCTGCGGATATGTAACTTGAGGCGTCGGTTTTGAGGACTATTTCATTTTCAAAATCGAAATGGGCTAGCACTGGTATTGTCGTGAAGACCATTTTGAGTTCCACAAAAGCCTTTTTTTGGTCTGGTCCCCAGTGAAATGGTACCAACATTTTCGTAAGTTTTGTTTGCGGTTGTACCACCCTGCTGTAATTCCGTATGAACCATCAATATACGTTATCAAAGCCTAATAAGGGATGGACCTCTATAAGTCTCTCCGGTGCTTCCCAGTTTTCAACTGCTTGGACTTTCTCCAGGTCCATTCTGATTCCATTTACTCTGACGAGTAATCCTAGATATTTGAGTTCTTCCTCATTAAACTCGCACTTCTCTGCTTTTTGGTAGAGGCCCGCGTCCATGAGTGATGTCATTGCCGCTCTGACGTGCTCTTTATGTTCATGTGGATTATCGCTGTAAATGAAGATGTTGTCCAAAAAGGCCATGCAGATTATGTCCAGAAAGGGGCATAGTGTATCATTGATAAATTCTTGAAATGATGCTGGCGCAATGGTAAGTCCAAAGGGCATAACTAAGGATTTGAAAAGTGCATATCTAGTTCTGAAAGCCGTTTTCCATTCGTCTCCTGCCGCGATACTAATCATATTATGCGCATCGCGGACATCTAACATGGTGTAATAGCGGGCCTTCAAGAGTCTTAGCAAGGTTTCTTGAATTAATGGCAGCGGGTGACTGTTTTTTATCGTTTCTTCATATTGGCCTCAGTAATCGACGCAGAGCCTTTGGCCTCCCGCCAGCATTGGAGCAAAGAGTACTGAAGCTCTGCAAGGTGATGAAGACGACCGGATGAATCCCTTGGACAAGTTCCCCGCTATCCATTCATTTAAAACTTGGAGTTCTTCTCGAGATAAACTGTAAATGGGTCCGAATGGTGGAGTGAGGCCATCTTGTGATTTAATCTTGTGATCGTAGGGTCAATGTGGTGGCAGTGTTTCTGCGATTCCTTTACTGAACAAGCGTAGGAACTCAGGGTACTCCATAGGGATAACTTCTTTGAGAGGCTTTTCTTGTAGATCGTTTATTTCTAGGGCTTTGTTCATCTTGTAGAGCATGACGGTGTAAACCCCGAGTTTCTCTGTTCATATTCTCCTCACGAAAGATAATGCTGCTACCATGCAGATGTCCAATTTTGGCCCTTTGCGATCTGCGGCCATTGTTTCCAGGTAGTTGATCCATACCTATATGCTCAAATGATGCTGGCAGTGCTGATGGCAGTAACTGCTTCAGAGGCCAATCCTTCAGTTCTGGAATTTGATCATGACATGGTGGAGTTGTAACCATGGTAATCCCAGGACAAGTAGGTAATACCCTAACTTTGTTACGAATGCTGGTGATTGATCCTGGTGTGATCGTATTCCTATGTTTAACTTTGCCATTGTCGTGATAGTTCCTCATTCGATGGGTCTTCCATCGATAACTTCTAACACTCTTGATTCTCATAATTCCTGCTCTTCTAACTCATGATGGCTAACGAAATCTCTATCCACAAATGCTATTCCCGTGGCTCCGCAGTCAGTTGGGGCGTGTGTGTCCATCATCCTGTGTCCGATTTTCAGCAAACATTTCACAACATGATATTTGCTTTCCATTAAAGACTCCTTAATTTCTGCACTACTAATTGAAAACTGCGAAATTCCAAAACAAAATTTAACTGTTGACAAAGGAGATTTGTGCCCAGTGCAATGGCCATCCTTATTGCACTGGCCTAGACTTTTCCCGACTTGACTTCCTTTCCTGTCACGGTTCCAAAATCTGCCTCCATTTCGTTTCCGGCTTTCTTAAAAGGTGTTACATCCACCTGTCTTGATGCGACTTTCAATTTTCTTGGACACGATGCCGCGAAGTGCCTGCTATCTCCGCAGTACATACAAAGTCCTGCTTCCCTTCGCCACTTGCGTTCATCTGGAGTAATCCTCCTCCCATTCACTGCTGAGAGGTCTATTGGAGCAGGGCTGTGGTAACCTGCCACAGTGCCTGCTGGGGCTGTTTCTGGGACAGGTGTGGTGTGGCATGTGGTTTCGCGTTGCTTTGACCCTGCTGTCCATCTTCCTGACTTTTTCTCTGCAGCTCGGGCGCGGATTTGGGAGTCTCTACTGAAGCACATGTTGACAAACTCGGTGAAGTCCGACGGGAGGTCGCAGTGCTGTAGTGAGTCCTTCATCTCCTCAGATAGGCCTTGACCAAACACTTCCAACTGGGCTGCTTCGTTCCAATCGACGTCAGGTACCCACCGTAGGAATTCTGCGTAGTATTGCCCAAATTCTCAATCCTTTTGCTTAAGTTTGAGCAGTTCCCGATTCGCTGTGGCCCGTATGTCCTGGTCTCTGAAAGCCCATTGCAATAGGTCCAGCAGTATTTCTAGTGAGTCTAACTTCAGATCTCCGGTTTTCATGTCGATGTATGGTTGAATTTGATTCAGGGCCATGCCTTCTAGTGGATTTGCCGCATACCTCATTTTGGATTGTTCGCTTAAGAATCGCCCCAGTTCATCCGCAATTTTCATGGCTAATTGTGCCAACCATGCTCGAACTGCCCTTGGGTCTGTTCACGAAAATCAGAGAATGTCGCTGCCTTTATATCCTCTGTTACCGCCACCATTACCAACATTCCCTGAGAATGCGATCACTCTTTTGACCTAATCCCGATATTCATTTCTTTCTTCTGCACAGATTCTTAACTGTTCCTCTGTTTCTTCTAATTTCGGTCTGAGGTTTTCCGTTCCTTCTGGTGCTCTGTTTTCCAATCATGGTTCTTGATCTGTGATCTTGGCTTGCAGGTCCCCATGTGTGCAGACTGAAACTCTTTCTCCCGTGGTTCTTGACTTCTGTTATGTAAGCAGCAGCTCCTGTTTCAGGTGGTTCCGTTCCTCGATGACCTTGTTTGTTTGTGCCAATAACTCCGATATTCGTACTTCCACTTTTTTCACCGATTGTTGTTCCTTTAATAATTCGTTCAACCAGCTGGTTGTTCGTAACTGAGCGAGGGCTGTGAGTCCTGTGGTGATTGCTTGGATATGTTCTCGGAGTTGTTTTGCATCAATTACCTCCATATTTGCTCATGTTACTTTTTCCAATTGCTGCTGGAGTTCTATGGTCGACGTTACATAGCGGGCTGTTCTTGAAGATTCTCCTGACACCATGGCAGTTTTCAAATGGCGATTGATATAGATATTTGTTGATTTTGCAACAAAAAGTTTGTGCTACTTCAAGGCACTCATCACAGATGTGCCTCCAGGTATTGCTATTCCAGTATATTCAGCGCTCGTTGCCACAGGGAGTTTTGCACCAAAACACTTATTTGGGTTCTAGCACATTAACCCCCGATGGCGAATCGCTGTCAATCATTATCATTGATTAAATAACACTCTTCGATTGCTTCGATGTTGGCTAATTACACGTATTTGTTTGGCATTGGGCCTAGATACCGAGGCAAGAGTGATTTGATATCATAATCCAAAGTAAACAGAATATGCAATCTTGTTCCTCAATGCAATCGAAAAAAGTATCGAATTCCTCCATGCCGCAGTTGCAGGTAGATGTTATGGTCCAATCCTGAATGGATCCGCAGTTGCAGTAAATAGTTGGGTTTGGATAATAGTGGTCTAAGTCTCCTTCTTTTTGTGAACAGTAGCAAACATAAATACAGTCGCAGGTCCATTCATCCCCACTCATGTGTTTTT